>QJPP01001876.1:0-436588 GCA_003996215.1 Jaltomata sinuosa
ACAACCTACACGAAAGAAATAATAACAGCAACAAATAATATGATGATCGAAACACAATAGATAACATATGAGGATAGATATCAAAAGCAAGAACTACAAGGATGCGACTAATACTACGACATACACCAACAACCCTAACCTTCTAGAATCAACACAACACTCTACTCCTTACTAACCTTCTACCCTAATATGCGACTCACTCCTTCCTATTTAAAGTCATGTCCTCGATAATACGAAGTTGCACCATATCTTGTCTAATCACCTCTTCCCAATACTTTTTAGGCCTGCCTCTATCTCTCCGCGTACCCACTACAATCAACCTCTCGCACCTCCTTACTGGGGCGTCTGCGCACCTCCTCTTCACATGACCAAACCATCTCAGTCTTGCTTTCCTCATCTTGTCCGCCATGGAGGCCACACCCACCTTTTCCCGGATAACCTCATTCCTAATCTTATCACTCCTAGTATGTTCACACATCCATCTTAGTATCTTCATCTCCGCAACATGCATCTTCTGAACATCAGAATTCTTAACAGGCAAGCACTCCACCTCATACAACAAAGACGATCTAACCACCATTCTGTTGAAGTTACCTTTAAGCTTAGGTGGTACCTTTTTATCACACAAGGCTCCGGAGGCAAGCCTCCACTTCATCCATACCGCACCAATGCGACGTGTGATATTATCCTCGATGTTCCCACTTTCCTGAATTACAGATCCAAGATACTTAAAACTTTCTTTCTTGGGGATAGGTTGTATGTCAAGCCTCACTTCCACGCCTACCTCATGCACTGCATCACTAAATTTGCACTCCAAATATTTTATTTTGGTTCTGCTTAACCAAACCTTTTAAACTCTAACGTATCTCTCCAAACCTTCAACTTAGCATTAACTTCATCTCGAGTCTCATCAATCAATACTATGTCATCCAGAAATAACTTACACCAAGGCACCTCATTCTGAATAAACCGCGTCAACTCATCCATCACCAAGGCAAATAGGAAAGGGCTAAGAACTGATCCCTGATGCAACCCCATTTCAATTGGAAAGTGCTCCGAGTCTTCTCTCATTGTTCTAATTCGAGTCTTGGCCCCATCATACATGTTCCTTATTGCCCTAATGTAAGCCACCGGTACACCTCTAGCCTCCAGGACCCTCCAAAAGACATCCATCGAGACTTTGTCATAGGCCTTTTTAAGGTTAATGAATACCATATGTAAATTCTTTTTTCTTTCCTTATATTTCTCCACTAGTCTCCTTACAGTATGAATGGCTTCAGTAGTCGATCATCCCGGTATGAAACCAAATTGGTTCTCAGAAATGGACAACCCTCTTCTCATCCTCATCTCCACCACTCTCTCCTAAATCTAAATTCATAGTGTGGCTTAGCAACTTGATACCTCTGTAATTGCTACAGTTCTGGATATCAACCTTGTTCTCGTACAATGAAATTATTGTACTCCACCTTCATTTGTCGTGCATTCTTGTCGTCTTAAAGAAAATATTAAACAACTCAATTAACCATTTCATCCCGATCGTACTTGTGCTTTTCCAAAATTTCACCAAGATCTCATTCGGATCGGTCACTCTTCCCCTACTCATCCTATAATCGATAACCCAATCGTAAAATTAATTTATTGACTTATTGATAGTAGGTTATCGAATTAACGGCTGATAAACATATTAAAATTTTATAGTTAATGGCTTATTGATGCAGGGTGAATTACTCAATTTTCTTATCGGGCAAACCGTTAATTTATATTATTACCCATAAATATATTAAGTATCTTTTGTAAACTCCAAAACTAAAACCCCATTGATTATTCTATTTGCTTCTTCTATTATGAAATAAACTAGTCACTTCTTGTGACTTCTAACCATCAGTCGATCTTCCTAAAATATAAAAAAAATGTGAAATTAATTCTTAAATCAAGACAAATTATTCTTGATAACATGAAGGACCGCAACAAAAATGAAACGACCTCAATGAGTCATTCACAAAGTTTAATATAAAACTGAATTTTTTTCAAATCATAATAAAGTTTTTATTTTTTCATCTCCCAGTAATTAAAAAGATATTTCTACATATGTTTATGTCTATAAGGAAATTCTCATTTGATTCTATGTTACAATCTATTAAAAAAAAATTGTACGAACAAAACTCAACAAATCTAAAAGATTGGTAAATTAATAAATCGCAGTATATACAAACAACTTAGTAAGTGAAGAAATGAAGGACATACCCATAATCGTTTTATAATTCATTGTCTCTTAGATTTATTCGATACACCGTCCAATAACGTCCGTATTAATTGCTAATTCGATATCAAATCAATTGTTATCTTATTGGTTGATTAGCGGATTAGTACATTTAAAAGTCAATAACCAATAAATCAAACTATTAAACATAATTATCTGCCCGATAGGCAACCCTATTTTAAATAGGAGGTTATTTTATTTAGGGAAAACTTTATCACATAATTTATTTTTTAAGCCGAAGACGGAGAGAAAATTGTGAAAGAGGAAGAAAATAGTGAGTATATTGATGAAAATAAATTTCTTCACTAATGGAGAGAGTTACTAACATTTAAATGCATTTATAATTGTATTGTATGTTTTATTTTTTTAAAATTTTATATTGGTTATAAAATATGTTATATTTGTTATTTTAAAAAAATATATATTATTATTATATATATTTTTTAATATCTGATCTGATGGGTAAAAATCTCTTAAAGTGGGTCAGTTATACTTTTGTCCCTGCTAAATTATTCCTATTCAAAAAAATTATAAAGTTGAGAGATTTTTTTTTGAGATTCAACAATATAAAAAATTATAATACTAATAATTACACTTGTTGTATTACGTGAGCATTTGTATTTACTTTTTACTATTATGTAGTGGTATTTTCTTCTTCTTTGACTATACCATGTTTCTTGGCATATTTGTATGCCATTTGATTGGAAAGAGGAAATCATGCAATTTTTTCTAACTTTACATCAAGATTAAACGTTTAGATAACGGTTAAACAAACAATTCAATAATTATTGTTTTGACAGGGGAATAATTTACTGGCAACAATAATGGTTATTGCTTCAAGTAGCGCATGATCACCGACAATCTTTAATTACGTAATTCAATACAAAATATAAGAATAATATTAATAATGATAGTACAATAATAATGATTAATAAAAGTGAGACTTACCACAATGTCCTTGATTATAAACGTGAACAAGAGCCTTTTTGCCCACCCACGTAATTTTGAATTCGTAGAATCAATAAGAATAAAAAAGAATATAACATAGTATTTTGAAATCATAAATAATTTGGCGTCTGAATGTAAGATAAATATATTCAAAAATAAGGACAAGTCATCTAATTTTGCAAAAATAAGAGAAAAAAGAGATGATATCATTAATTTTTACTGGTATATATGTCAAGCAACGAAGACACACTTGTGGTGCAAACATCTTAATACTATTGTTTTAAATTTGATAATTGTCAATGCGTTGGTGAAATAAGAGAAAAAATGTATATGTTAATGAAAGTGAATTGTCAAAAGAAAATTTAAGTTATGATGGTAAAGCTACTCTGATCAAATATGTCCTACAATTCATTTATTAATGTCTACTTAGTCTCTTTAGAAAACTGTTATGAAACATATTAAAAAAATTGCAGCTAATTTCTTCTGAATATTGATAATAATGAAAATAAATATCATTGAACTTCTTAAAAAAGCTTTATTATCCTCCGCTATTACACCCAAATGATTTCAATGACAAAACATATTTCGACTAACTACTTAAATCATCTTATGATGATCTTAAAATTTAACCTCAGGAATACAAACATTATCTTAGATACTAAAATTCTTTCAATATAATCCATTTAGAAAATATGAAAAGAAAGTTGAAATATGAAAAGACCAAATAATTTAATTAGAGAATAAATTATTAACAGTATGAAGATTAAGAACCAACACAATACAATATATTGATTTACTAATTAAACATAATAATTTTTCTTAGAATCTTCATATTAATTCAACCTACCTACGTCTTATGTTGGTAGTTATTTTCTTCTTTTTTTATTTTATTTTATTACATATTTTGGTTCTTTTCATTATCTTATCAATATACATATAGTATAAATTATTTCGCAAAAAAATTACTAAAAGTGGAGCAATCCAACGAACAAAATAATGCAAATGAGATGCATGCATTAGTTATTAGTTATTATTAGTACTAAATAAGAGGTTGGCAACTCATTGTAAGCAGGTAGTTCTTGAACAATGTGCCTGTTTGAGCTATCTTTTTGAAGGATTTCGTTTCAATAAATTATTAACAGTATGAAGTTAAGAACCAACACAATACAATATATTGATTTACTAATTAAACATAATAATTTTTCTTAGAATCTTCATATTAATTCAACCTACCTACGTCTTATGTTGGTAGTTATTTTCTTCTTTTTTTATTTTATTTTATTACATATTTTGGTTCTTTTCATTATCTTATCAATATACATATAATACAAATTATTTCGCAAAAAAATTACTAAAAGTGGAGCAATCCAACGAACAAAATAATACAAATGAGATGCATGCATTAGTTATTAATTATTATTAGTTCTAAATAAGAGGTTGGCAACTTATTGTAAGCAGGTAGTTCTTGGACAATGTGTCTGTTTAAGCTGTCTTTTTGAAGGATTTCGTTTCAAAAAATTTAATATTTTTTCTATTTCAATTTATTTGTCTTACTTTTCATTTTAATATGTTATGGATTTGATCAAAATATTTTGTCATGTATTTGACAACTACGTAAAAGATATTATTAATCACAATATAAAAATTTTGTTGACTCTCGAAATTGTATTAGTGCCATATAAGGGGATAAAAATGACATAAAAAGTATTATAAATCACAATAATTAAAAAATATATAATAAATTTAGTAAATTTAAAAATTCTATTTATGTAACATATATTGGGTCCGTGTTGGCACAAAATTTTGTGTATATTCTTATATAAATTTCATTGATCTAAATAAAATAATGAACGCATATCTAAAAAATTAATTGATGCATAATTAAATTAAGCATATTTTATATTTTTTGAGTATTAATATTGGGCCCTGCGTGGCACGTGATTTTGTATCTAGTTATTAGAATAGATGTTTAATTCATGTGAGATTTTAACCTTTTTAAACAATAAAAAAAATATAAGATAAGAAACAAAAAAAAGAATCTTTACACAAAATATTTTCTTAATTGTCGTAGAAATATCACACAAAATAATTTTTTAATTGCTATATAAATATAAACAAATAATTTCTTCCGATTCTAATGTAAATTACATAAATATCTAGATAGTTTTTTTTTTGGTTAAACAAAAAATTAGAGAGTTTAGCTTAAATAAAGTAATGGTAAAAAAAATATCGAAAAATAAATTTATCCATACCAATCAAAAAAATATCCCATTTTGCAATTTATTTTAAATTCACTACAATACTAGGTAACACATCATTTCTTGTGAAGAAGTTAAGAATTTTATAAGCAGTTTTCAAAATTATATTGTGCTAAATTCCTGAACAAATCTAATCAAGAAAAAAATAATATAAGGTTTGTAGAAAAAAGTTGAAAAAATATGAGTAAAAAGAGATTTTAAATTTAAAAATTAAATATAATTATCTTGGAAAAAATGCATCCAATGTTAAAGTCAATATTACCAAGTGTGTCATGTTGTTTGATGCAAATAATATAGTAGAACCGTCAAAATTTAACAAATATTGGATAAGCAACAACCACAAAACTCAAAAGTGTAATATTCTTATTAAAAAAAATTATTGGCACACTTTTGGCGAGAAAAAAAATGAATCTCTGTAATTAGTCTACCTAAAATTACTTTGACAACATGCATGAGATGTAGATTTTTGTTTTTTTTATCTCCTACTTTTGATACATTAATACACATTAACAAAAAATCATTTAAGGAGAAGAGAGAAGAACCATAACATTTAGAATATTTAATAAAGGTTTTTAGGATTTTTAATATAAACTAAACCAAGAGAAGAGAAAAAAAAATAAAAAAAATATATTAATTTTTTTGGCTTTGTATATATAGAAATGAAAACATCGTATCATTTGTATTTTACGAAGTGCTCGAGGAGCAATCCTCTGAGAACGAAAATCTAATACACATTTTATAAAAATAAAATATATAAAGTAATTTTATTTACCTTCCCTACCAAATTCAATATTACTTATAAATAGTATTAATTAATCTTAAATGATTTAAAGAACAGGCTTCCACACAACATGATGGACTCATCAAACCTCTTGAACGAAGATTAGCAACTCTTCAGTATGATATCAGTCCACGAGGCATTTCACTGTACCATTTATTTGACCAGCAAAGCAAAGAAACAACTTCACTGAAAGAAAAGATACACCACCTGAAGTACGGCACCTTTGACCAGCCATAACCTCAGAGTCCACCTAAAAAGCCTACCTTCTTCCCCATGTCATCACAGCCATACTCTCCACCTAAATAGGGCCACTCCTTTAACTTCTTAAACCTTAAAATGAAATGGGAAATGACAGGAATTACTGTTCATATATATAATACGAATATCTTTTTTCAATTCTAGAAACTTGAAATGCAAAATTAAAAGAATTCTAGAAATTAAGGAAAAAACAACAATTTTTTTTTTAAAAAAAGAGTAAAACTATTTCTACATTTTTTACAAATTGAATTAAAGTGTCACAACTTATTTATGAAAAAAATATTCGGATGCTTCCACTTTTTAAGAAATAAAATATTTTTTATTTTCTTGGTCATCTGTATTCCTTTCTCCTTTAATAGATATAGTATAACAACCTCAAAATATTACAATATCATAAATTGAAAAGACAAAGATTTGAAAATTCTTATAGTAAATTTTTTAATCAAAATTAAACAACAACAATAATAATAAATATTATTATAAAAGAGTTCTTTGTTTACCCTTCATCTCGAAAACCTTCATATTCATTGACATGGAAAAAAATCGATATCTGAAAAATATAAATAACATGACAGGTTAAAAAAAAAGAACATATTATTCATGATATTAATATTATTATAACAATAATATTGTAAGTAACATTTTTGTTAGGATATATGAATGACTTGAATATTTCGGAGGTGATATACAATATTTATTTATTAATGAACATTTTAATATATCTTCTTGAACATCAACGAAATATAAAAATTGAAAAACAAAATAAAACAACAGTAGAAAATTTTCATATTCTGAATGATGAAGCTGTACAATTGGTGCTATATTTATACAAGTATTTAGGAATCTTTCTATCAACAAACTGGACAGGTGTCTATTTCTAATTGGCATACTTGTAACTAACTATGAGATAAATACAAAGAAATACTACAAAGGCTAAATTCTAATACTATGTACAGATTCTATTTTGCATCAGAACATGTGCTTGAATACAGCAAGGCCCAAACGTCCAGGCCCAAAGCACATCCGGTAGAAGTCCAATAAGTTTCCATAGCCCAAATACCTCTTTCCTTAATAGCAGTTTTTTCTTCTTTTCATTTCAATAGCCACACAATTCCTTTCTTCTAGAACTTGTGCGATTATGGCAGCAATTGTGCAAGTAGAGCTGTAGCTATGGATTCCAACACCCCCCCTCAAGTTGGAGGGGAAGATGAAACCCCCAACTTGTGAAGAAGATTATGATGAAAAGGACCAGTGAGAGATTTCGTGAACAGATCTGCAAGTTGATAAGATGAACGGACATGAGAAAGGAAAATGAGTCCGGCGAGGTACTGTTGACGAACAAAGTGACAGTCGATCTCGACATGCTTTATTCGTTCATGAAACATGGGGTTTTTAGCAATGTGGATGGCAGCTGAACTATCTGAGTGAAGAGATACTGGTAAAGAGATCGGAACAGTAAGATCGTCGAACAAACGAACCAACCAGGTGAGTGCTGCCACTACCCTACGCATCGATCTATACTCAGCTTCAGCTGAACTGAGTGAAATCGAAGCTTGATTTTTAGATTTCCACGATATTGGAGAAGATCCAAGAGAAATGTAAAATCCACTGATCGATTTTCATGAATCCGGACAGGTACCCCAATCATAATCGCAAAAAGCCAGCAAATTGAAAGACGGAGTACTGGATATAAAGAGACCAAGACCAGGATCCTTTAACAAATACCGAAGAACTCGTAGAGCTGCAATGAAATGAGGAACCCTTGGATCCTGCATATACTGATTAAGGTGCTGGATGGTGAATGAGAGATCTGGTCTGGTGTGAGTTAGGTAATTCAATTTTCCCAATAAGTGCATGTATAAAGTTGTATCCTTTATCGGAATGTCATCATTTGCCTTTAATTTGATAGTAGGATCCAATGGTGCAGAAACAGGTGAAAGATGCAAACAATCAAATTCTGCTAACAGATCTAGAATAAACTTGCGTTGAGATAGACTCAAACCATTGGGTTCTCGAATCACTTCCAAACCCAAAAAGAAATGCAAGTTCCCAAGATCCTTAATCTTGAACTCTGCATCTAAAAACAACTTTAAAGCCTGTAATTCTGATGTATCATCACGTGTTAATAGAATATCGTCCAGATAAACTGCAACAATAGAAATAGAGTGATCTGTTTTCTTAAAAAATAGAGAATAGTCATTTAGAGAATGACTATATCCTTTGAAACTGAAAGCTGCAGTGAGCTTAGAATACCACTGTCGAGATGCTTGTTTAAGTCCATAAATGGACTTCTTTAACAAACAAACATGGTTAGGAGATGGAGGAGTAGTCCCAGTAGGAAACTTCATATAAACTTCTTCATTATGATCTCAATGTAAGAAACCGTTATTAACATCCAACTGAAACAGACCCCAGCCTTTCTTCACAGCAATAGCAAGTATACATCTAATAGTAATCATTTTCACCACTGGTGAAAGTGTCTCATTGTAATCCACGCCTTCCCTTTGAATATCACCTCTAATTACCAATCTTGCTTTAAATCTTTCAATATTCCCATCTGAATATTGTTTTACCTTATATACCCACTTACAAGGCAATGCTCTTTTCCCATGAGGTAATACAACCACATCCCAAGTCTTGTTCAAATCCAAAGCAACCAGTTCTTTATCCATTGCTTCTTGCCAAGCTGGATCATGTGCTGCCTGCTCATAGCTAACAGGTTCATGAATACTAGAAATAGAGGCGAGCATGACTTGATTAATAGAAGACAATTTATTGAAAGGAAAGGAGGTAGGAGTTACAGAACTAAGAAAACAGGTTGCACTCACATCTGTGAGCTGAAGGGCATTACAAACATAATTCTTAAGATAGGAAAGTGTTCTAGAAGATTTCTAAGTAAGGTATTAATGAGAGGATTGATGTGAGGAATAGTGCAATCTCCAGGGGAAGTAGGATTAGTAGTAGAGGGTGAAGCAGAAACAGGAGAAGAAGGCCCTGAACTAATGGACTCTAAATGGATAGGGTCAGCAGTAGAAGATGGAGGAGTAGAATGAGGTTCAGGATAGTGTAAAGGAAAATCAGAAGTGGAAGAAACAGTAAAAAGATCAGGAACTGAAGAGGGAATGGAAACAGGAAATAGTTTGTGAGAAATATGTGACATATCATATGCAAAAGGAAAATAATCTTCATGAAAAATCACATCTCTAGAAATAGATATTTTCTTTGTCTTGAGGTTCAGAACTTTATATCTCTTTTTCCATAAGGATAACCCAAAAATACATAAGGTAGAGCCCTTGGATCAAATTTTGTTTTGTGGGGAGGTAAAGTGAAAACAAAACACAAACACCCAAAATACTTTAGAGTTGAATAAACAGGCTTAGATTTAAAAAGGATTTCAAAAGGTGTCTTGTGGTCTAATATTGAAGAAGGAAACCTATTTATGAGATATGTGGTTGTTAATAAGCACTCCCCCCAATAGATAATAGGTAAATGAGACTGATACAGTAAAGCCATTGAAGTTTCTAACAAATGCTTGTGTTTTCTTTCCACTATTTCATTTTGTTGTGGAATGTAAACACAAGTAGTTTGGTGAATAATCCCTTTGGATAGAAAAAAATCAATTTGCAATTTTTCATTTCCCAATTCAAAAGCATTGTATGTTCTGATTATTTTAACCTTGAAACTGAATTGTCTTTCTACCATGGAAAGAAAAGATTTGAGAATGGTAAAAGCATTAGATTTAGTGCTAAGAAGATGAGTCCAAGTAGCTCTACTAAAATCATCAACAATAATTAGAAAATATCTAAATCCATCATGTATGGGAGTTTTATAAGGTCTTCAAGTATCTACATAAATCATATCAAAAACACCCTTAGTAGAAACAAGACTTTTGGGAAAAAGTAACTTAGATTGCCTTTTCATTGGACAGATTACACATGGAGAAGAAAATTTAGAACAAGATAATGAAACTGGAATAATTTTCTTCATATTACTCAATGGCATATGGCCTAACCTATAGTGCCATAGCTTTCTTTTACATTGGAATCAAAGAAACTAGAACATGAAGTAAAAACACTTGCTACTGAATTGGAAAAAGATAAACTACTAGAACTAGAGCTAGATAGACTCTTTTTAGAAATAACTGGTTGATTATCAGGAATGGATAGACTCTTAGCAGTTGTTGTTGGTTGAGGAGACTTGAACAGATATAGACCTCCTTGTTCTTTACCAAGCACCAGAGGGCTCTTCAGTGAAGGGCCCTGCAACATGAAACAAGTGTTAGGAGTAAGGAGAAGAAACTTCTGAAACTGATTGCATAGTTTATGAATAGAAAGAAGATTGAACTTAAAAGAAGGAATGTAAAGTACATTATGCAGGAGTAGATTAGACAAAAGATACACAGATCCTGAATGGGTAACAGTTACTCTATGAAAATTAGGAAGACTCACCATAATAGGTTTGGGTAGAGGACTAAAATTAGAGAAGAAATTTCTATTAAAAATCATATGCTCAGAGGCTCCACTATGTAGAATCCAAGAATTACTGTCAGCTTTAAACAGGTAAGCATATGAATTAAAAAACTTAGTCATACCAGCACAAGAAATGTTTGCAGTAGCATCAACTGTCTCTACAGTCTTTTGATTCATCTTCTGTAAGAGCTGCAGCAACTGTCCAACATTTTCTTGATTGAGTGAAATTAGATCTGTAGAATTTTCCATCACCTGATTACCTCCTTTAGCAGTACTGAAAGCATTATTAGCCATAGCTCCTATGTGGTACCTTTTGTTCTTAGTGAATTTAAAATTTGGAGTAAACCCATGAATCTTGTAGCAGTGATCAATAGTATGTCCTACTTTCTTATAATAGTTGCATATCACAGTGCTTTTCTTAGAGTTTGCTTGCTGAATTTTATAGTCATCAAACCTCCTAGATCCAGCATTACCAACCAGAAAAGATGCTGATTCTCCTGGGTAATTAGGAGAAGCATGAATCTCTCTCTGTTTTTCATCCTGAATAACTAGAGAGTAAGCTTGACCAATGGTAGGGAGAGGGGAGGATAATAGAATATTACTTCTAACCCTTATGAAAATGTCATTTAGCCACATAAGAAATTGGAGTAATCTCTTATCTTAATGAGCTTTCACTCCTTTTTCTTTAGCACCACACACACAGTCACAACTACAAGCAGAAAAAGTGTTGAGAGCATCCAATTCATCCCATAGACTTTTCATTTTTGTAAAATATGCAGAAATACTTGAATTTCCTTGAACAACAACATTTAGATCCTTTTGTAACTGAAATAATTTTGCTTCATTTGCCTGAACAAACCTATCTTCCAAGTCAGACCACAAGACTTTGGCATTTTGAGAATACAGAACAAATTCAGCAATCTCTTTTGAGAAAGAATTCAACAGCCAAGACAAGACCATATGATTACATCTTGACCAAGCCTTTTGAAGTTTTATATCAGTAGGAACAGTTAGGGATCCATCAATGAATCATAGCTTGTTCTTTGCTGAAAGAGCAATCATGACAGACCTTCTCCAGCCACCATAGCTCCTGCCATCAAAGACAGTGGAGACAAGGTTCATGCCTGGATAATCAGAAGGATGAAGGTAGAAAGCATGTGAAGAATCCACTGTATTAATTATAGGGACTCCATCACCTGCTTCAGTGGTTTGAACCAGAGGTGAACTTTGAACATCAGCCATTTCAGAAAATAAAGAAAAAGAAGGATACAAACTCTAGACGAAAAGAAGAAGTAAAAGAATTTTAACCTTGCTCTGATACCATGAAAAACTAAATAAAATAACAGTAGAAAATTTCCTTCTTGTATTTTGAATGATGAAGCTGTACAATTGGTGCTATATTTATACAAGTATTTAGGAATCTTTCTATCAACAAACTGGACAGGTGTTTATTTCTAATTGGCCTACTTGTAACTAACTATGAGATAAATACAAAGAAATATTACAAAGGCTAAATTCTAATAGTATGTACAAATTCTATTGTGAATCAGAACATGTGCTTGAATACAGCAAGGCCCAAACGTCCAGGCCCAAAGCACATTCGGTAGAAGTCCAATAAGTTTCCATAGCTCAAATACCTCTTTCCTTAATAGCAGCTTTTTCTTCTTTTTATTTCAATAGCCACACAATTCCTTTCTTCTAGAACTTGTGCGACTATGACAGCAGCTGTGCAAGTAGAGCAGTAGTTATGGCTTCCAACAAAAATCCGTCTTAGTAATAAATTTTTACTATCATTTCTAAGATTCTTATTACTGATTTTTTTGATTAAATTTTTTTTGTTGCAACCATGAGATCTTACTTGAACTTCAAAAGTTTGCTAATACATCACAACCTGCATAAAGCAGTGGGAATAAAAGTAATTTCTCATTTACCCGACAATCTTTGGTATACTTGTTTATGGTTTACCTTTGATGAGCTACAAAATACATGAAGGAAATAATCAACAAAAAAAGAAGAAAGAAAAAAATAAATAAAGAAAAAGAACAGTAGAAAATAGAAATGAACATCTAACAACTTCATAGGTTATTGTTATTTGTAGAATGGTTCAACCGTATGAACAAAGTAAATGGGAGTTAAGGAGACATATAATCTACGTAGAGAATGTAAATAAATTGAAGTTCTTTACAACTCATAAGATAAAATTTGATATAATAATATGATAGTTATTTTAATTAGTAAATAAATTGATGAATGAAGGTTTTCTTTTATTTTAAAAGACAAAAATAAATACAATTAGAGGTCATAAAAAGTGTCACATTACCATGTCTATGTTTCTTAGAGAAAATCTACAGCATGAAAAATAGAGTTACCTGGTACATGTTGCTGGTGGCAGGTGGTAGGTATCCCGTGAATTTAATCAAGGTGTGCGAAAGCTGACCCAGACACCACGGTCATCAAAATCTATAGCATGAAAAGTAAAAAGGCAAAAGAATAAAGTTTTTTTTTTTCGTTATAAAAAAAAAGTATTTTTACAAAGTCTAAAGCAAGTAAAACTCTATGTTTATTGATCTATTAGATCATAAAACTCTTGATCTTTAAAAAATTATCTTCCAATAAAATAAAAAGAAAATACGAAGGAAAAAAAAAGAGTGAAAAGTAAAAAGAAGAGAAATTTGTGACTTTTTCTTTGGGATAATTTCAAATATGTATAATAAAGTAATTAGTTTACAATAAATATAACCAAGTTTTCTTTACAAAAAAAATAGCTCAAAAATGAACTAGCCACAAAAAAAAATTACAAAAAAAATAGTCACATGTATATTGATATATATGTAATGTATCGATATTGTATAAAAGTTATGTAATGTATCAATACTGTATAAATATATATCGGTATTGTATAAATAATGTATAAATGTGTGTTGATATTGTATAAATAGTTATGTTATATATATGTAATGTATCGACATTGTATAAATAGTTATGTAATGTATATATAATATATCGATATTATATAAATAGTGTATAAACATGTAAGACACAACTATAATAGTTCACACACATGCCATGGTGAGAGAAGATGATCAGTTTACCTTGGCTAAAACTAAACATAAAGCCATAACTAAGATGAAGTTTATTTCTGAGACCATTTATACATCTAAAATCTTACAACTATCGACGGAAGAGAGAAAAACTATGATAACAAATTAGTTCGAATTACTCCACGTACCTCAACCGGAAAATGACATGCCCGGGACACACGAGGTTGACAAACAAGTTAACAACAAAATGGATATGAGAATTAAGGATCAAATAGGAACCGGAAACATTAATTTACCCTCTTATGCAGGCAGCGTTACGTTGATGTCAATTGGCTTACTTCTCGAGTCAGGTGCCAAAGACGATGACCAGTTAATTGAGAAAGCGGGCATAATTAATTTTGCAGAAGAGTGATTATAAGGTTCTTCGATATCTGGACTAGATAGAGAAACAACAGCAACTATTATAGGCTTCAAGAAGAAGAAGAAGAGGAGAAAGACGAGTAGCCATTTTTTCGGTAAATATTTTGGCCGAGTGACCTTTAGTTGTAATTATCCCTTTTTTTTTGCTAAAAAAATTGTGACACTGTAAGTCGCGATATTTCTATGGGTATGTTTGGTATGAAGAAAACTATTTTTTTATTTTTTGTGTTTGATTGGTCAAAAAATTTAAAAAATATTTTATTTAGGAAAACAAGCTCCTTAAAAATAAAGAAAATGATTTCTCCAATAAAAATAGAAAAAACAAGTTGCATTGTGCCACCCCCACCCTCACAACCACCACAACTCCACACTCAGTCCTCTCCCACCCCACACCACATAACCCCACCAAGACACTCACCCCCACCCCAACACAATTTTTTTAAATTTTTTTACCCTACCCCACCCCAACCTCCACCCCCACCCCAACCCCAACCCCAATTTTTTTAAAAAATAAATTTTAATTTTTTGTACCTCTCATCCCACAACTCACCCCACCTTTAAACCCCCCTCCGCCCCCCCCCAACCACCTCCATCCCACCCATTCCAATTTTTTTTAAATTTTTTTTCGACTTTTTTGATCTGAACCTCCACTCCACCCTACCCCACCCCATCTAAAAAAAATTCATTTTTTTGTTGTACCTCACTCTCACTCCAACCCCACCTCTACCCCCACCCATCCAATTTGTTTTGAAAAAAAATTCATTTTTTTTAGAAAAATAAAAAATAAAAATTGTACCCTACCCCCACCCTTCCACCTCCACCCACTATTCTACCCCACCCATTCTCACCCCGTCCTTACAGTTTCAACCTATTTCTTAAAAGATATTTTCTATTCTCTAGCCAAAAATCAAAAAAAAAAATTATTTATCAATCAAACACTAGAAAATATTTTTATTGGATATTAATTCTTTAACCAATAACACTGCTTGGTAAATGTCGTTAGTGAGCCTTTACGGGGTCGTTTGGTTTGAAGGCAAGCTATGATGAAATTAGTTATGTTGAAATTAGTAATTTAGAGATTAGTTATCTTTGTATTATTTTTTTATTGAGTGTTTGATTTATTGTATTAAAAATAATATGCATTGAATAATCTAAGAATAAGTTGTTTGTTTTTCAAAATATCCTCCATCTTATTTTTGAAAAATGATGTACTATAAAAAAATTGAGGGGGCGTTTTTATCATTTTAACTATTTTATCCTTAGATAAGTTATTCCAGAATTGTTACCACCAAAAATAGGGATAACTTATCCCATCACTAAATATTAATCTTGGAATAAGTTATCACAAACTTTATAACCAAAAAAGATTAAGAGACACTAAAATTTATCCCAAAATTATTTTATCTTATCCCTCACACCAAACATGCTCTTAAATGAAAATGGAGTGTTGATTATTGAGTCATTTAATGTTATTACAAAGATACTTAAAAAATAGTAGAAAAGACAAAAAAAATAGTAGGAAAAGTCAAAACAAAAAAGGAATAAAATAAAATAAATATAAATAGTGATCATAGAGAAGTGTCACAGCACCTGTTCTATTTCCTCCTTGATATATATATGACTTATTTAATTGAATAGTTTTACTTTTTACTATCTACTAAGAATGAAAGAAGCAGGCAGTATGGCATCAACATGCCTGCTAAAATTTATTATATCTTTACAAAATACGCAAAAAGATAAATCACAATAACTTACGGTTTTAAATATTTGAGAGACATAAAACATTGACTGGCTTTCGAAATTTTATTTTATCAGTGCCACATAAATTGAGATAAAGAAAGTAATATATTATTTAAAAATGATGTAAGAAGTGTTATTAATCACAATAATTAATAATTTAAAATATTTAAAAGACATAAAAAAACTAATTGACTCCAAATTTTGTCAACGTCACATAAATTGGAGTAGAGAGAGTACATATATTATTTGAAAATTACATAGAAACTACTATAAATCACAATAACTAACAACTTAAAATATCTAAAAACTATATAAACAAATTGGGGTGACTCTCCAAATTCTATTAGTGCCACATAAATTGGGACAAAGAGAATAACATATATTATCTGAAAATTTTGTAACAAATAAAGTATAATAATTTACAATATTAACAACTTAAGATATTTAAAAATCATTAAAAAAAATTGATCGACTTTCTAAATTTAATGTGTATTACATAAATTGATCCAAAAAAGGCCTTTTTACATAGATAATGTATTATAAAGCCTTATTTATTAATTATAGTATAATTTTTACTCTTACAGATTATAGCCTTATTTTTCTTATAAAAAATAGCAAAATTGACTAAATACATATATAATACATTTCTAACACAATTTTAATATACTAACACATAAACTAATTTGAATAGTATTTGAATGTTTGAATAAGTATAATACGGTTTTAATCATTAATAAGAGGAAAAAATAATAATTTATAAGACATTTTAAATTCAATATATTATACATTTGTAGACATTTCAATGCACGTGGTGAATGAATAACTAAAATATTTTTAATACAAATGTATTATAAGTATTATATGTGAATTTCAAATATTTTGTATTACTTAAATTAGTTTACGTTGTTAGAAATGTATTATATTTGTTCTGAAATAACAACTATTGAATTCATAACAATGTAAAATATTAAATTCGAATTGTATTACCACTAGTATTTTATATTTAATAAACTTTTAATACACATTTAATATAACTTTTAAAAGCTTCACCTCTTCCTAATCACCACCATCAAATCCCATTCTATCCCCTCCATCCAAACAGTCTCCTTATCCGACGAAACTCACAAACCACCCGGCTTCAATGAATAACTTTTAACACTCCAGTGAATTCCAGAGTGTTAATTTGCTATAGATCTGATTTTTTTTTTTTTTTACGGAATTCGCTACTAACTATGAAAATCCAAACAGCCACGAGTTAGCTGTCTACTGCATGTTTGCTAGTGAAAACAATTAATTAATTAATCGTTGCATCAATTTCTTCCTTATTTCCTTTGCTTTCTTATGTATATTAGTTAGGTGCATGAATAGAATTAGTGTATGCATCACTTAATAATTTCCTTTTTCTTGATAATGGTATGGTACATAATATGTATCTATTTTTATCTTCAGATTATGATAATTAATGTCCAATCGATCAATTTGAGGATGAAGAAGAAGGAAAGTGGAGAAGAAGAGAAAATATACTTTATTTAAGTAATAAGCTATTAAATGTAATAATAAACTATAGATCGTAATAAATTTAAAGCACCCTTAGAAAGCGTAATAAAACTTTCATAAGACATTATCTATGTAAAAATTCCAAAAAAGTAGCATATATTGGCCCGTGCTAACTAGTTTCTTTATAAAAACCAAGGTAATGTTGCTCAAGATATCCGGAGGATGAAAAAAATACATCGGGTCAAATGCAACAAAGTTAAAGGATGGAATCCATAGTAAGAAATCTCAATTAATTATAAGATAGTAATTAACCATGACATTAGCTTGTATATTACTACTATATATTTAGTCTATCATAAAATTCAGCGCACCGAAGAATTTATCATGTTTAAACTCTTGTTATGCTTAATTACGTGACAAATGATTGATATAATGTGTTGATGATAGAACATGATATAAAAAAGTTTGGTATGACGCTATTTGATGATGGGTTTGTGTTTTTATGGTATCAAAGAGGGAGAAATAATTTCATCACAATATTAGCAATTAGGAAAAGTAGCAGTAGACAGAAAGGAGGGGGAAAAAGCTAAGTTAATTGAAAGATGGTTATAGGTCCAAGAACGTAAAGTGTTCCTGTTTTTACATGGTAAGACGGGGTACAGAAAATTCGAGATTCTCAAACGCTCTTTTTAACGGGGGAAAAGAGAAGCAAATAACAAACTACATTAATTGACTGTTCTGTCCACTTCTTACCTTTCAACTGGTGAAAACATCAAAAACTAGTTCAAACCACATATCGGTAAGTAACATAACGGCCTGCAGTCTCACTAGGTCTAATAATTTTCACGACTTGGCCACGTTTTAGCCCGTAGTATCTAGCAATTGGGTCAGTGATCTGAATCCGAGGAAGCTGTTTTAGCAGAATAAAATATTAGGCATTCAATTAGAGAGAAAATTGACTATAGTAATCAATTGCGCCAATAGCATAATTCAAAACAATGGTAGGGGAATCAAGATGATAGACAGGATTAAAAATATCAGCCAAAAGGAAGAAGCAGAAGATAACAAGGCCATGACTGTGATGATCAATAATGCATGCAGGTAGTTTTTCCATCAAAGCTATTCACAATTAACATTAGCTTCATCAATGCCACCTTCAACTGATCCAATTGAAAACTGAATAGTTCCGTTGATATATCTGTGCAACCCTCTCAACTGGACACTAGTTGTTCCTTATATAATTCCCCTTGGCCAAACCCCAATTCATAATAGAAGCCCAGCTATAGAGATGTATTTACATAGACAAATAGCTATATGATACTAAAAGGTTTCGACAATCTTTCACATGAAATAAGAAACAACGAAAAAAATGGTTAAATTTTTCTATACTACTAAGGGAACAAGACAATTTCAGCTTTAACACTATCATGAAGCATGCTGCTTTATCTTCTTTTTTATCTCCAATTATACCCCTTCCAACAAACTCATTCTCTATGGGTTGAAAGGGAACACAAAGCCATTAAATTAATTAGTAAATTAGTTATTTCTCGTTTACTCAATTCTTTCACTCTTAACCACCACTAGCTCTACAAAAATGCCCTCAACATTATGCACGCAACACGTGTCTCCTGGTCTTTAGTGTTTATATGAGATGAAAATTTTAGCAAGTGCAATAATATCAAAAAGACGAACCTGTGTTTCTTTCACAGTATATCTTTCCAACAAGGACTTCTTTTCTTCAGGAGTAAGTGGCTGGTGCTCAGGAATTAGAACATGATTTTTTATGTTTACCAACATCTCTGCCTCCTGAAACATTAATATATCTTGATGATTAAGAAGATTAAGCATTGTAAGACAATAAATAACCTATCAATCACATAAAGCAACTAAACGTCTAAATGTGCATATTAGAAGCCAAGCGAGCTCCCAGATTTTCCAAATCAAACAAATAACAGACGCATCGCCCCCAGAGGAATACCAAATAACCTTTATACGAGTGAAAATGCTAGCAGAATCATTCTCTATCAAAAGTCATACCACCTTCAGATAACATAAAGTTGCAGAATCATTCCCAACAGATAAAAAATTTCAAAATATGCAATGTCATTTCGAACAGAACGTCTATTTGTTCATATAATGTACAATAGTCTTAAGCCATTGTCTTGTGGATTATGAAGTCAAATACAGGTTGTCTAGGCTAGTTTATTCCATAATGGCATATAAGCGAGTTTATTTACTCATATACTTGAAAAAGGGCTTTGGATTCTATTATCACTTTAGCTTTGACTTATAATCTGCTAAATGAGCTGTCCGATAGGCAGCCCTTGGCAGTCTCATCCCTGAACTACCTCTCCCTTTCACTGCTTTCTGGCAGTGGTGCGGACTTGGCAGCCCCATATGGCTGCTAGGCATTTTGGATATGCTTGCACATAGCAGGAAGTAGATTTTTAAACTTGACAATTGGTCTTTGCACTTTATTCTAATTCTAGAGAGAATCTGAACACCTATCCTTATGAAGCTTGAAAATGTCAGCAAATGGAAAGGACCTGTAAACAGATACAAGGTCTGCTGGAATTGGAGACTAATATCTAGAAGTATCCTTTCTATTTAAATATCCGAGAAATCCGCTGTTTTCAGCTTTGAAGCTCGGTGGTATAGACAACAAACCCCCCCCCACACACACTTTTGAAAAATTACACTTATTTGATCCATTGGTCCTAAGCAATATCTCGCTAGTGATTAGACGAATTCTATTATGAACTAGTCACAAAAGACACTTGTTTAACATAGATCTTTATCTGTTGAAACTCCGGTTATCAATGTTTGGAAGAAGGGTATCTAAGATATAAAAGTTTCCAAGTTAGGACACACATTGAAGACATTCTTTTCAGGGTGCATCAACAATATGCAATTCAGAATTATATAACATAATCTGATTCCTACATTTTAATCATATTAACCATTCACAGTCTCAATGATATCTTTTTCATAACTAGCTGCCACCACTTTTAGCATACCACACCATAGATTTCTATCCAATAGCATTAGCCATGAACACAACAGCAAATTGGAAGCCCAGTGAATTTCAAACACTTTTCCAATGGAACAAATAACTGAGGTGTCCCCCTCCCTCTCCCACCCCAAAGAATAAGAATGACACTAATTGCGAGAAATCCCAGAAGACAAGCTTCTCGTTCCGAACACATATCTAGGGTAACATGAAGTGGCATGGTATTGTAACAATATACTGTCTCTCTGATTTTGGTGGTCCTACGACTTGAGTAGTGTCAGGTGCTCAAATGAATAGTAGTCAGACCAAAACCGAAGAAACCAAATAACAAAGGTACCAAAAATAAAATGCTCACAAAACTAGGAGTAAACTAAGCTCCTCATCTATTTCATAACAATTTCAATCCTTCATTCACGTAGTAAGAACCAGCTAATAGTACAAATAGTACAGTGGTCACCTGGAAAACCTCCAAGTGAAACTTTGTAGATATTTCACTTATGCAGGTACGAGCAAAGGGAGTCAAATTTTGTTGTACAATCAGGATTGCTTGGAAGACATCTTCTTTTTTCATGCGCTCTGTATAAGTTTTCATTGTCTTAACACCAACCTTTGGCTCCTCTGGAAAGAACACATATATCTGGAATCAAAAGGAAATGGCTGAGACATGGGTAGCAAATAATTATGAAATCCTCAGGTATACAATGGAGTGACATACTGTACTGACATACTAGTAGAAAAGGAGTAACGTAAGCCATAACACCTGGAAAAATCAAATTTGTCGCTGAAGAACTAAAGCAAACACCGAATGTATCATCAATTGAAGGAATTTTTTTTTTATCGGTCTTCAAATTAAGGAAACATTAAAATCCTTAGTGCAATTAAACTGACAGTAACCATAACTACAATTATGAAACAATGGAAATTGAAAGAGCACACCTGATCAGAACTGTTGTTACGTTTGGCTTTCTGAAGTACGAGGTCTTCTCTCTTCATGTTCTCACCATACTTCTGAAGGAACTGATGTTTTGACATATTTATCTCAAAATCTCCAACAAGGTAGCCCCTATCGGACAACATTTCCATCAGTGTCTTACGAACTCTGAAAAGTCTTGAGAGCTCCTCCTCTGATAGAGTCATCTTTGTGCTACTAAATTTTTTAAAAAAAAAAAAAACTACTATGGTCAAGAATTTGGTAGAATGTCTAGTTACAGCTAATGCTCTGAACTCTGGATGCATCAGACAAGGATTGCAGTATGTTATCTTTGCAAAAAGAAACTTTGCCCAACTTCCTTGGCTAAAGGTCCGACTCCTCCAGCACAGTGGTTACCAACTTTTTTTATATATCAGTACATCATGCATGGACAAGACAGATAGAAAAACTATATTGAAGACACACAAAAAACTTCTCTAACGAAAACTGTGTTTTATTTTCAATAGCTTCTGTTGCAAATAAAATCACTAATGCAAAAAAAACAAGTTCAGTGGCAATGGTGTATAAGTTGTTAAATTATATAGCATATGTGATACCGCAAAATTCTTTCTTGAAACTCTCAATTTAAACCCAATATTGACAGAGGCTGATTTTTCATCATAGAAAATTGAAAGCAGTGTTCTTTTTGTGGTCACTATATCAAATCATAAAAAAGTAAAATCCCATAGAAAAGGGATACAAATTTCCTACAATCCCATAGGAAAGGGATGTAAATTTCCTTATCTTTTTATCTTTTCTTTTCTGATCAGTAACAATCGTATCATTCTATCAATTTGCACATGAATAACAGGTAAAGATCAGTTAAAATATGTTCTAATATGGAAACGTAGGTCCAAACGTGAGGATGTGAAACTAGCACTTGAAAGGATCGTGTGTGAGGGAAAGGTCCAAGATTGCATTCTCAACTTCAATCAACATACTAATTTCGGATGCATAGTACACAATACCCGGGGGGGGGGGGGGGGGGGGGGGGGGTGTAGTTTAGTGGGTAATGGCACTTAATGCATAATCTGAATTCTGAGCACATGAGTTCATGATGAAGTACAAAAAAAAAACACGGAATATGAGAAACAAAGACTAACTGAGATAATCCAGATGATTTCACATTTTTCATCTCCATAGTTGTCATCCTCCTCCTAACAATCCGTCATTATCTTCTCCATCATAATAAACCTCGCCATAGTTTTCATTATCAATTGAATCACATCAATGTATTTAGTTGCATGAGATGACAGGGGACACAACCATATCATTTTTCTGAAGTGGAACATGATCATACCCTTTTGTCTTTCCTAGTCTAATTTCTACTTCTAGTTGTTGAGAACCTTACCAGTCTTGTTTTAAGATAAGAGGATTTTTTTAAAAGCAAACTAAGGATTGTTTTGAATCTTTTCTAACTTCAACATGTACTTGAGTGTGAAATTCTTTACCTAATAATGGTGGTGTCTGGGCCAGCTTGCACACACCTCAACTAATTCATCGGGTACCTATTACCTTCCATCAACACAGATACCAGCTGACTCTATCAACCCAAGCTTAGACAAGAAAAGAAATAATCAAGCTTTCTTTGTTGCCTCTCTAGAATTTGACCCGTACGTTCAAACTTCATCAACCATTCTTTTGGTCACTAAGAGCAAAACAATATTTAAGCCTAAAACTATGGATTCCTTTGGTTACTATACTATATTATTTTAAATACTTAACACCATCCTCCCATTACAAGCAGAAGGTTCAATACACTAACTTTCAGGAATGAAGGATCAACATGATCAGGGGTGAATTTATAGGCAAAAATTGGGCATGTGAACCCGTGGTCTCTCTCCGTAAAACTAGGTATTTTATGCATATATTTTGTAAAATTTGTCTAATATTATCTGTTAGCCCCATGCTACAAGACTAAATGGTGCACTTGATTGAAGGTTGAGCTATTTACCTAGAGGACTAGGGATCAGTTCCCACTTAATACAATTTTTCCTTTCTTTTTTTAATGGTGCACCCATGTTCTAGAAATCCTAGCTCCAAAGTCCAATGACTCCAATCACTTCTCAAATTCAACCTTTTGAATACTAATAACCAGCTAATAGGAACATGGAAACAGAGAGTTGCAGCAGCCATAAGAGCAGTTGAATACCAGTTACAGGCTAATAACTAATAATTCCAGAGGAAGAAATAAGAAAGAAAATACTGCATTATCCTGCTTATGCAAACATATATCAAACGAGAATTTATGTATTACCTTACAGAATCTTAGGAAATCAATGAAGACCATTCAAGTAACGCAACGACATTCCTTTGTACTTCTGAATAAAATTTACTTAGAAATTTGCACATGATCCATAAGGAACTCCTTGTTGAAGAGTCAAAAAAAGAAAAGGAAAAAAAGCTCGAGGAAGGTAACACAAAAAGAAGGTATACATACAAACAAATAGAACGAAGATACACACAGAATAGAGAAATTTTACACAGACAAAGAAATGCACAGAGAAACTGAGAAAGTTTCAGTAGAAAAATAGGAAGAAATAAGGGAAATATATTTTTTTTAAAAAAATACCTGGATAGGATGAGCAATCCGACGACAACAACTGTTGGAGCACCACCGGCGCCAACCTATCAATGGCGACAGAGAGAGGCGTATGAAGTAGTCTTACAGAACCCTAATTATAGAGAGCATTCGGCGTGTACTCTGTAAATTGTAGCTTGAATAAGAGCCTGTTTGGCTTGGAGGCTAAATACTTTTCTCTCCAAAGGTATTTTTTTCTTTTTAATTTAAGGTGTTTTAAGCAGCAAAAATTAATTTTCAACTATTTTTGGGAAGAAGTCAGAAGCATACAATTAATTCTCAAGATAAAAATATTCTTATCATAAAATTATACTTACCAAATTATTCCTCTTAATTTAATACATCAACAATAATAACGAAAGATAAAGTGTAAGCATATTTTATCACTATTCTATAAAGATAGAAAAGTTATTTTGATAGACCATCGACTTAAAATAAAACATTTCAAGTTGTGTCAAGTGTAGAAGGAAATACATAAATGAGAGCAGTAACAATAACAAAATAATGTGAAATTGGAAAAAGTACACAATATATAAAGAATTAAACAATAATGATAACAAAATAAAGCAATAACCAAAACACAAAAATCACAGGTAATAATCGAAATTGAATAACAAGAAACTCACGAGAATAGTGCTAATACCACTAGTAAGAGAGAAGGTCCAAGTACGATCATCAAGCCTATTCGACATGAAAGCGAGAAAACACCTAACTACCAATTAACTTTTTATGTTAATTCGCGACTTAAACGCTCATATCTAATGACATGTCCCCAGTAAGCTCAAGATGTGTCATGTCTTGTCTAATAAACTCCTCCCAATACTTTTTCGACATATCTCTACCTCTCATGAAAACGGTAATTGCCAACTTCTCTCACACCTCCTCACCCACACTTCTCCTCTTCACATACCCAAACCATCTCAGTCTCGCTTTCTTCATCTTGTCCACCATAAATGTCACTCTTACCTTGTCCCATATGTTTTGATTTCTATTTGCTAATTTTATTGCTCCTAGTATGCTCACGCATTCACCTCAACATCCTCATCTTCGCAACTTTCATCTTCAGAACATGAGAGTTTTTGATTGGTCAACACTTTGCCTCATAAAACATAATTGGTCTAATCACTACTCCGTAGAACTTACCTTTGAATTTTGGTGGTACTTTCTTATCACATAAGACTCCGGAGGCGAGCATCCATTTTGCCATTCGGCCATTCATGCATCAATACGATTAATGTCATTGTCAATTTCTCTATTGTCTTGAAATAAAAACCCCAGATACTTGAAGAATCCTCTCGTGGGGATGACCAGAGCATCAAGCCTCACTTCCACACCGGTCTCATGCGTAGCATCACTTAACTTACACTTCAAGTATTTAGTCTTGGTCCTGTATTCAACATGAACCTTTTAGACTTTATAGTTTCTATCCAAACCTTCAGCTTGACATTAACTCCACTACGAGTCTCGTCAACCAGTACTATGTCCTTTATGAATAACATACATCATAACACCTCACCTTGGCTATGTCATATCGGTTCATCCATAATTAGTACGAAAAGAAAGATGCTAAGAATCCGTCTCTGGTGCAACCCTATGAAAAATGCTCTGAATCTCCTATCATTGTCCTTACTCTGGTCTTGGCTCCATCGTACATGTCCTCAATCGCCCTAATATAAGCCACATGTACATCTCTATGTTATCTTAAGGATTTCAATAAACAATAATTTTTTTAAGATTGTTATCTTAAGGATTTTGATAAATAATAATTTCCTTAAGAATGTTAGTTTCGGGTGATAAAGAAAATCTGTATTTAAAAATAAGAAGTAGAAACACGAAAAGAGATGAAGAATAAATCGAACCCACTGAATACACAGTGTGTCCTTAAGGAAATTATTTCCCTCCAACGCTCGAGGTTGATGGAATATATCCTCCCAAGATAGAATGATTAACAATAATAGAATAGCGGTACCTCAAATTCTATTGCTCAGCGAACCACTCAACGGTAGTATATCACACTTGAATTTAGAAGAAAATATAAAAGTATACTTGTGTTTCTTGTACTTAAAATGTACTTAAATTCATGCTTCATATCTGAGGAAGAATCAGCTATTTATAGCCAAAAAGCACTGGTTCAAAAAGAAAGCAACGGTTTATAAAAGTTACACTATTTCAGATATGACGGGACAATGTGCGGTTCGCATAAAAGGAAGTGCGCGTCGCACGTTCGTCGCACATGAAACCAGTGAGTCTGCCAGAATTGGACGCGACGTGCGAAACGCACAAGCCATTGTGCGCGTCGCATGTATCTTCGCATGTCACAAAATAATGAGTCAAAAAGTTGTGTCTCTTTGACGTGCGACTCATGTGCGTTTTGCACAAGCCAATATGCGGCTCGCACATGGAGAAATATTCTGGATTAGAATTTTGGCTTAAAAAATTAAGTTTAAATAAACTTTGTCCAAAAAGATAATCTCTCGATTGACCTTTGATAAATCCAAATCTAAATCAAAATCCAAATCCAAAGCCAAAGTCGAAGCCGAGTCGAGTCGACGACGACGACGATGCGAGGCTTGTCTTCTTCTCAACCCTTTTAATACCATGAGGAGGTGTTTCTCAATATAAACACTTGAAATTTCCTTTCCACCATCAATGTGGTACAAATGCTCTTTACAAAAGCAAAAAGGAATATTTCATTTTCCCTCCATTTTTATTCCCTTCATTTACCATTCACTTTTCATTACTAAATCCCAACAATCCCCCACATGAATGAGGAATGGCTATAAGATGAAAGAATATACGGACAAGTGTGTGATCTACAAGCAAAGATTAATTGCATCTGGATAAGTAGGTTTTCCTTTGAACTTTTCGTAGTGAACTTATATCGGATGCACTCGGTCAATCGGTAGAAATGATATCTCTGAACCATCGAGCTTTGTTGTACACCTAGACAATACAAGTCACACAACTAACCTTTAACCATTTATGATTCTCACAATTTTATTCGTTTCAGCCATGAACACTGTCTGGTTTCATAAGTGCTTAGAGAATCAGCCTTTACCATCATCCTCCTTGAAGCGGATTACACTTCACACTTACATAGATATTTTCTAAACGTCTAATCCTATAGATAAACTATTTGGTCATACCTTCCAAACTTAGAAATTATTAAAAAGTTTTACCCTTAATTTTTGAACATTGTCTTCATCACGAGAACGGGTTGAGTTATTTGACAACGTTAAACCATCAATCATAACTTTATTTTTCTCCTTGAACCTAGCTCTTGGGATCTCCAGTCTACTAGGTAGAGTTATCGCCATGATGACTTGTCCTAGGCCTTAAACCCATTTCTCTTGACGATCTTTCAACTACCTCTCTAGTTAGGCATTTTGTAAGTGGATCTGACACATTATCTTTTGACCTTACATAGTCAATTGTGATAATTTCACTAGAAAGTAGTTATCTAATGGTGTTATATCTCCGTCGAATGTGATGAGATTTTCCGTTATACATAGTGCTCCTTGCCATATTCATTGCTGCTTGGCTATCACAGTGTATGCATACAGGTGCCAACGGCTTGGGCCAGAACGAAATGTCTTCCAAGAAATTTCGGAGCTACTCAGCTTCTTCACCGGCTTTATCTGTAGCTATAAACTATGATTCCATTGTAGAGCGAGCGATACAGGTTTGTTTGGACGACTTCCAAGAAACTGCTCCTCCACCAAGAGTAAATACATATCCACTTGTGGATTCAACTTCAGATGATCCAGTAATCCAATTTGCATCACTATATCCTTCAAGTACTGCAGGATATTTGTTATAATGTAAAGCATAGTTTTGAATATGTTTTAAATACCCCAAAACTCATTTCATTGCCATCCAATGAGTTTGATTGGGATTACTTGTTTACCGACTTAGTTTACTAATAGCACATGCTATATCTGATCGCGTAAAGTTCATGATATACATCAAACTTTCCAAAACTCATGCATATTCCAATTGTGAGTCGCTTTCACCTTCATTCTTTTGAAGTGCAAAACTCACATCCATTGGTGTCTTGGCAACATTGAAATGAGTTTTATGAATTCTGATCCCTAAGATCACGTCAGCAACTCCTAAGTCTTTCATATCAAATTTGCTAGCCAGCATACGCTTAGTAGCATTTATGTCAGAAATGTCTCTACTAATGATCAACATATCATCAACATACAAACAAACAATGGCTTTATGATTTGGAGTGTCCTTAATGTAAACACATTTATCACATTCATTGATCTTAAATCCATTTGCCAACACTATTTGGTTAAACTTTGCATGTCATTGTTTGAGTGCTTGTTTTATTCCATAAAGTGACTTAACAAGTTTGCACACCTTTCTTTCTATACACGGAACCACAAAACCTTCAAGTTGTTCCATGTAAATTTCTTCCTCCACTCTCCATTCAAGAAAGTTATTTTTATATCCATTTGATGAATTTTAAGACCATATACAACCGCCAAATGTAACTGACATCTGAATAGATGTTATTCTAGTTATCGGTGAATATGTGTAAAAATAATCAAGACCTTCCTTTTGTCTAGCTTTTGACAACAAGTCTTGCCTTATATTTGTCAATAGTTCCATCAACTTTTATTTTCCTTTTAAAGATCCATTTGGAACCTAAAGGTTTATTTTCAGGAGGAAGATCAACCAATTCCCAAGTATGGTTACTTAAGATTAATTCAATTTCACTATTGATAGCTTCTTTCCAAAATGATGAGTCTCCGAAAGACATAGCTTTTTAAACGTTTGAGGCTCATTTTCAAGAAGGAAAGTCACAAAATCTGATTCAAAGGAAGTAGATGTCTTTTGACGTTTACTACGTCTTGGATTCTCTTCATCGAGAGTATTTTTTTTTGTTCTTCCCGAGGTCGTTTAGATCTTTCGCATGACGACTCATTATTAATTTTATACGGATAAATATTTTTAAAGAATTCAGCATTATCTGATTCTATTGTTGTATTATCATGAATATTGGGATAATCAGATTTGTGAACCAAAAATTAATATGCTTTACTGTTTGTAGCATATCCAATAAAAACACAATCAACAATCTTTGATCCTATCTTGACCCTTTTGGGTTTAAGAACTTGGACTTTGGCTAAGCACCCCCACACTTTGAAATATTTCAAGTTGAATTTTCTTCCTTTCCATTTCTCATATGGAATATATTGTGTTTTGTTGTGGGGTACTCTATTGAGTATTTTATTTGCTGTAAGGATAGCTTCCCCCCACAAGCTTTGCGGTAAATCAAAACTTATTACTAAGACATTCATTATTTTTCCTTTCTGCAATTCCATTGGATTAAGGTGTATAAGGGGCAGTAGTTTGATGGATAATTTCATTTTCCAAACATATTGCTTCAAAAGGATATTCATACTCTCCTCCCCTATCACTCCTTATCATTTTAATCTTTTTATTCAACTGATTTTTAACTTCAATTTTATATTTCCTAAATGCTTTAATTGTTTCATCCTTTCTATTAAGCAAGTAAACATAACAACATCGAGTACAATCATCAATGAAGGTTATGAAATACCTTTTCCCACTGCGAGATGGTATTGACTTGATATCACAAATATCTGTGTGAATTAAGTCTAAGGGATTGGAATTCCTTTCAATAAACTTATACGGATGTTTAACAAATTTAGATTCAACACGGATTTGGCATTGTGATTTATTGCACTCAAACTTAGGCAATACTTATAAACTTATCGGTTTTTGCAAGGTTTTATAATTGACATGTCCCAAACGATCATGCCACAAATTGTTAGACTCAAACAAGTAAGAAGAAGCCTCAACTTTATTCATTTCAACAACCATTCCATCAAGTTTGAAAAGGCTCTCATCTAGGTAACCTTTTCCAACATACATATTGTTCTTACTTATTACAACTTTCTCCGAAATAAACATACACCTAAACCCATTCTCAACGAGAAGTGATGTAGAAACTAAGTTCTTCCTAATAGTAGGAACATGGAGAACATTGTTGAGAGTCAACACCTTGCCGAAAGTCATCTTTAGGAATACCTTCCCACTTCCTTCAATCTTGGTTATTGCAAAAATTTTCATAAGGAGCTTTTCTTCGGGTTCAGCGGGAGTGTAAGCAGAAAAAACTTCCTTCTCAATGCAAACATGTCGACTGGCTCCCGAATCAAACCACCACTTCTTTGGATTTCCAACTAGATTGCATGTAGTGAGCATAGCACACACATTTTCAATCTCATCCATTGCTTGACCCATTTTCTTGTTATTTGGAGTAATAACAAGATTTGCATCCATCATTGCTGATTTTTCATGCAACTTATTGTCCTCTTCCATATTGAGACAAATCACAAGATCATCCAAACTAGATAGTTGGTTTTCAATCATTTCTTCTTCAGGAACATGAGGATCTTTACTTGTGAGCTTTTGCACTTCAAGTGTGGACAGCCAAACGGATATCACATGTTTTCAACCTTTCAAGTTCATACCAGAAAAAATTTCTGATTTCTCTGCCGGAGCATTCACAGAACTTGAACGGCTTGATGATGCAATAATAGTTGTTGTTGGAACAACCTATTTACAACCGAATCAATTTATCGTTCTATTTCATTCTTCATCTTTCTGTCATAATTTTGACAAACAATTAGTATTACAAGATACTAATAATAAAGAGTTACTCTTTATTCACACTGGTTCAAGTTAATGATTAAGTTTTAATGTTCTTCGAATCGCTTAACTTTCAATTTCGATAAATTTTTTATATTCTTTAAATCGGAATAATCACTCAAACAGTGTATTTAGTATATTGGAGAAGTTTTTATCTTCTTCGAACCAAATTTTACTCAAACTTATTTCTAGTTAACGATGAAGTTTTTATATCTTCAAATTGTTCAACCGAATAAACTCTAAGTTCTGACAAAGTTTTTATATTCTTCAAATCAGAACAAAGATTCGAACAAAGTAGAAAACCAAAAGGTTTTAATCTCCAGAAACCAAATACAGATTTATAATAATTTCCTTAAGATTGTTATCTTAAGGATTTCAATAACAATAATTTCCTTAAGATTGTTATCTTAAGGATTTCGATAAACAATAATTTTCTTAAGATTGTTAGTTTCGAATGATAAATAAAATCTGTATTTAAAAATAAGAAGTAGAAATAAGAAAAGAGATGAAGAAGAAATCGAGCCCACTGAATACACAGTGTGTCCTTATGAAAATTATTCCCCTCCAACACCTGAGGTTGATGGAATATATCCTCCCAAGATAGAACGATTAACAACAATAGAATAGAGGTACCTCAAATTCTATTGCTCAGCGAACCACTCAACGATAATATATCACACTTGAACTTAGAAGAAAATATAGAAGTATACTTGTGTTTCTTGTACTTAAAATATACTTAAATTCGTGCTTCATATTTGAGGAAGAATAGGATATTTATAGCCAAAAAGCACTGCTTCATAAAGGAAGCAACGGTTCAGAAAAGTTGCATTGTTTCAGATACGACGAGACGATGTGCGGTTCGCACAAGAGAAAGTGTGTGTCGCACGTTCGTCGCACATGAAACCAGTGAGTCTGTCAGAACTGGACGTGATGTGCGAAATGACGTGCGAAACGCACAATCCATTGTGTGCGTCGCATGTCTCTTCGCATGTCCGAAATAGTGAGTCAAAAAGTTGCGTCTCTTTGACGTGCGACTCGTGTGCGTTTAGCACAAGCCAATGTGCGAGCACATGGAGAAATATTTTGGGTTAGAATTTTGGCTTAAACAATTAAGTTTAAATAAATTTTGTCCAAAAAGATAATCTCTCGATCAATCTTTTCCAAATCCCCAAATCAAAAGCCGAAGCCAAAGCCAAGCCGCCGCCGGCGCGAGGTTTGTCTTCTTCTCAACCCCTTTAATACTATGAGGAAGTGTTTCTCAATATAAACACTTGAAATTTCCTTTCCACCACCAATGTGGTACAAATGTTCTTTACAAAAGCAAAAGGAATATTTCATTTTCCCTCCATTTCTATTTGCTCCATTTACCATTCACTTTTCATTACTAAACTCCAACACTCTAGCCTTCAAAAATTTCCAAAGAACCTCCACTAGGACTTTATCGTAAGCCTTCTTTATATCGGTGAACACCAAATAAATTAGAATACATGGTTTGACGTTCAATTAGAATAAATGATATTGTCTCTTTCCTGCTTTTCTGATCAGTTGAACACACATTCACCAGATTTTCTTTTAATAGTTTGTATAATTTAAATATTATTTTAATACATATATTTTAAATCTTGAACGCTCTGAACGAAAATTTCCTAGCTTTGCCCCTTGCTAGAAGGATGTATCACCTATTAGAACTCTAATGGCAGATGATATAGAACGCATAACTTATAGAAATTTTAACCTCTGCCCTTGATTTAAAAGGGTGGATAATGGAACACAACAGAGAAAAATGAAAGATAAATTTGACTCTGCATTTCCTCCTTTTGTGAAATTGCCTAACTTATCAAAAATTTAGCCCTATATGAAAAGGTTACAAATCAAAGAGACACGAATAAGAACAATATGTCTTTTTGAATATTTTAAATTATTAATTTATTATAATTTATGATACTTTTTTATGTAGTTTCTAAATATCTAAATTATATTTCAGAATATTTGAAGAATCTATCTTTAAATTCACATCGAAAACTAAATAATTTTAAATTCACAATTAATAGTTTTACCAAAAATTAGATGGTGATGGGGTTCATGATAACAATTGTGGCAAGGAGAGACAAGGAGGGAGGAGGGAGGAGGAAGAAAGGGATGATTGGTGGTAAACGTAATGACCAGAAGAGAGAAAGGAGGAACAAAATGTTTTAGAACTAAAAATTAGGGGAAGGATCGAATTTGTCTATGAATTAAGCTTTTGAGTTTGAGCATTTAAACATAAGGACAATTTTTTTCTATTTCGTCTAGTTCAAATGTAAATTTGATCCAATTAATAATGACAAAGACATATTTATCTCCGACTATTAATAGCTCAGGGCAAATTTGACCCTTCACCATTTAGAAAGATTGTGACTTCCAATTTCTGAAAAGAAAGAAAGGGAAAGGGGGAAAAAAAGAGAGAAGTTGCAGTTTCATTTGTATACACAATTAATAATTCATAAATGATATGACTAATTAAATACGTGGACTATGATGTTGAAGTTGAACAAATCATATTTCGATCCTATCTTCTATGACAATTCTTAAAAAAAAAAATTGGTAACGGATAATAATAAAATTACAAGAAATTATTGGTTATAAGTTATAACAATTGATGTTCCTATTTCTAATTAATACCTAACAATTAAAAGTGTAGAAGAATTTTTCTTAGCAGCATTAATTTCTGTAGATGAATTCCAAGCTTAACTAATTTTGATTCTGTATTTGATATGCACTCATAAAAACTAAAAAAATTGAAGAATCAAAATCAAATCGAAGAATAAAACACTCAACCTCACAGATCAAGCGTATTCTGTTTTGTACTGTAGTATTGGGACAAATGCGCCAATTTAAAGTTTTTCAAACAATTCAGACTTCTTTTTCCGTTGGACTAACATTTTTGCAACTAACTATAGATACAAATTTCAGAAAATATTTTATCATAAATCTCTATAAATGATTTTTTATAGAAGGAAATATAGTGGAATTCGAACCTCCATTACTAGAATGGAGATGTGTGCAGTTCGCTAATTGAGTTGCATTCACTTGTACCTCTATAAATAATTCATACACTCTTTTAACGAATATTCTAAAAGGAACATGGTTAATTAACACTAATACGTTAGAAGTTTGACCAGGGATAAATTTTCTCTATGAAAAATTGAAGTTTGTATATTATATTGATCGTTATATTTACATTAATTAATGGGCACATGCTGGCTTTCAATAATATTGATTACATATTTTTACGTCCCTCTCCAAATTAACTGTTTTGAGTTCATTTTGGTGGTCAAAACTATGAACCTTGACCATTAAATTATTTGATGTGAAATTTACTTAGTAATTTATTTGATATTCCTTTCTATCTAATTCAATGAGTGCCCATCATTATCTTTTAAATATTTTAATAACTTTAATGTATCACTTTTTATTAAATGTCACTTTAAAATATAGAAGTGATTGTCAAAATCACTAAATTGAACAAATGGACAAGAGTTTAAATGTGCTATCTTTGTTATTTTTATTTTTTGTCACCTTATTCCCAAACAAAAAAGGAAAAAATATCAAACTCACTGTTTTGGTTGAGTACATAGATTTATTAGTAAATTTTATTTATATACTTGAACGAAGGTTTATTTTAATTGAGCATCTGAATATATGATGAAATGTTTCTATTAGACATTTTTAATTAAAATTTTGGAAAACAAAAATTGCGTGTATTTCCAAGTGCCCTCAAATCCTGACAGCGAAAAACACTTTTAAAAGAGGCCCTCGTGCCTGATGCTTTATTTTTAAAAAAAAAGTGCCTATTAAGTAGATTAGTTATACTAGACAAATAAATTAAAACGAAGGGAGTAGAAAATAATTGTCGCAATCACAAATAGTACAATAAATGAAGCAAAGAAAATAATAGGTATTAATAAAATTGAAGAATACAAGAAAAATTAAATAACGCTCGACTACTACTAGCCGCTACCCTAATTCTCGATCTCTATATCCTTTTATTTGAATTCATATCCTCGATAAATTATAGATATATCATGTCTTTTTTTTGGTTTCTCACCCGATGTCCGGTACCCACATTGGAGCCCCGACTAATCCAAATCGTACGTTATAGGACCCATTTGAAAGTAGCGCTCCCAACAAAATTTTCTCCATACACAGGGCTACAGAAGCCCATCATAGTTTTATATGCAAAGGAGACTCATAAATCGATAGCACGAATGCGTTTTATGCTTCTATAAATCATAAGGGCATTTTCGGTATTTACAAGTTACCAATTTTACCACTAAACACGGATGAACCCCACTTTCCTTCGTATTTCAGCGAAGTCTGGCCTGTGCCACCAAACTATATTAAAGAAAGGGGAGAAATTTATCCATTGTAACTTTTCTTCCCAAAGGATGTGTTTGGAAAATATTTTTCAATGTTTTAATATTTAGTCAAAATTATTAAAAAATAAAATTCTTAAAAAATAAGTTTCTTAAATTTCACGAAAGTGACTTATGTAGTAGAAGGATAAAAAATAAGTTTCATAAGTATTATTTCACATTAATTGTGTTTTTTCATCTTATCTTCACTCCATCTTGGGTAGCCCCCATACTCCTATTTCACTTTCATAGCATTTATCTAGATTATGTATAAATATATTTAAAATAATCTTTTTTATTTATATACTGAAAAAAAACTTATTTTTCAAAAAAAAAAAAATACGAAAAACATTTTCTCATTCCAAGCACACCCAAAATGTTACTCCGTTCTGCTATATGGGAGAAACTCTTTCCTTCTACCGTATGTATGCAACTTTATTTTTATTTTTATTTTTTTCTTCTCCTTTTTTTCTGGATTAAAGGTAAAAATACTCTTAACATCATTGGAACTTCAATTCAATCTTTTTTAAAATTTACATAAAATCATGAAAGTTGTGTTAAAGTCCTAAACGTAATATAGAAAATCTCACGAGAGTAACATTGCATTTCGAGTTATGTTGGACATTGATTTACAATATTAAGAAAATATATCAAGTGAATTTAGTAAAATCGAAATTGAACTCTGTCAGTTGCAACTTCACAATATATATCGAATGCAACTCTGTATCTAGAAGTTATTATTTCTTCTTCAATCTTCTCTCTTTCAAGAATTGTTTCAAGACGTGTATTTACGATCTAAATAAAAAAAGTTTACTGAGAAATTTATTATAAATCTCATGTGAAATAATCGTATAACTATAATAATTTTCATAATGACCAACGTGGATTGTGGAGAGATGTTTGGATTCCTCCATCTTTAACTGTCTTGATTTTTTTCTCTTTTTCTATAAATAGGGGTATATAGGGGAAGAGAAAATGGGGGAAGAGATTATAATGCAGGGAACCGAATCCTCACCAACAAGGTGAAAGTTTAGATAGTCAACCAACTGAGTTACTAAAATTTCTCCAGAGGTCTTGGGTTCAAACTCTGAAAATGGGAAAAAATATGCTGAGAGCGTCGATTCCCAAAAAATATACTCTTTAAGTGCGAATTCAAATTTTGTCCTGACTCTAATATAAACACATCAGACTGAATGAAAATTAAAAAAAAAAATCATAATGAAATAGAAAATCAAATCTCACTTTATAGGTTTATCTTATTTATTAAGCATAGACTAGGGAAAAAATTAGAAAAGCTCAATGATATGATATAGCTTGCTCCTTACTTAAACCCACAATCAAAAAGCTAGTCCCGCCTACACTTATCGTCTCATCATCACTTGTCAATTGCAATTGCGGCCGACCCCACTAAATTCGTTAATCCACCATCCCTCCATTGGCCGATTGGCGTTGGGCTTGTTCTCATCTTCCCAATGTCACTTCTTTATACCAACCTGGGTTGTGATGCGGTCGTGAGACTGCTCCATCCTTAATCAAAGGTCTCGGATTCGATCTCTGAGTATAGACAAAATTTTGTTGGGAGCGCTACCCCCAAAATGGGTCCTACAATGCGTGATCCAAATTAGTCGGAGCTCCAATACGAGTACCGAATATCGAGTGGGAAACCAAAAAAAAAAATGTCACTTCTTTATGACACTAGTTGCACGAATTCGTGTTAGCACAAATTCAATATATATTATTTTTTGTGTCTTAATTTATGTGATATAGATATAATTTAAAGAGACAAATTAATTTTTTTATATATATTTTTAAATATTTAAAATTGTTACTCACTCTGTTCCAATTTATGTTGCACAAATGAAATTTGAAGAGTCAACCAAATTTTTAATATGATTTTTAAAATATTTTCAGTTGTTAATTATTGTGATGTATAATACTTATTACGTAATTTCAAATAATATGTTATTCTGTATGTCCCAATTTATGTGGCATCGAAAATTTGAGAGTCAATCAATTTTTTTTGAATATTTTTTATAAATATTTAAAATTATTGATTATTATAATTTATAATATTTCTTACATAACAGTCTAATATATAATAGAACATTTTAAGTTATTAATTATTATAATTTATAATATTTTAAATACAATTTAAAATAATAATAAATTAAAAAAGAAAGTAAAACAAATAAATTAAAACGAAGAGGAGTACAATTTTTTTTGAAGTAGGCCGCCATGCTAAACAGGCATGTCGATGGAGTGGAGTTTGCTTGAACAGATTCACTCCTAAGAAATATAATACCAATTATGCCCTTAATTAGAAATTTTAAGTTTAAACTATGCATTTTTTAATAAGGTGAATACAAATTTAATTGAATGAAGGTATTTGACATTGAATAGAAAATAAAAATATGATAGAATATTTCAATTGCTTTTTTAATAAGAAAAATTACCTTGTATAATCATTAGGTTGAAATTATTACATATATTGATCCAACTTTTATTTTTTATCCGTTGAAGTTTAATAATTCGCTCTTTTTCAGAGCCCAATTTCACAGTTCAATTTTGATTCTTCTTCAAAGCTTATTCAAGCAACTTCTTCAAAAATTTCAAGGAAAAACCACAATCAATTCATCTCAAATGACGATTTTTTCTTTGCCATTGTTGAAGATTTTTTTGTTCTTCATTTTTCATTCTAAATAAGTTTCTTGTTTTCTTTTATTTTCTCATTCATATTATTCATTTGATTTGTTTATGAGATTTGTAGGTACTGTTAATGGGGTTGTTACTTTTGTATGTTGCATACACATGCTTTGTTAGTTTAATTCTTGTTATTTTTGTTGTTTAGATTACTGTATTTGTTACTATTGAGATCGAAATCATCAGGGTGACATGCGAAAATTAATAATTGTATATTTTGAAGGCAATAAATCAGATGACAAAGAAAAATATATTAAATAGCATAGTATATTAATATGGTTTAGTCAAGTGACCTACATATTAAAAACTAAAATTAAAAAACATAACACTTATTGGAAGAATAATTTCCCCCCTAAACAAAACTCTCTAAACGACTATATTGTGGATGCTATTGTGTTTTGATATGAAAAGAGTGATCTTCAATTTATAGAAGTCCAAACTTTTCCTCCAAGAAAACATTAATCAATTATGAAGAAATCTTTTTCTACAAGGAAATCTTTCCAATCAAGAATTTTTTTGAAGTAAAATACAATTATGATAAAATTCAGATAAAGTAAAAAATTCAGGACAAATCATAATAAATCTTCCCTTGGCCTAAATTTTATTTGACAAAATAATCTTCATCTTCTTCTTCTTCACATAATCTTCATCACTACTGCTTGCCATGGTTAAAAATATTATGCGTTAAAATATATTTTAAAAATATCTTATTTTTATTTTTAAAGATGCATCATCAGGATTGTTTGAAAATATAGTTGAAACTTAAAACTACCTCTGCACATGTAGTATCTTGACAAAAATCTTCATTATCATCAAATTGGTTGCAACTTGATTTGAAACCGCCTTAAACCTGTCTTCAATCTTGTTCAATTGTTGGACCGTTGGATCGTTGAATCATTGGATCATCGGTTCTGATATCACTTGTTGAGATTGAAATCATCAGGACGACATCCGAAAGCAAATAATTACAAACTTTTAAAGGCGATAAATCATATGACAAAGAAAAAACATACTAAAAAGCATAATTTATTAATATGGTTTGGTCAAGTGACCTACATATTAAAAACTAAAATTAAAAAGTATAAAACTTATTGGGAGAATAATGTCTCCTTAAACAACACTCTCTAAATGACTACATTATGGATGCTATTGTGTAGTGATATGAAAAGAGGGATCTTCAATTTATAAAAGTCCAAACTTTTCCTCCAAGAAAGAATTAAACAATTATGAAAGAAATCTTTTCCTACAAGGAAAATTTTTTCACCATTTTTTTTTTGAATAAAACACAATTATAATAAAATTCAGATAAGTACAAATTCAGGACAAACCCTAACATTTACGACACTCAACAATCATGTTCTTCCTTTTGACAAACTCTTCAAACTTTTTTGATTTCAAGGCAACATTTGAAAAGAGGAATGAGGTTTTTGTGTTTGAGGTATTCTTTTAAACAGATTTTGTTTTCTTTGTATTTTAAAAATTAATATGTAATATCATCTTATTTGTTATTTTTTATTAGACTCGTTAAGACATTGATGATGATCATACAAATAACCACGATGAGTATCAATATTTTACTGTTTTTGAATTTTCTTTCAGCTGAACAAACTAAGTCAGGTGTCAAGATAAATGAGGGAGTTATTGATGATGTTTCTGATATAGTATTTTCTCACCTTGTGAAATATACATGTTATCCTCTGTTTTATCGAATTGATTATATGCTTTTTCTCTATCTCGGGGATAGTGAATGATGCAAATATTTGACATCAATATTGCCTCACTAATGAAGATATTACCAAATCAACATATCTTGAATTGTGCTTCATAAGCAACATGACACAAAAGAAGACAAAGATATGACACATGAAGATATTTTTTTGATGACCGTGGTGTCCGGGCCAACTTTCGCGCACCTCGACTAAATTCGCGGGATACCTGTCACCTTGCACCAGCAATAGGTACCAGGTAACTCTGTCCACCAAGGCTAGAACATATGGGAAAAATCACCTAGTATTTTTTATCTCCGCTAAAATTTAAACCTGAGACCTCACACCTCATGGCTCTTTAACTCACTTCATTGATCAATAGGCCACACCCTTGAATGCAACACATGGAGATTTGATTCGAAATTTTTCTTCGAAAAAATATGATTTAATTTTATTTATTTTAAACTTTGAATCAATATCAAGTAATAAAGTTTGATCTGTATTCAAGTTCATTTTTGAAGTTAAACATTCTTTTACAAAATAAATTGATAATTTTTGTCCCTATTTTTCTATCGGTATAGTATTTTTTTACTTTATTGATGATAGAATAAATTTATCACAAATGTATTTTTACTAATTTAAAATTTATTTTTTTGAGTTTTACAATTCATCACAAATATTGATGACCTTTTTTTTCAATTTTTTAAGTGTCAAAGAAACTTATAATAACTAACACGAATAAAAAATTATGATTAAAAAATATGAGTCAAATAGTAATTAAGACAAATAAGTTAAAATGAATATATATATATATATAAACAAAGTTGCAAGGTCTTCTTCAACAACAAGTCAGTGATCCTCAGACAGTGGGAACTTGATTTTGAATTCGATCAGGAGATCCCGAGTGTGATATCATTGTGGGTAAAATTCCCGGGATTGCCAGTGGGTTATTGGTCGGTTGAAGCTCTGAGTAAGGTGGCTAGTGCAGGGGATAAACTATTGTTCACTGATAGTGTTACTGCACAATCTAGAAAAAATTCCTATCCTAGGATTCTCATTGAAGTGGATGTCTCTCAACCTCTACCTGAGGTTATCCAAATAGAGACTCCTCATGGACCATGGGAGCAGATGGTGGACTATGATTGGCGACCAAAATACTGTAATGATTGCTTGAGATTTGGGCATGCTGATTCAGAATGTTGATTTCGAGTAGCGGAGGAGCAGGAGATTGTTACTGACCCGGCAATGAAAGAAGCACATGCACCTAGAATTAAGAAGAAGAGGGCCAGAAACAAAAGACCTTCAAAGATGGAATGGAGAGCAGCAAATCAGCCTGTGGCTAATAAGATCCAAGGACCCCTGCAGAAGGATAGTACTGCTAAATATATTGAGGAGGCAAGTTGTACAGACCTAATACCTGGACGTAGTCCTATGTGAGTGGGGATGGCAGAGAAACATCAAAGGTGTGCTAAGCATATTATGTATGAGGCTGGGGTGGTGCATTACTCAACTAGTGCTGGCAACTGCATGCCATTCCTTCCTCCATGATCATCTCTATTTGGAATATAAGGGGCCTCAATCAGGCCTATAAGCAAAAAGAGGTAAAGCTCTTTCTTGCTAAACATAAAATAGAACTATTTGGTTGTCTGGAAACTAGAGTTAAAGAAGTAGGTATGAATAGAATAATGTAGAAAATAGCTCAGGGATGGAATACTTGTCATAATTATACAGCAACTTCTAATGGCAAAATCTGGCTTCTATGGAAAGACTGTCTGAATATTATTATCATTGAGATTAGGGATCAATATATCCATTGCATTATTGAGGATCCTAGGTCTCAAGTGACTATTTATGTTACAGTGGTTTGTGCTATGAATGATTAGCAACACAAAGACAAGTTGTGGGAAGAGATGGCTCAGATTGATACTCAGCTCAAATATCCCTGGATCTTGTGTGGTGATTTTAATAGTGTGCTAGGTTTAGGAGATATGATAGGATCTCATATAACTAATGCAGAGACTGAGGGTTTTCAGGGTCTGATTGATACTATGCAACTAAAAAAGCCCTTATTGTAAGAGGCTGGTGGAAGGTGTGAGATCCGAATCAGATCCTGATTCTTCTATTACATAATACCTATCAGCAGGCTGGGTGTTTGTGGAAGCAGTTAACCAGACTGCAACCACAATCGCCCTCTTGGTCAGACTCTTTTTCTGAAGAGATTCTTGCCAACACAACACCAAGGACATCCTTTGAGAGAGTGATTATCAATTGTGAACCATTGTCACTCCAGCGCCTCCTCAGTCTTCTTGCATCTTTCTTTGATGCGGCATTACCGGTATCGGATAGGAAAAAAGGAGGTACAAGCGCATCTTTTAGAATGACACAGCGAGTCCAGACTAGCCTCCTGGACTGAACCCCCCCTTCAAAGGAGTATAGGATGGCATTATACATGGTGTAATAAACAGGTAGCAAGAAGAAGGGTATACAGTAAGATTGACTGGGCACTGGGTGACTTTAACTGGTTACAACAGTTTGGACAGGTGGAAGCTGATTTTCTAAACCCCTTAGTGTCTGATCACTCCCCTATTCTTGTCAAATGTTGCCAGCAGCCTAGTCTTCATCCTTGACCATTCAGATTTTATGCTAATGTCATGGAGCATGCTATTTTTTCCAGTATTTTAAGGCAGGTTTGGGCTAAGAAGGAGGCTGATCAACCAATGGAGAATGTGTGGAGGAAGCTGAAACAACTCAAGATTAGCTTAAAAGGTATTAATCAGCACATGGCTTCATATAAACAATACTTTAGCTTGGCTAGGGAGAAGTTAGATATTATCCAAGGTCAACTAAAGGGGAATTTGTTGAACCAGAGCTTCTTTGATCAAGAAAAATAGTTGAGGCTGGATGTTGAGAAGTGGAGCAACATTGAGGAACATGTCCTTAGAAGTAAAGCCAGAGCTAATTGGATATAATGTGGGGATGCTAATTCAAGATACTTCCATGCCCAATGGAGACTTAGAACCAGTCATAAAGCTATAACTTATATCTATACTGACACAAATATGAAACTCACTGATCCGCATGCTATTGAAGGGGAGTTTATTTCTGTATTCTCTAGTTTGATGGGCTCTTGTGCTACTAAATTACCTTGTTTGGTTGTGAAGGCTGACAATTGCTTAACCCTGCAACAACAAAAGGAACTAATTAGAGAGGTGACACAAGAGGAAATTTTTGAAGCTATTAAAGCCATGCCACAGGACAAAGCATCAGGGGTGGATGATTTTCCCATTGAATTCTTTACTAAGAATTGGGAGATTGTGCATGCTGATATAGTGGAGGATGTTCAATAATTCTTTAGAACTGGTATACTCCTTCCTGCTATTAATACTACTGTCATAACTTTGATCCCTAAAGTTCCCTTTCCTACCAAAGTTAAAGACTTTAGACCTATAGCCTGCTGCAGTGCTCTGTATAAGATTATCTCTAAGGTCTTGACTGGTAGGATTAAACAGGTTATTGATGGGCTGGTTGGGTGCTCTCAATCTGCTTTTGTGGGAGGAAGAAATATCCTTGATAATGTAGTGTTTAGCCATGAGATTTTTAAGTGCTATAACAGGAAGTGAATTTCCCCAAGGTGTGTACTAAAGGTGGATATGAGGAAAGCTTATAACACATTAGAATAGAGTTTTCTAAAAAAATTGTTGGTGGATATTGGATTTCCTGCTAAGTTTGTCTAATGAGTTATGATTTGTGTTTCTACTGTGTCTTATTCTCTTCTACTAAATGGGGGTCTGACTAAACCCTTCTCTGCTAAAATAAGACTGAGACAAGGGGACCCCATGTCCCCTTACCTCTTTGTTTTGACTATGGATTATCTGGACAAAAAACTTGGTATGTATTTGAAGCTAAATGGAGGAAACTCAATGCAATTAAGATGCAAATGTAAGATTGGTATGTACATGGCAGATATATGTTGACACAAAATGACACTTATTCTGTAACAAGAAGTTACTTGGCAATTATAGGCCAAAGGCCAAAGATGAGCACTGCTGACTTAGTCTGAACATCCATAGCTCTTCCTAAACATAGATTCATGGTATGGTTAACTGTACAAGGAAGATTGTTTACTCAATAAAGGAAATTCAGGTTGCACATACATTTGGATGATCCTAATTGTTGTTTATGTGGGGCACAAATACTAAAAACTAATGTGCATTTGTTGAGGAGTGCACATGGATAAAGACTGTGTGGGCGGAGATGAATCATTGGACAAGGATATCATTGCAGAACAAGGAAATTAAACATGTGATGCATAGAATAAAGAGGAAACACTGGAAGCAGTTCAAAAAAGAAGTGGTTGCAGCTGTTTATGGAGCAATTTTTTTATCATACTTGAAGCTAAGAATTGGAGGAAATTCAAGGGCAAAAGTGTACAAACAGCCGAGGTGGTAGTACAAATTAAAAAGGAGATAGTAGAAAGATTGAAATTCTATAGCACATCTAAGAATGCACAAAAATGTAGAAGCTTGATCCAGGTTTTGCTAAGTAGTTAGTTTTCTGTTTTTGTAGGAGGCCTATTTATGTTCTGGAAATAGGTGCTCTTTATTTGTACTGATTCTTTTGTTGGTTATGGTAATATTTTACAGTTGTTACCAAATAAATAAATAAATTATTGCTTATATATTTAAAGAAAATGAGATATTTTACCCTCTTATACTAGTTATATTTAATTTAAGTTAACAAGATGTTAGTCATTTGTTTAAAATATAATCTATTAGATGATATTGTATAAAATTTTATTTACTAATATAAAGATGTGAATAGTTTAATTAAAAAAATTAAATTATTATCTAATATAAAAAATAGGCAATTTTTTTATATTTTTTAAATTTAAATTTATATTATTCGAGCGAAAATAAAATCATTAAATTAACTATTAATTAAAAATTTTGGAGCCTCATTTTTTTCTGGGTTCTAAAGCAACTGCTTCATTAGCCTCCAACTTAGGGCTGGACACATTTCGGTTCAAATCAAAAAAAATTGACCGAATCAAATTTTTTAAAATTTCAGTTTCGATTTTTTGATTAATTCGGTTGGTTTCGATTTAAATTTTCAAAATTGTAAAAATTTGATTTGATTTTAAAAAAATCAATTAACCAAAAAATTAAATTTTATATATATATATATATTATGTATATATAGCCTATTTAATCTTACATATTTACACTCACTCACTCACTCACTCACGGTCACTTCTCACTCGGTCCACCCATCAGATCCAACCCACTTCACTTATACAAGTAATACAATTGTAGTCTATATACAACTACAAGTCACAACGATGAGTAGTCGACTCAAATCCCTAATCCCTAATTCTCTCTCTCTCTTTCGGTCTCATGCCATAGCTGCTGGCTGCTGTGGCGCTACACCGCTGCCCTCAACCCTTCACTCCTTAGGCCTCAACTCACCCACATTGTTACCTACCTACGCCTGGCGTTGTTGCTCTCTCGCACACGTCGATGACTGACGAATCTCTCACAAATTAAATCACTGCGGCTGTAACGCCCAATATGATGATATTCAAATCAAAAAAATTGAACCGAACAAAATCAAATTGAATATGTGAAAATAGAATCGAAATTATTTCAGTCTGGTTTTGATTAACGATTTTACCAAATTAAAAATTAAAAAATCAAATCGAATTTCGCGATAATAAACCAAAACGATCGAATGCCCAACCCTACTCCAACTGAGCCACTCGTGCTTTCTTTCTATTTTACTTTCCTCAATTAAGTTTTCTTTCGTTTACATCATAACTTTTTCAACACTACTGAGTTTTATTTCGTATAAATATTTTTTATTATTCAGTAAATGTCGAGAATCTAGTCCCTTCATTCATCTTAAAAAGATATTTTTTAGATTCTTCACTGAGAGCCCTCCTATATGAATCTACTAGAATACCCAAATTAGTTTATCGGTAGATGATTTTCACATTTCCATTTCTATTCCTTTCAACTAGTCAACCATTAGTTATAACGGCATCTTTAAGCTAAAAAATAAGGTTGAGGACATTTTTGATCTAATAGGTAGAAGAAGGGCATTCTTGAGCCATTTCTAATAGTATTTTTAGCCCTTTTGTACAAATAATACAAAATTTCTAAAATATAAATCGTTATATTATGAATACTATAGTATTACTCCTTTTGTCTATCTTTACTTGTCCAGTATATTAAAAATAAATGTCTAAAAATACCTGTCTAATTTCAAAAATTAATGGATAATTTATTATTTTATGTCTATTTTACTCTTTGCTATTAAATGGAGTATCATTTATTACTCGGCGCATTTTTCAAAATATTACATTTATTATATTCAAAAAGTGATATACTAAAATTATCTCTATTATTTATTATTTCTTAAGATATATGTCAAGTTCATAATAGACAAGTAAAAATAGGAGTATGGAGTAATTTCTATGCAATTTTGTATCCCATTCCACACCAAACCATAAATAAAACATTCCCATTTAGTTCCCTCCCTCGGGAATCTCCTTCATAAACTACAACTCTTGTACTTGTTCAACTTCTAATTTGACGCCTCTCTCTCCTAATTTGGTTCTACTCTTCACTTCTTCTCTCTTTCAACCTATTTTCACACCCTTTTCTGCAATTTCTGGTTCCGAATCACAGTCCTCGTTATATCTTCTCTTATTCTCTTTTGTTTATATCATTTTTTATTCTTCAGTCAATAGCAGAATCCAATTCCTCCATTCATCTTAAAAAGATAATTTTCAGATTCTTCACTGAGAGTCCTCTACTAGAATACCCAAAAATTAATTTCTCGGTGGATTACTTTCACATTTCCATTCCTGTGAACTATACAAAAGAGTAAATAATGAATGTGAATTCAATTGTGGTGTTGAAATTGGTTCTGTTTATTTGCTGGCCATGGGTGGTTTACTCGGCAGGAGATCAACAGGGCCGCCTAGTAGTCAACATGACTCTAGTCCATAACGCTTCTGCTTTAGGAGCATGTACGTACATAACAGCCTACCCATGCCCTGTCTTTAATTTATTGACAGTTTTAATTTTCTATTAAATTAAAGCAGTTAATGGCATCGTTAAATGTTGATTTTTGATTATTTTTGCAGATTGTTTGGATGGAAGTTTGCCGGCGTATCACCTGCACAGAGGATTTGGAGCAGGAGCAAACAATTGGCTTTTGCAATTTGAGGCAAGTAATTAATTCCTTTTGGTGTTTTCTGTTGGGAAAGGGTAAAAGGGAAAGGGAAAAGAGATTCTGTTCACAGTTAGTTGGGTGAATGAGTAGTTACATAGACTTCTTTGCTTGCTTGCTTTTTTCACTACTTCTCGATCGCCGTGCTTGTTTGCAGCCTTTCTTTTACGATAAATAAAAGATATGAGTTCACCCTTAAAAGAATGTCTTGCTCTTTTTTTGATCAGAGGTTTTAATTTTACGTTTTAGATATGAAAAAATTCTCATGAATGGGCCTTATTCGATACAAAATTGAATTAGTTGAGCTCTAATACAGATATCAAATATCGAATGAAAAATAAAAAAAAAATGAATTCGAGCGTTTACCTTGAAATTGGTACAGTTGAATTTATAGGAGGGTCAATAACGATTATCCATGAAATATTTATTAAATATATATAAAATTCAAAATTCAATCACTTATATGTGATCACTATCCTAAATTTTGGAAATCATAGAAGTAAAATTTCAACAAATATTCAACTATAGGTGAGAAACTAAAAAAAGGTGTTTCTACTTTATGTTATGTTGACAAAACAGATGATGGATGTTTCGGTTAAAACACGTTTTGACGCTGGTTTTGGAAGTTAGAAAACAACCTTAATGCTGTTTTTAGGTCTTGTCCCATTTATCTTGGGAAAACTGAAATCCATCTTATTTTATTTTCATTCATTTCGCTGATGTCACTTTTCTAAATTGTATCTTGTTACGTATTCTTCTGGTTCATATTAAGCGATTTTTTATTATTATTATTATTATTTAAAATAGGTAAGCTTTTTAAAATTCAAGAGAATTGTTGAGATTTTTTTTTCATATTTACTCTTCCTTTTAATGAAGTTTCTAACTACTTTACGTTTTCTAAAATAATAGTTTAAAAATAATCAAAAGGATAATAGTGAAAAGTAGCCTAAAATATATGTCCTTAATTCACTTAATATCTATATACTAGGAGTACTATTATTTCAAAACTGTTTGACTTAAAGTAAACAATAAAGAAATATTTTTCTCCAGCTTGTAAATTTTCCTAAATTAAACAATTTTAGTGCATTTGGATTCTTGCAGACAGTCACAATTTTAAGCCATATTAGATTGTAGGGATCTAAATATTAGCTTGCTCCAGCACAATTATTATCAAATGAAGAATTTAAAATTTTCACTCCAAGTTACCTTAAAAAAAATTGTTACTCCCTCCGCCTCCGGCCTCTATTCAATTTATGTGCCACAGTTGAAATTTTGAGAGTCAGTCAAATTTTTATGATCGAAACTTTTTTATATGTCATTTAAATATTTTAAATTATTAATTATTGTGATTTATAGTATTTACTTTTTTTTTTACGTAGTTTCCAAATATATAAATTTTATTTCAAAAAACTTAAAGCTTCTACGGTCAAATTTTAAAAGTTTGAATCTCGAAATTTTAACTATGTCACATAAATTAGGTGTTCAGGAACATGTCGAATGATGCTGCAAATAATAATAATAGGGTTAAAAAGAATTTTTAATAGACAAACAAAAATAACTTTGGTGATCGTGGGTAAGGATGGTCCCAAAGTAACGGGGTTGGGTGTGACAGAATTATTTATGATGTACTAAGTACTAACGTTACATGTTATTCTGGTCCTTTTTCCTTCTCTGTTTCCACATGCATAAAGTTTTTTGATATGTACAAAACTCAAAGTGAATTCTCTGTCTGTTTTTTTTCCATCTCAAACTCCTGTTTACGAAGATTTTCTTATTTGCACGTCTTCTTTCTCCCATCTCTTTCGTATATGTTAATAAAACTTTGATAATGTCGAAAATGTTTTGGTAAAGAAATGGATTTTAGGCTCAATTTAATCCCAAAGCTAAGTTTACAAGAGGAGGATTGTCCAAGTCTATATATAAAAATCATCATTTCTTTTTCATCTGATGTGAGACTCTTCAACACCTCACCACAGCCCACATGCCCGAGGCTAAACATATGGTGATTAGTAGGCAATTTAATATTGATAAATATTTATTGAACTGCTATGATATCATGTAAAAAAAATGAACTTTAGACTTTCCGCCGGGGGCGAGCTTAAGAGTCATCAGCCTAAAAAGGACAAAAGGATTGATGTGCCCAAAAGTAGTATACATGTTTGTCCATTTACTAAAAAAAGGGACCCAATTAACTCTTTCTCAATAATTGTTAGATTAGAATAGCAATGCTTGCTTATCCTGTCAATTAGTTTTCAAAGGGCGGCTTGAATAAGTTCCTCCTCCAGTTGCACATAATGCCTATTTTCCTACTGTACATGACAACTTGCGTATGGGACCACAAAAGAGAGTCAATGCTGTCATTTCACATAGGATTATTACTCCCTCCGTTTTAATTTATTTGTCCGATTTTGATTTAAATACGAAGTTTAAGAAAGTAATGAATACTTTTGGATCTTACGATTTTATATTAAAGATATGTAGAATGTACCAAAATGCCTTTTACTTTTAGAATTAAAGAATTATTAAAAAAGAAAAAAACATTTATTTTTTACGGATTGAAAAAGAAGGTAGGACAAACAAATTAAAACGGAGGGTGCATTATCATTATTATGATGTTATTAATTAGTAAGACTAGGACTAGGACCTCGGCCTTTCCTATGGTGGACTGTGTTGAAAAAGACATGTCTATCACTGTTGTCAGTATCCCTCTCTCCCTTTTTCTAACTTTTTAAAACAAATTAACTCTCAGTCTCCGCAGAGAAAGTAATGTATCTTTCTGTTCTGAACAAAGTTATTTGATACCTGTAATAGTCGAGGTGCGGGTGAAATGTTCCCAAAACAAACTTAATTAGTTAGTAATGATTAGAAAGTATCGAATTTAGAACTTGCGATACTATAATTGGAATTTTATGTGTTTGTTTTGGGGCAAAATCAAAGTTACATTATCTTGTGCTAATAGAAAATAGAAAAGGATAAATGGGTATGCAAGTTTGTTTGTCCAAGAAGTATAGTCTGACAAACAAGTTTTTAATTAATAATTCTTATTGAATTGATTAAACAGGGTGGTGGGTGGTGCAATGATATCAAATCATGCTTGGATAGATCCAATTCTCGGCGTGGATCAACTCGTTACATGAACAAATGGGAAGTATTCTCCGGCATCCTCAGCAACAATGCCTCTTTTAATCCTGGTAATCATTTCACTAACCTATTGTCAATTCAGTAAAAACGCCCTCGAAAAGTGGAGTTGATTTCTGAGATGGTCACTCAATTTATATTCTCTTTCTTCACTTTTATTTGTTACGTTTCGCTTCTCGAGAGTCAAACTATATTTAGACTTTGACAAACACTCTAAGATGTATTTTTTCATCATATTTATATAAGAATGATGCAACTAATAGTATTTTCCATATACTTTTCGATTATCTAAATTTTAAATATTAATTTAGTGTAATTTAATTTAGCTCCGAATATTAATCAAATTGAATCTCGTGAAGCGAACATGATAAGTAAAAGTGAACGGGGAGTAGTTACTCTATTAGAAAGTCACCTTTGTTGAAGAAAATTAAAATCAAGAAGAAATGTGACTTTCTGAAATAATAACTATTGGTTGAGTGACTATCTCATAAATTAATCCCGAAAAATGTTCACATTTCATAGAAGAATTATAGAAATAGCAGTCCACTCAACTGCTTAAACTAAAAATAGCCACAAGATGTATAATATATCATGTATAATATGTATATAATCATATATAATGAGTGATACTAGTAGAAAAAATAAACAGTGAATCTGACTGACTATTTAGGTAAAGATTGAGGTATCTTTTAACTTTATAGCAAGGAGAAAAAAAGAGAAAAGAGAACAAAATTTACCAAAAGCATGTGAAATGGCAATGTGGTAAGTAAAGGAGTACATGTACAATGCTGTCAATGTAGTATGCTTGTGTGACAAAGTCCATGTTCCCTCACGTTTGATGTTGTCCCTTTCCACGTGATTAATATTTTCAAGTCCAAAGTTATGGACTCTGTCTACCCTATACTCCATTTGATTAGTGAGGTGTGAGGAGTACTATGGCGGGAAACAGATGTCAATTTATGTACCATATGCTAAAACATGAAAAATTATAGGCTAGTGGGTGCACCGACAGCCAATTGGAACTTGGGAGGACAGCAACAACAAAGCCTATAGGGCTAGTTTTTTCTAATTAATATTATGATTTATGCATTTTCTTATAATAATGACGTTCAGATCAGTCTAGTCGCATCTCGATATTTTCATTATATCTGTTAACTTTCACTAGCTGGTGAATCGGATAATCCTATTCATTAGAGTTAAGATAGCCTTCTTCGTCAAAATATTACATTATGAGGTCGTTTTGTAGAATGTAATTAGAGAAAATAATATATATATTAGCTGTGATATTATTTAATATTTTATTTAGTATTGTTTACAACATATGTATAACTAATAGGAAAAATTATCGTTCAATGTCTTTAGGCCTTCTAGTTTATAAAAATGTGCACAGTGTATATGTGATGTATACTTTATATCAAATATGGATATACTATACATATAACATATAATAGACATACCTATACACAACATATATAACAGAAGTGTATAGGTCGTGTATACTTAAACTATGTTGGTAAACTAGATAGCCGAAGAGTACATTTATGTAAGTTTCTCTAACTAATACATATATTAGTTATACACTATACTCAGTATTATAGAGTGTAAAATTATACATAGAAATCTATGATATTAATGCTATAAGGGTTATTAATACAAAATTGTCCTTAATACACCAAACTAAGTACTCCATAGATAAAAAATAATCCCAAGCATTACTAATCTCAACATTATTATTCTTATACATTCTAACAAACGATCCTTATATATATAAAGTCAGATTTTTTCTTTTATATTTTGAATTATCTTAGTAAATTTTTTATTTCGGTGCAACATGATTTATGCATTTTGTGATTAATTGAAAATTGAGTATAACTAATAGGAAAATTATCGTTCAATGTCTTTAGGCCTTCTAGTTTATAAAATATGTACATAGTGTATATGTGGTGTATACTTTATATTAAATATAAATATACTATACATATAATATACACATCTATACAAAACATATACAACATAAAGAAATGTATAGGTAGTGTATACTTCGACCATGTTGGTAAACTAGATGACCGAATGGTACATTTACGTAAGTTTCTCTAACTAATACATGTATTAGTCATACACCATATTGATTATTACAAGTGTATAATTAAATACATAGCAAGCTATGATATTAATAATGCTAATAATATAAGGGTTACTAATACAAAACTTTCCTCACTCCTTACTACACCAAACCAAATACTCCATAGATAAAAAATAATCCCAAGCATTACTATTCTTATACACTCTAACAAACGATCCTTATATATATAAAGTCAGATTTTTTCTTTTATATTTTACGTAAATTTTGTAATCTCTCTTCTCTCTCTCTTAGCTCTGATACCAGATTACAGGATCTGAGACCTAGCGGTAGTCCGCCTGGTCTAGGATCAAGCAATTCAGCACCCTTATACTAGCGGTAGTCCGCACTGCATAAGAACTGAAATATACGAGATTTATAATATGATTTCTCTGACTGTATGGAAGAGACTAACTCTTTTACCTGAGCAAAGGGCCTGTCAGGAACCACAGTACATACTCTTATTAATCTCTTGTCCAACGGTTCTAACCCAGTAGCGGTTCTAACCGGACCAAGAGGCGCCCTTTACAACACATATCTCGGGCTGAGGAGGTCATGGCTTGCTACCGAGGCCCAGGAACCACAGTACATACTCTTATTAATCTCTTGTCCAACGGTTCTAACCCAGTAGCGGTTCTAACCGGACCAAGAGGCGCCCTTTACAACACATATCTCTGGCTGAGGAGGTCATGGCTTGCTACCGGCTTGCCAGACAGAGATAATAAGAGCAGTACGGGATCCGACTGTACCACCATCTCAGAACCAAGTCAAGAAACCATATTATAATTCCTGAATATTTTAATAAAGCTTAGATCCGTTCATGGTGCATATAGGAGAGAAGTTAGGCCATAGACATAGACATGGAAGCCTTTTAGCCGGACATCGTCCGGGCTAGGAGAACAAAACTAAAGACTAAAATACTTAAAAAGAAAATACCTTAAAGGACGGCCAAGACTCAAGGATTTCTAGCAAAACTGATCCAAAATTTTTTATTTCAACCGGAATAGTGGCAAGCGCTTTCGTTTATCTTTACAGAACTAAGAGAGAGAGAAGAGAGATTACAAAAAATTCCGGTGCTCCTACTTAACAAAATTGAGCACTTATATAGAAAGAAAATAAAACATAAAGAATCTATGTACAGTAGAGGGGGGTCCTATATGGGTCCCTAAACAGTGAATCTACTGTTTAAACAATGTATATACTGTGAAGCAAGGACAGTGACAGCCAATCTTCTGCACTCCATTGCTTTTAGACCTTCGTTTTGCCACGTTTCTTTTCCATGGCTTTTAGTGACTGCAGCAAATCTTCTGCTTCATTTAAATCATTTGTAGACAGTATAATGTCTTCTTCATTGCGTTGCGCTTCTTCGTTACTGGTTTCGCTCCGCATTGAAGTATCAGATTTATCAATCTGAGTGATGTTCTGAAGTAAATTCCTTTTCACCTCTTCGAGATACTCATTGATTATAGCTTCCTTATCTCCATCTTGAGTGGAGATTTTTCGGGCAATATGCCTGACTGAGGGATTATCAACACTAATTTCCCAGAGGTTTACCATGATGAGCCTCCCCCAATTGACCCTGAAAATACCATGTTTTTAGGAATGATGCAGGTTGTCACTGCCCATAAATGGTATGTTAAATGCACCATTTTAATTGATAATAGTTTCTCTATTACTAACGTTGCTATGATCGACAACGGTGCAGATGTTAGCTGCATTCAAGAGAGTCTTGTCCCCTCGAAATATTTTCAGAAAACTATGCATATGGTCATATCCGCATCAGGACATGCTTTAGATATAAAGTATAAGCTTTCTAATACAAAAATCTGCCAGAATAAGGTTTGCATTCCTCATTTCTTCTTTCTGGTAAAAAATCAATTGCATCCTTCAATTATACTTGGAACGCCTTTTATAAATGCAATATATCCTTTTACTCATATTGATTCAAGAGGATTTTCAGCTTCGTATAAAGACGATAAAATAAGTTATACCTTTATCACTGAGCCAATAACTCGTGAGATTAATGCTTTAATTGATATAAAACAAAAGCATGTCGATTCATTACAATATGAGCTCTTTAGCATGAATATATTTGAGTCTCTCAAATTTGCTAAAATACAGGAAAAAATTAAAATAATTTCCGAACAGATCGCCATTGACATTTGCGCAGATCACCCAGTGCCTTTTGGAATCGCAAAAAGCACATTGTAACTCTTCCATATGAGGAAGATTTCTCTGAGGATAATATCCCAACCAAGTCTCGTCCCTGCCAAATGAATTCTGAATTAGTAGAATTCTGCAAAAGGGAAATTGATAGTCTGCTACAAAAAGGTTTAATAAAACCATCCAAATCTCCTTGGTCTTGCACAACATTCTATGTCAATAATGCTGCAGAAAAAGAGCGCGGCGTTCCCAGGTTAGTAATAAATTACAAGCCTTTAAACAAATGTTTGAAATGGGTAAGGTATCTTATTCCCAATAAAAGGGACTGTTATGAACATTGTTCTCAATCTGAGAAATCCTTTGGTCGCAAATAGCCTGGTTATGTCTGAGAGCTTTTATTTCTCTCTTGAGGTTTTCAACCTCTTCCTTTAGATCATTGAAAGAAGCATCTCTTTCAACAAAAGTGTTCTTATTTTTTATCATTAAACGGTTCTCAACTTCTTTTAATGAATAAGGAGCATAATATTCAAAATCATTTTTCTTGTTATCAACAAGGGGTTTTTCTATCCTAGAATTATTATCATTAGCCGTGGCAAGATTAATAATCTTTTCTCGAAGTTTGTTATCAGTAACTTCTTTTAACAGTTCAATAATATTGTCAGAAGTGAAAGTTTTAAGATTGAAATCTTGAAATTGTGATTGCAATTTATAAACTTCATCTTCTTCACAATTGCATGTATTACTTTTGCAAGTGGCACACGAGCTATCAGCCTTTTCTTCATGGTCAGATAAATCAATAAGATCAACATCTGAATCTGCTTCTGAATATGATTCATAGTCCTCATCAGAAAACCCTTGATCAAGTACCTCTGGAATATTTTCCATGGTTCATTTTTTCTCTGAATATCAGAGTTTTCTAAAAGAAATATAATGTCTTTTTTCTGAACCTTCTCATAGGATATGATATTATCATTATCCTCTTTAATAATAGAAGCAAAAGTATCTTTTTGCTTTTGTGCATGTAGAAATTCTTGCATATGCTGGTATAACGGGCTGTCCTTTGGAATATCTTCCAAATTAACGACTTTCTCAGGACCAGATGATGATGATTCACCTTCACCAGAAATCTTTTTATTAAACAAGCTTCTATTGCCCATCTGTATAACCGGGTAATTGGATCGATATGACGATCCCTGAGAACTGGAATGTCCAGAGGACCTTCCTGGGGCTGATCTTCCCCGTCCTCTTCCTCGAACTTGCCTCCAAGGCGGGTCCATCCTGTAGGGAAACAGATTAGTTATTCTGAAAAATAACCATACGAATGGAACCTTGACGGTTTAACGGATAGGCAGTTGACCATCCTTGTTCACAGAATGCTTATGTATTTAACTATTTGCAAAAGCATTAAAAATAATGATAGAACTATTGTTGCAGGTTTTACAGGTCAGCTCAGAGGCTGGTGGGATAACTACTTAAATATAGAGGAGAAAGCTTCTATTATTAACGCAGTTGCCGAAAATGAAGGTGTTGATAACCTAGGCATGGCTCTAGTTAAAAATAGAGAAGATGCGGTGTACACTTTGGTTATGACCATATTAGAACATTTTAATGGTAGATTTACCTCCCAGCACGAAACGATTCGTACCTTACTCAATGGTCTTAAATGCCCTACGTTGACCAAATGGAGGTGGTACAAAGATACGTTTCTCAGTCGGGTCATGGAGTTACCCGAAAACAAATACGATTATTGGAAAGCCAAGTTTATAGACGGCCTTCCTTCGCTATTTGCAGAAAGGGTTAGGAAAACCCTAAGAGGAAACCACCTTGAGATCCCCTATCCAGATTACACTTATGGGAAACTAATAGGAGTTTGCACTCAGGAAGGATTAAATCTGTGCAGCGAACTTCTCATGTCTAAACAGCTTAAAATGAATAAGCATAAAGAAAGATCTCAGCTTGGAGACTTTTGCACACAGTTCGGTCTACCTGAACCAGCAGCCTATGGCAGCAAAAAGGAGTATTATCGGTCCCCTAGAACTGAAAGTTCTAATAGGAGACGAAGATCCAGAAGGAAATCTAAGGAAGAAAGAGAAGCTAAAAGAAGCTCTCGTAAACCTAATAGATTTACCAGAGATCGGTCAGGAAGAGACCTTTCTAAAATCAAGTGTTACAAGTGTGGAAAGCGAGGGCATATTGGTCCAAACTGCAAGCTTAATAAGCTTAAAGCCCTTAGAACTTGATGCAGATCTGCATGAACGTTACTTCAGAACATCACTCAGATTGATAAATCTGATACTTCAATGCGGAGCGAAACCAGTAACGAAGAAGCGCAACGCAATGAAGAAGACATTATACTGTCTACAAATGATTTAAATGAAGCAGAAGATTTGCTGCAGTCACTAAAAGCCATTGAAAAGAAACGTGGCAAAACGAAGGTCTAAAAGCAACGGAGTGCAGAAGATTGGCTGTCACTGTCCTTGCTTCACAGTATATACACTGTTTAAACAGTAGATTCACTGTTTAGGGACCCATATGGGACCCCCCTCTACTGTACATAGATTCTTTATGTTTTATTTTCTTTCTATATAAGTGCTCAATTTTGTTAAGTAGGAGCACCGAAATTTTTTGTAATCTCTCTTCTCTCTCTCTTAGTTCTGTAAAGATAAACGAAAGCGCTTGCCACTGTTCCGGTTGAAATAAAAAATTTTGGATCAGTTTTGTTAGCAATCCTTGAGTCTTGGCCGTCCTTTAAGGTATTTTCTTTTTAAGTATTTTAGTCTAGGCAAGGAATATTTTCCTCTGTGAATCCTACCTCAGGAGCCCATTTATGGATCCAGGGTATCGAGAACTCTATGAAAAAATATATCTGATCAATCTTATCCAGCCAGCAGATATAATCTGCATGGTATAATTCGTTGAGACAAGGAATACCTCTGTGCCAGAAAAAATATGCTACTGTGGCCCATGAAATGCTTACTATTGTGAAATGTGTTCTTAAGTTCCAGGATGATTTATATAATCAAAAGTTTTTAATAAAAACTGATGCTCAATCGGTCAAATATATGTTTGACAAAGATTTTAAGCATGATGCCTCTAAGCTTATATTTGCAAGATGGCAGGCTCAACTAGCCCCATTTGATTTTGATATTCATTATAAGAAGGGAATTGATAATTCTTTACCAGACTTCTTATCTAGAGAATATATTCAATAAAATATTTTATACAAAATATTTCTCTGAAAAAGCCTTGATTTCCATTTTAAAGGTAATTATATTACCAAAAGATCTTAAAAAACTCATTATTGAAATCGTCATAAATGATTTAGTAAGAGAAGATTTCTCTATTCATGACTACTCTGAAGTAGTCCGGGAAGACTTAACGGATTATTTTTCAGAATAACTAATCTGTTTCCCTACAGGATGGACCCGCCTTGGAGGCAAGTTCGAGGAAGAGGACGGGGAAGATCAGCCCCAGGAAGGTCCTCTGGACATTCCAGTTCTCAGGGATCGTCATATCGATCCAATTACCCGGTTATACAGATGGGTAATAGAAGCCTGTTTAATAAAAAGATTTCTGGCGAAGGTGAATCATCATCATCTGGTCCTGAGAAAGTCGTTAATTTGGAAGATATTCCAAAGGACAGCCCATTATACGAGCATATGCAAGAATTTCTACATGCACAAAAGCAAAAAGATACTTTTGCTTCTATTATTAAAGAGGATAATGATAATATCATATCCTATGAGAAAGTTCAGAAAAAAGAAATATTTCTTTTAGAAAACTCTGATATTCAGAGAAAAAATGAACCATGGAAAATATTCCAGAGGTACTTGATCAAGGGTTTATATTACCCCGGAGAGTCATATAAGACTCGGGCATATTATGAAACAATATTAATACAGACTGGAAGTGCGGAGATTCAACACTTTTCTCCTGTGGGCTATGGCCCTGAAGATAATGTTTATAACTTCTCAAAAATTATTATCAAACAGATTATATCTGCTGAAGAATGGGGGATGTCAACCATGAAAGAGAGGCAGATAAGCCTCAAGACTGTGGCTATGAACTTTACTTATTGGGATTATATCCAAGCCTTTAATAAAGTACTTTTTTATAATAATGAAAAACAAAAGCACACTTGGTTTATAAAAATCTGTGCAAAGATATTTGCAGAGCCAATCCCAAATTGGTTCATTAATTGGTGGTCATACCACGGCCCGACGGTTCAAATATTACCAGAACCATTCTCTCAGTTATACAAAGAATGGACAAAGGTATCTCCTTGTCTCAACGAATTATACCATGCAGATTATATGTGCTGGCTGGAGAAGATTGATCAGATATATTTTTTCATAGAGTTCTCGATACCCCGGATCCATAAATGGGCTCCTGAGGTAGGATTCACAGAGGAAAATATTCCTTGCCTTTACCGAGTATATTATAATAACTTCTGGGAAAAATTGTTAAAAAAAGATCCCAGGTCCAAACAATTAAATGGACAAGAACTCATTGATACAATTATGGACACCATTAATATTTACAAAGGGCTTCCCAAAAGGGAAATTAGTGTTGATAATCCCTCAGTCAGGCATATTGCCCGAAAAATCTCCACTCAAGATGGAGATAAGGAAGCTATGATCAATGAGTATCTCGAAGAGGTGAAAAGGAATTTACTTCAGAACATCACTCAGATTGATAAATCTGATACTTCAATGCGGAGCGAAACCAGTAACGAAGAAGCGCAACGCAATGAAGAAGACATTATACTGTCTACAAATGATTTAAATGAAGCAGAAGATTTGCTGCAGTCACTAAAAGCCATGGAAAAGAAACGTGGCAAAACGAAGGTCTAAAAGCAACAGAGTGCAGAAGATTGGCTGTCACTGTCCTTGCTTCACAGTATATACACTGTTTAAACAGTAGATTCACTGTTTAGGGACCCATATGGGACCCCCCCTCTACTATACATAGATTCTTTACGTTTTATTTGCTTTCTATATAAGTGCTCAATTTTGTTAAGTAGGAGCACCGAAAAATTTTGTAATCTCTCTTCTCTCTCTCTTTAGTTCTGTTCTCCTAGCCCGGACGATGTCCGGCTAAAACGCTTCCATGTCTATGTCTATGGCCCAACTTCTCTCCTATATGCACCATGACCGGATCTAAGCTTTATTAAAATATTCAGGAATTATAATATGGTTTCTTGACTTGGTTCTGAGATGGTGGTACAGTCGGATCCGGTACTGCTCTTATTATCTCTGTCTGGCAAGCCGGTAGCAAGCCATGACCTCCTCAGCCCGAGATATGTGTTGTAAAGGGCGCCTCTTGTCAGTTAGAACAGCTACTGGGTTAGAACCGTTGGACAAGAGATTAATAAGAGTATGTACTGTGGTTCCTGACAGGCCCTTTGCTCAGGTAAAAGAGTTAGTCTCTTCCATACAGTCAGAGAAATCATATTATAAATCTCGTATATTTCAGTTCTTATGCAGTGCGGACTACCGCTAGTATAAGGGTGCTGAATTGCTTGATCCTAGACCAGGCGGACTACCGCTAGGTCTCAGATCCTGTAATCTGGTATCAGAGCCGAGGTGTTGACTGCGGTCCTCATCGGAGTTCTAGCTCAGCCATGTAGCGAGAGTACCTGACTGCTGTGTGCGACTTGGGAAAACCTCGTGCGTTCTGTGCGGGAGTAAAACACCTGTATGGGCAGGTTGGTATAGCCCGTCATTTTTCTGGGACTTACTATCAAGATTATACGACGCCAATATATTTTCAAAATTTGATTTAAAATCAGGTTATTGGCAGATTCAGATATTTAAAGAGCATACTTATAGGACTGCCTTTAATGTTCCTTTTGGTCAATACGAGTGGAACGTCATGCCATTTGGTTTAAAAAAGCCCCATCAGAATTTCAAAAAATTATGAATGACATCTTTAATCCATATATGGATTTTATTATTGTTTATATTGACGATATTCTGGTGTTTTCGAAAACCCTTGAAATGCATATTAAGCACCTTGATATCTTCAAGAAAATTGTTATACAAAACGGTTTGGTAATATCTAAACCAAAAATGAGTTTGTTTCAAACTGAAGTCCGTTTTCTAGGACATCTAATCTGTCAGGGAAAGGTCACTCCCATACAAAGGGCTATTGACTTTGCATCCAAGTTTCCTGACATTATCACTGATAAAACACAGCTGCAAAGGTTCTTGGGAAGTTTAAACTACATCTCCCCATTTTATAAAAACCTTCCTCGCGATTTAGCCCCATTATATGACAGGTTAAAGAAAAGATTATAAATCACCGTGGACTAATAGTCACACTACCTTGGTAAAGAATATCAAGCTTCGTGTTCAATCTTTACCTTGTTTAATTCTGGCTAACCCTGCTTGGCAGAAGATTATTGAGACAGATGCGTCCAATATTGGTTATGGCGGGATATTGAAGCAAATTAATCCCAATGATAAAAATGAGTATCTTATAAGATTTCATTCAGGAAAGTGGACAGAGGCCCAGAAAAAATATGCTACTGTGGCCCATGAAATATTCCAGGTCCAAGAGAGGCAGTACTTCGACCATGTTGGTAAACTAGATGACCGAATGGTACATTTACGTAAGTTTCTCTAACTAATACATGTATTAGTTATACACCATATTGATTATTACAAGTGTATAATTAAATACATAGCAAGCTATGATATTAATAATGCTAATAATATAAGGGTTACTAATACAAAACTTTCCTCACTCCTTACTACACCAAACCAAATACTCCATAGATAAAAAATAATCCCAAGCATTACTATTCTTATACACTCTAACAAACGATCCTTATATATATAAAGTCAGATTTTTTCTTTTATATTTTGAATTATCTTAGTAAAATTTTTGGTTCGGTGCAACATGATTTATGCATTTTGTGATCCCTGCCCTGCATTTCCATGGTACATCCCAGTAAAACCTAGCTAAAAGGGGTTCCCATTGAGAGTCCCTATAAAGAGAAAAGGAAGCGCTATCCCTCCTACTTGTGATTCAATATTTAGCTCGATCTATTTTAGATGTCTTTTTTAGTACATCAATGGCATCAGCTGGAGCTTGCACCGAATTGGTTATCCGGGGAACTCATTTAACCCCACCTTGCATAACAATGCCTCCCATGCTATTTGTTTTGGCTTTTCTACTTTGGTGCTATGACTAAGTTTAAATTAAGGAGTTTTAAACAAGACTGTTTCCGACCATAAACAATCTACAGTTTGTACCTATAACCTATACCATTTCGTTACCAGAAAGTTATTCGATTCTCTTCTTAAGCTCTTTAAGAAGTTGTTACAATTCACAAGAAGAAAGTAAGAATGAAAAAGAATAGAAAGCAGAAGTGGGTCTGTTAGTCATTTAGTTCACGGATGAAGTTATCCCGGAAGTATAGTTTTGAAATTATAATCGTCAGACTAATTTATCCTAATTGAGAGGTGATATGAGATAATATCAAGTTGGATGAGATAAGATGAGATATCTAGGATTAAGATTGAGATTAAATTTATACTCTTCACTTGGAGATATAAATCTCCAATTTTTATTAATGATTTGAAACTCGAGAGTGGAATCTTCGAAAAGTTAATGGAGAAATGCAATAATAAATACAGATTTCTACAACTGGAATCGGGTGAAGATCAGATATTGTGATGGAGCCTCATTTGCTGGTGATGCTGAGTTCTATAATGGGGTAAAACTCTCTAAAACTTGTACACACATCAGTTTCTTGCAGTATTTATTCCTTTAAACCTAACTTTGTGAAATATTTTGCTTTTGAGTACTACATTCGCGTCCACTAGACTCTGTTAGTAAATTTCGTTGAAACTAGTTTTTCCAGTCATCATCATTGTTTGGTTATTAACAACAACATATCCAGTGTAATCCTACCAGTGGGGTCTGGGGAGGGTAGAGCGTACGCTAACTTTTCCCCTACCTTTGTAGAGTAGACAGATTGTTTCTGATAGACAAATCATTGTTTGGTTATTATATGAAAAATTTAAATTTCATGTCCTAGTAGCTTGCCAGTATTTCCACAATAAATCTATTAACTATTTGATAGTCACACATCCAGAGTATTATCAGTAACAGTTCAGCTCAATCAGGTGCTTTCTTTTTCCTCGTGCCAAATGAGCAAGTTTTTTTGCTTTAGTTCTGTTTTATTCTTGTTTTTGTCAGCCAAACTATGGGTGTATAGAAACGACAAAAGTTATGCAACTAAATCTTTTGGGGGTCGTTTGGTAGAGTGTGTAAGAATAATGCATAATATGGTGTATTAGTAATGCTTGCATTAGTAATGCTTGTATTAGTTATGCTTGCATTAGTTATGCTGAGATTTTTCTTATGCAGTGTTTGGTTTAGTGTATTAAAAATAATATGCATTGCATAATTTCTAAAAAAAAAAATTATTTACAAAAATACCCACCACAAATATGGTAGAAATGATGTGGAAAGTGTTTTGAGGGACAATTGTGTCTTTAGTCATTCTAATGCATGCATTAGAACCCATTGCATTACTAATACATGGAAATCCATGGTATTAGTAATGCATAGCTCAATACACAATAGAGTGTATAACTAATGCTTGCATTAGTTATACATAGGTAGAAAAATCATACCAAACAAGGTATTAGTAATACACAAAGCTAATGCATGCATTAGATTTTCTAATACACTCTACCAAACGACCCCTTAGTGATGAGACTTCATTTGTAATTACTTGAGCTAGGTATGGTTTCGTTATATGAACTTCTTTAAGCATTACTAATTTTTTTGGAAGAAAAAAAGATTATGTGTCTTTAAGAAAGGTTAGACACAAAATTGTGGTTAGGAAATATTGTTTAACACGAATATGGGTGGCAAACTATTCACGTGTTTTGCAAATGAACTGCAAGCCTAGGATTCACTTCAGTTAGTGATGCAGAGAGGGCATTGTTTACAAGTTCCCAAGTATCTCTGTGAACTTCATGCTTCAAAACATTTTTGTGGAACGTTATGGAAAGTTAACAGATAAAAATGGAAAAGATTCATAATTTGCAGAGTGACATAATATGCAGGTGTAATTCACCTTAATTCGGAACCTTAGAGCTCGAAAAGCATGGTCTGTGTTGGATCAAGGCCGATATGCAATATTCTTTTTCTTTTGTTTGTTATCTTAAGGCCTATTCTTTCTACCAATTATTATGATCTTACATGCCTTGGATTCTATCATATGACTGCCATTTGCGTACTCCGAATATTTTCATTGCTTTCAAGTTAAATATAATTAAGTATGAAATTCCTGATATATTTTCTGGTGGCATACATATTATACGTCTCAAACCAATTTCTTTTGCCTTTGGACTAGTTAAAAGAATTATGGTCTTGATAAAGGTGTATTTGGTCTGAGTTTTACCCTGTCCTTACTATTAACTGAGTCTTTTTTCTTGTGTTGAATGAAGCAGACATCATTGCTTTATTTCAGAGGGCAAAGAATTTGGCAAGCTATTATTCTTGATCTTCTCCCAAAAGGTCTCGGGCACGCGAAGAAGGTAATGCCATTAGACATACTCCTTTCCACTTAAGCAACATCTGATGATAACCGTCAAGGCTTAGGACTACTTGGGTTAGCAATGCAATGTGATAAACAGCAATTGGTTCCTTCACCACACACCAACCCCTCCCCGTCTCACCCAACACACAAATATTAGTCTCTTGTTAGGACATAGAGAAGGGTTATTAGAAGGTCTTGCCTTTCTGTGCTAAATTGTCATTTTTTGTAAAAGTAAACAAATAGCCAACTGCACATTGTTATACACAGCTGCTTGGGATCTTTCAGTATGTTTATATTCATATAGAAGAAGATCATCTTTTTGTTGATTACTTTATTTTTTTCCTTCGAAAAGATACATGTAATACAAATATTTTGGTTCCGTTTGGCCATGAAAATTGTGAAATTTGAAAAAAAGTAGTTTTTGTTTTCAAAGTGAAAAATGGTATTTGGAAATTGGAGTTGTGTCTGGCCACGAATACAAATTGGAGTTGTTTCTGAATTTTTGTGAGTGATTTGGAGAGAAAAAAGTGAAAACAACTTTTTGGTGTTTTTCAAATGGAATTTTCCGAATACTATGGCCAAACATGATTTCCGGAATACACCTCCAGAAAAAAGTAAAAAATATTTTTGACCAAACGGCCACTTTAACTTCATTGTCTAACTTGCTTACTACAAAGATATTTTGTGCTTCAAACTATAATTGGTCTTAATGCATTTCTTCTAGGCTTTGCTTTCTGGCTGCTCTGCTGGAGGTCTGGCAACCTTTTTGCATTGTGACAACTTCACCAGTTATCTACCAAAGAATGCTAGTGTGAAGTGCTTGAGTGATGCTGGATTTTTTTTAGACGAGTACGTTCTGCCAACTGAACAGGCAAATGTGATTTCTTCTCTGCATTACACTTAATGTCATGTTTGCATTTGTTTTTTCAGGAGAGATATAATTCTGAACCACACTATGAGATCTTTCTATGAAGATCTTATTACCCTACAGGTATGCTTTCATCATGGCTATCCGGAATGTCTATACTGAGCTATCTTATTTTGACAAACGTTGTTTTCTGAAGGGGGTAGAACCAAATCTCAATCAAAATTGCACTTCTACTCTGTACTATCCACACCTGGTACGATATGAGTGCTCTCCTCTTATTTTATTCATAAGTTGGTGATGAAACAAAGCACTTTTCTAAGAATTCTTGAAATGTTCATGCAGTGCTTCTTCCCCCAGTACGCATTACCATACATCGAAACACCATTCTTCATCTTAAATTCAGCATATGACGTGTACCAAGTATGTTCATTATGCAATTTGTTATAAACTAGGCATTTTTTAGAGTAATGTTTGTTATGCACGGTACCAATAATGTGACCTTATGCTTCTGCAGTTTCATCACATATTGGTGCCGCCTTCTTCTGATCCTCGACGGCATTGGGATCATTGCAAGCTCAATGTTACTGCATGCAATGCAACTCAACTTACTATTTTACAAGGTTGACAATGATTATTATATTACTCTTTGAACACATTCACATTGGTCCTTAGGCAGACAGTTTAAAGGCTGGGGAGGGTAGTTGGAAAAAAGAGTCGAAATTTGTAAGGGTCTGATAGAAAGATATGTCAATTGAATTCATGAAGTATTCAAATATTGAACAACTAGATTATAACAATCTTAAGTAACATACTATGCTATGCTACTCAATCATGGTACATTGTTAGTTTTATATCTTTATATTTACCGTTCTTAAAATTTGTAATTTCTGTCATTATCAATAGCAGTAACCGCGGCTACTTGACTATTTTCAGGGTTCAGGAAAGATATGCTTGCAGCGTTGAGAGATTTCTATCAATATTCAAGAAGAGATGGGATGTACATAAACTCTTGCTTCACTCATTGTCAGAGTGAGACACAAGATACCTGGTTTGCAGTTGACTCTCCTCGAATACACAACAAGGTTGGTAAATAAATTTCTCTCATCTTCTGCTGTGGCGTAGTATTCGCTGCAAATGCAAACTTAACACTGGAACGGCAAACATGAACATTTTAAGTTTTAACGTGTGAACTGATCTTGTCCCTTTTAATTTCTTCAACAATTTTACATGTTTATTACTATGCAAGAGTTTCATCAAATCATATTGTTTTTCAGAATCTTGGAATCTAAATGTAAGTAGTAAATGATCCCCTGCATTATGGAAAACAAGTCATTATACGATCTGATGCAACTAACAGACCTATCTAGTACAAAGGAGATTTCTTTTTGATTTGTGTCTACTGATTTTGAAACTTCTATTATCCAGACAATTGCACAGACAGTGGGCGATTGGTACTTCAGTAGAAACGTTAGCAAGGAGATTGATTGTGCATATCCCTGTGATAATACTTGCCGCAACATGATCTGACGCAGAGATCCAATGGTGTGAGTCATACATGCTGATCTTCAAACTTCAAAGGGTAATTGGAACCCAGAAACTCAGCTATACAAAGCCATAGACAAATACTGGTTACATAGTGCAGATTGATTCATTTAGAAGTGGGATACAGTGAAGGAATAGGTGTTCTTTTTATAAGATCTTATAAATATATATTGCAGAGTAAAGAACAACATTCGTTTATTTAGAGAGTTTCACAGAGAAAATGTACACATTTTCGTTTATTTAGAGAGTTTCAGAGAGAAAATGTACGCATTATCGTCTAGCAAAGGATATGGTATAGATCCATAAGTCCTCCAACTTTCAATATAATATGATGAAACTTTCATGTTCAGATATCAGTCCAGGAAAATATATTCATCATCGTTTTGTTAATCCCGTGAATAGTTTTCTGTTCTCTCTTTTTAAACTTGTTTGTTTTGTGATCTTTTTAAAAATGTGGAATATCCACCTTAATACAAATCGTATGCAGGTCCATGGGACTGGTAAAACGTCTTGCCGATGTGGTATCACATGCCATTTTCTTTCTCCATACTGGTGTCACGAGGAAAAAATTAATATTTAAGATAGAAAAGAATTGAAGAACGGCCTAATTAACTAACACATTATATACACAGTTACTTTGGGAGAAATCAAAGTCAAAACTTCAGCCAGATAGCGAGCGATCACTCAGCAATGAACACTAACTGAAAGCGGCCGGGAATGACTATCCCTTACGGGAATCGAACCCGTAACATTGTCCCAAAAGAACTACTCCATAATCATTGGGTGTTGAAGATATATAAAGTTATGTGCTCGAGATTCTAATTTTTTTAATTTACTGGACCAAAGCTACTGTGTTAACTCATACTGTGGCTCCGACCCTGGTATAAACATTCTATGTACCAAAAATATTTGATATGGAAAATGATTTTTCTATCAATATTGCTAGAATCTTCATTTTTTTTATTCAAAACGTGTCTAGCCTAATATGAAACATGATCCTAGCCGAAAAAAGAAAAGGTATCTAGCTTCACGTATTCAACATGGACGTAACAAATTATTTCATCAGGAATATTTTCTACTTATAGAATAATAATTTGTATTTTTTTTTTTTTTGATGTAGATTATTTTCCAAATGAGATATTTTTATAACTACTTGGTGGAGCAGCAAATTCCCAAATGGGCAATTTTCATGCAAGGATGGATAAGGTAATTTGACATGGAGGTATACAAACATGCTCAACTCCCAATAACACAAGTCCCCTAATTTCCGGCAGGTGGCATTCTCTCCTTGTACGCCACTGCCGGAATCCACCATTTTCTTTCTTCAATTTACTAAAACACCCTCAAACAAACTTACCAAAACACCCCTACGATGCAAAATCCGATATTTAAATCACTCTCACTGCTCTCAACGCCTCAATCAATTTCGCCCTCATTACTTTCTCGTTCTCTTACAATCATAGTGCCCAAAAGGAGCAATAACAACAATAAGAAGAGTGTGAGGAGAATAACTAGGGCAATGCCTTGTAGTTCGATAGTGAAATCCAGCGACGGCAACGGCGCTGTGCGTAGTTTCAAACTGAAGGAGTCAACTTTCCTTGCTTCACAAATGCCGAAGAAAGAGATTGCCGCTGATCGATTCATCGAAGCTCACCCTCAGTACGACGGTCGCGGCGTCGTCATTGCCATTTTCGGTTCGTTTTTCTCAATTTCAATCCGTTTTTCTCCTTGTCGATAATATCTAGAATCGTAATGTATTATAACTAAAAAAAGTACTTAGAAGATTAACTAACAATTATTTTGTGAGTTCATATTTGTGTGTATACTGTTGTTGCTTATGATATTAAGTGTTTCAGATTCTGGAGTTGATCCCGCTGCGGCAGGATTACGAGTTACCTCTGATGGAAAGCCGAAGGTTATCGATGTCATAGATTGGTGAGGATTGAGAATCTGAAGCTTAAGTTTTATTTCCAGTAGATACGATACTCCCTCCGTTCCAAAATTTCTTTTTGAGAGTCAAACATATGAACTTTGATCAGCGTTTTAAGATGTATTGTTTCATCATATTGATATGAGAAAAATTCTAATTTGTAGTGCTTTCGATATAGTTTTTGAATATCTAAAGTTTAATTTTAAAATATCGAATTAATCTAATCTAAAATATAGCCTTGAGAATTAGTCAAGTTGACTCTCGAAAAAGCGAAACATGGCAACTATTTTGGAACCGAGGGAGTACTAAAGTTTTAGTTACAAAAAATACTAATTTTTCATGCACTGGTAATGAGTATCTTATTTGCAGTACTGGGAGCGGAGATGTTGATACTTCTACAGTGGTAAAGGCTGATGAAGATGGTTGTATTCCTGGAGCTTCTGGTACGTCTGTTGAACTTAGGAATAACTCTGCAATTTGGCTCCTATTATATAGAATGTTTAACTTGTATTCTTAAGATATTGTTTCATCATGTTGATCCTTTTTTTTAAAAAAAAAAATTATACCTATTATAGAACAATTCAATCTTAAATCATCTGATCCTAATGGAATGATTAAAACTTCCCCCGTCAGTCAAAATCTTTCTATCGCCACGTCACTAGGATTTAGGTTTAACTCCTCTGTTGATTGGACCGGAGAGCCCAAAATGACACGTTTTCAATATGGAGATACTGAATAATGGCGGTGCAATATGACTAATCTTCAATATTTATAAGAAGTGTTTCCAGAATGAGTTGTATCTTCCATTGCTGTTTACAATGATGATTGCTGTAGACCCTAATCATTTCTGAACTTCTAAAAGAAAAGAAAGACCTTTATCATTGATTTATTTCTGATTATGTCAAGATTTAATCAAATTCAGGAATGCTTTCAACTCTTTTGATTGGTAATGTGATCGAGACATCTTGAGATATGCAGTAGAAAGGGAAATAAACTATTTTGGCGCATCCTTCTATAAATGGCTTTTATTAATTCCTTTGCTCCTACATCTTCAGAAAAGCTACAGCAAGGGCCCGTTACGTTTACATTTCTCCTGCACTCCCTTGCTTGCTTTGTTTAAAGTACCAGAAGGGGTTATGAGTCCACATACTCTTGATTCATTTGTATGCAGCATTAATGGCGCTTTATATGTTAACTTTTTTGTAGGGGCTTCTCTTGTCATAAATTCTTCATGGAAGAATCCATCTGGTGAGTGGCATATTGGCTGCAAGTTGGTGTATGAGCTCTTTACTGATACACTGACCTCTCGAGTAAAGGTGAATCTGGTTCCATTCTCCTTATATTCTGGATTCTTACTTTTTCAGAGTTCAGCTTGATTTCATTCTTGTAGGATCTTAAAGTATTCTCTTTCTATAAACTCTTCTTATTTGCAGAAAGAACGAAAAAGAAGGTGGGATGAGAAAAATCAAGAAGCAACAGCAGAGTCGGTAAAGCAGCTTGATCAATTTGATAAGGTTCTTGACCATCTCTGTGACTATTTCCTTCAATAACCTCATATTTTGATAAATTGCAAATGTAGAGGTCATTAACTTATTTGCAGCGAGCATCTTCAGATGTATGTATGACAAGTTTTATAATGAAGATACTTGTAAATTTTTTAAAGAGCAGTAACATTTAAGCAGCACTATAATGTAAGAGAAAAACAGTATTATTAAAAGGAAAGAAACCATTAGAATTTGCTTCTGAGTATGTCAAATTAGGTAGCCTATTATATCTAAAAGGGTAAGCTCTTACATGCCAAAGAGAAAGGAAGGATTTACTATCTTAATTACTTTTTAGGCATCCTGTAACCATCACATGTCCTGGTTGGATTTTTTTTTCTATAATCAAACCTGTGGAATGTTAACCAATTAATGCTAGAGATGAGATGGTGAGTCTCGACACACAAAATTCTTGCAGTGTCAAGTGTCAACTCACGATATTGAAAAGAAATAGAGATAAGTTAGCCACTTGTCTGTTGTGACTTATGAAGGTAAAATCTCAAAGAACCCTTAAGAAAGAAAATAAACCATGCGACTTAGGTGTGCATTCCAGAGATCATACATCTGGGCACCAAGTTTGTCGAAGAGCTGCAAAAACCATTGACATGAATTGTGTATATGTTCAAAATGAAACCAAGTTCACCAAATCTCAAAAGCTACAGCTATGGTTTTGAATCTTAATTTGCACAGATTCCAGATTCAGCCATGATGACAACCTAGCCTAATATTTTCTTGATTCTGCCTAGTTGATGTCTAATGTGAAGTTGGTTATGTCAGTTCATCTTAACATAAAGCTTAATTGGTGAAACAGAAGCAATTCGACTAATGTGAGAACTGATTAGATAGCTCAGTGACACTGATAAGATGAGGCTGTGATATGCAGTTGTATTACTTTGATAGAATTTCTGAAGTATAATATGACAAATGTCAATGAAAGGATTTTGATCTAAACATATCGTACTGGAAAAAGAATCAAGGATCTTTACTGCTTTAAAATTTTTCCTGACATTCTAACTAGCGGTTTATTACGAGTACTTGCTCATTGTTATTCATTTTGTTAAAGGTAAATGTGGTGCTATTGATTGTATCTAATTCGAGTTGTCGTGAAAGCAATATATCATTAATTCCTTGGCTCATACGTCCTTAAGTTCTCAACTGTATAAGTTAGCAAACATAGGTTTAAAGTTCACAACTTTATCTAAAATGTTCTAACTCATTATCCATTGCTTTATATATATGCAGGGGCATGCTCTCATTTTCTCAAACTTCTTGTTCTAGTTATCTAGTTTTACTTTGATGTAACTTTGCTGAACATAATTTTACCAATTCTGCAGAAGCACGCAAAAGTCGAAGGTGTGCACTTGAAAAAGGTCCGTGAAGACCTCCAGAATAGAGTTGATCTCCTGCGCAAGCAAGCTGACGTCAGTACCTTTTTGAACTGATTCATTCCCCAAGTTCTTTTACCAAAAAGTTATATTTTCTGTTTCCATTGCTAAATCTGGTATCTGTCATAGAGCTACGATGACAAGGGACCTGTTATTGATGCTGTTGTATGGCATGATGGGGAACTTTGGAGAGCTGCTTTGGACACACAGAGTCTTGAGGATGAATCAGGATGTGGAAAGCTTGCAGATTTTGTTCCTTTAACTAATTACAGGTATGACATGGCTGCTAGAAACAGTAGTAATTTTCGTATGTGTACTGAATAAGAAGTATAGCGTATTTGCTTTTGGAGAACTTTAGAAGTTGATTAACTGTACCCATTGGGCTTGTCGAAGCCTTCAAGGAACTCGGTGGATTTCAAAATGAAATATATTGATGAAGATTGGTTTAAACGGACGTCAAAGGATTGATACCTTATCAACAAAAGAGAGGGACTTCAAGGAGGGATGGAATGGTCTAATGGTGTAGCTAGGATCTTATATCTTACAGTGTCGTTGATGGAACCATTCCTTGGGAAAAGAAGATATGAAAGGGGTGCTTGTGAGCTTATTTGTTTGTGTTGTTTGAAGGGGATAAATGAAGCAATAAGGTTGAGGTTGCATGTTCTATCTTATTTTCTCGGTAAAGCGGAAGAAGTTGGGAGGTTATTTCAATTTGAACAGAAACACTGCAAGGAGAAACTAATCAGTTAGAGAATTGGATGCACCCATGAAGCTCCTGTTTGCACAGAAGATTGGGTGACATTTCGCAGAGAACCATATTAGTATTTAGGTTCTCTTAACTTTTTTTTATGAAGCTTGCTTACAAGAATTTTCTTATATCATCCAGAATTAATGGGTTAATATGAAATATGGATAGAACCACAGGACAAGCCTAACTTAGGCTAAAGAAACTGTTCCCAGTTATTTTGAGTACTCGCTAGCCTAACTAGCAAATTAAAGGTGAATATGTACCCAAAGAAACAATAATGTGGAAGCCAGTATGTGTTCCTGTTGGAAGTTGGAACTAGTGTTTTGACACAATAATTCTGACCAGCATGGACCATAAAATCAATTGCTCTGTACATTTCTGTGTTTGTTAACTGCGTTCTGGTATCCTGCTTTATGGGATGTATTTTCATGGTCTGCCAACATCATAAGGAAGTTGAGAGGTGTTATTCATAGAGGATCAAGCTGAAGGCAATAATGCTCAAAGTTGTACAAACAATGAGGCTATCGGGAGAGGGTGAATTAAGTTGGACTTTGAAGTGGTATTATTGCTGAAGGACATGTCGTCATTGCATTTCTAGAGTTGTAGAAGGGAAATGGTCAACGAATAAAGAGAACCCGTGTAGGAAAAAGGTGAAAACAAAATTCTGCCCCTGAGTTGTAGGAACATACGAATAAGAGTGCGTTACAATTAAGGTTAGCATAAGATTATCCTGTAGAGAGTGAAAGAAAAACTTGAAATTGATCCCCCAGATATTCGACATTAGATCATGTTACCAGTTTCAAAAAAATATATTCGACATTCGATCAAGTCGAACTTTACGAGAATAGGTAAAAACGGATTTATAGTGGATGGCAAATGTGAAAATAGAAGAAACTTCTCTTTGACTTGGCTAATTAACAATGTAGACGGACTTCTTATATAGGAGTTTAGACTATGTACGGTATGATAGGCATTCATTTTCTATGCCTAATAGGGTAGGTAACTACTACTTTTAAAACATAAAAGATTGAAGTCGAATTCCCGTTGAAGAAACGACTGCCTAAACAATGACCTAAAAATGCATGCCTCTATTAACATGGTTGCTAGAAGAATAGTAGACTGGTGTTAGTGGAAGAGAGGAGCAACGACGGTGGCCGAAAAGGGAAGAGAGACATCCATCCATAACAATGTTGGTTGCCAGAAGAAGAGGAGCAACGGTGCCGGTCGTTGGGAAAAGAGAGGAGCGGATCGCCCATTGGAGGAAGAGATGAGTAGTGCCAGTCATTGGAAGAAGAGACGAGCAGTAGCTACACCGACCCAGGTGAGAGGGAAGAAAAATAGAAAAACATCGACAGGGAAGGGAGCCTTATGTCGCTGTTGGTAAGAGGGGGTTACTTGAGACCCTTTCAAGATCGTATAAGTTCTGATACCATGTGAAAATGGAAGGGTAACTTTTCGTTTACTTGGTTGATTAACAAAGTACAAAAAAAAGAAGGGGGGGGGGGCTTCTTATACAAGACTTTTAGGCCATCTACCATATAGTAGGTTGTCATTCTCTAAACCTAATAGTATAAGTAATTAGAGAATATCCGCAAGTTTTCTATGAAATTTTTGATAATATATTTTTCTTAAAAATGGTTGATAATTTTTGTTTTCTATTCAAGTTTAATGAATCTAAACATGATTGAAGTTAGACACATTCTTTTAACAGTCCGCCATGAAGTTCATCTTGCTCTTTGGTCCTATCGGCAATTGAACTCATTTGTTTGGAACAGACAGATACATAATTCTGTTGCAAAGGATTGGAACAAATACAGTTATTTGTGTGAATTGGGAATTTTGGTGTACCAGTGATCCTACTTTATAAAGAATTCATGGAAGCTAGTTCTTTTCATGAGTCTAAAAGCTCCATTTCCCCCTGTTATATAGAGAAGGTTTAGAAGAAAACCTTTCCACCTAAACTAATATGGGACCGTCTAACGACTAAATTATAACCTTTCCATGAGTCTTGGTTCTCTTTCCTTGGCCCTTAATCCTATATCCATTATACCCGTTAATTTTTATGTTAATTGTGCTCTTCGTTCTTCCTTTGTTCTTCACATGCCACTGATTTGCTAGCATCTTTTGGTTGTATCCAAAAATTAACTTTCTTCATTATTTGTTTTGTCCGGAAATTAATTCAGTAATTCTCTACATTTACACATTGCCAACTCTAGTTCTTTTTGTTGATCAGTCCTAACTGTTACATGGCAAAAAAAATTGTTCTCTTTTTTGCCTCAGCTTTTGTACATAGAAATCACTACTAACAGAAATACCACACCGTTGTGAAATTCTAAGCATGTATACTGTACTACATATATCGGTTTTAACTGGGCTTGATCCCACTGTTAACTTTTTTGTGTGTGCCATTGATCCCAACCTGTCCTGAAACTTATTGAGGTCTCTGAACAGGTTCTATAATGGATAGTCCCATTGATAGTGCAGTGAGATCCGTCTTTATAAACTTGTCCTAAATTCAAGGTGCAGGACTGACCATCTCATACAAAGCAGTATCTGCCTTAAAGGTCTTCTTCATGGTAGAAGGTGATCATATATAGATATAAGGTCCCTATTGCACCCATTGCCTAACCTGGACACTGTAGGGCTATATAATGGCGATAAGTGTTTTGGATGTGCCCCCACTCTCCGTATGAAGCTGCCGGTGCACTGGTCGGAGAGGTGAAATTGAGTTCTTTAGGTACCGTCAGGCAACGACTAGAAGCAAATTGTTGTTCCATTTCCTTTCTTTTCTCCTAGGCAGATCGTCTCCCCCGGCCCTTCTGTAGGCAAGGGCTTCCTCTTTCATTTCCCTTTTCCTCCTTTTCTTATTTTCTTTTCCTTTTGGTCAAGCCAAGACATCAGAACTCTTTTACTCCTATCAAGATAGCGCAACTCAAACACCTCTAAAGTTACGCTAGCTTCCTTTTGTAGTTTGCCAAAATCATTAAAAAGATCCATTCTTAGGTATATGTAGGATATTGTTGATCGAACCCATTCTGGTTCATTCATTGTTTTGTCTATCTAGGAATATAAAACTGACTACATCTAATTTATGGCAATGACAAAGTACCGGTGCACTCAAAACCTTCAAATGTGGATCCGCTGTTAGTTAGTGTGGTCCAGCTACACTCAAGATAGTTGGATGTAGCAAATCTGGAATTTAAGATCCTATATTAGGCAATAGTTACAACAATATGTTTTTATTACATGCTAAATCTCATTAGACTTCATCTTCACGCATTAATATTTGATTAATCAAAAAATATATGATTTTGTATGATGGCCTCTAATGGCGACATTAATGTCTACCTGCTTTTACTGTTTGGAGTTTCATGTTTTAAGCTACTAACCTTGCAGGCTTGAACAAAAGCATGGAGTTTTTAGTAAATTGGATGCCTGTACATGTGTGCTAAATGTCTACAATGGAGGGAATATTTTAAGTATTGTAACAGATAGCTCACCACATGCCACACATGTTGCTGGTATTGCCGCGGCCTTCCACCCGGAGGTAGAATAGCATTTCTGTTGGCAACATTTCCATTACACTGGTGCTTGTCTGGCACTAGATTTAACTATCCTGATGCTATATGAAGATGAGTTTATGTTATGCATGGTCTTTGTGAAGGAGCCTTTGCTAAATGGAGTTGCACCTGGAGCACAAATTGTGTCTTGTAAAATTGGGGATTCACGGTTGGGTTCTATGGAAACAGGAACTGGTTTGACTAGGGCCTTGATTGCAGCTGTAGAGGTAGGCCTATTCACCAATATATCTTTTTTACTATTAGGTCATCATCTCTCCCATGCAAAATGTGCTTTTTCCCTTTTTTGCTTCTCTTCTTCCTGCAATGGTAGTTCTTAAATTTCCGGTGATCCCTGCTTTAAATTCTGCATTGGTGTTATCTTTTAATTGTTCATTATCTTCTTCACCATTTAGCAAATTAATCCAATATTTGTTTTGGTAACTAATTTTTCCAACATTTTCATCTATGCAATCTCTACACGACTCTCGCATGCTTCTCTTTTCTGGGTTTTGGCATGCAGGTATTGATACATAAGGTGTGCTTCTATGCAATATTAGATTAAGTATTAGGGTCTTAGTTTCTGTGGGATCGTCGAAAGTACCTGAACTAAAGGAGTTCACTACATAAGTAACGAGGAGTTGACTATTGCTATCTACTTTACTTGGTCGCTACTGTGCTCTAGCTTTATATCTTTAAGGTATTTCTCCACATGTTTCACAGAAAAACTTTGCCTAGCTACGAAGAAACTTGCACTTTGGTTACAGTATTCATATAAAAAGATGTGCTAACTGTTTTAAATACTGTATAGCTGCAAAGTTATGGTTAGGTTGAAGTCGAGGATCATATACCAGCAATATAGTCCTGTTGTGTGTATCTGACAGATTAATTGTCTTTGTCACAGAAATACTTCTATTTATTCTTCTCTGTCTTGGAGGTACGGTGTAATTCTTGGAACTTCCATGCTCACTCTAAATGATCAATAGGTGAATAATCTTTTTAAAGGAGGTCTTGCATGCACTGTACCTTTTACAATCACAAGGACCTGGTTAGCCGTATTTCTAGGTTAGTGTGTTAACTACAGGATACAAATTGAATCTCATTCCTTGCCCTTCTGGGAGGTCTTGCATGCACTGTACCTTTGCCATCACTTTGCGCATCATTATTTGAGGTGCACATTTCCTTTTTTGGGGTATATTGAGCCGTTTTGATCTCTCAGACCTTACTTGAAATCATGATCGATAGCCTTATAAATTGAAATTGAAAGAGAGAAGCTCGAACATGTGAGAGAGTTAAGAGATAATAGATAGTTGAACTTGGAAGTTATTTGTGAGAAAAAGTGAATTGAGATGGTGAGTTTATATAATTTTTAGGTTAGGAAAATATCGTGAATAAACTAATTTTTTAAAGAAAAGGGAAGGGGGAAGGAGATAAATGGTCAAATTTACTGTTCAGGAAGAATATACTTTTTCTCAATGGTCAAATGACCATTTGATGGGCAGACTGGTACAGCTGTTCAAGTCTCAAAACTGGTTCTCTGCTGGAATGGCTTGGATATCGTTGAACCAACCCAAATTCGCTACAGTGGTCGAGCTGGTCCCTGGCATCAAATTGTCGGCCGGGTTGGTGGGTTAAGTGAGCTACATTTATTAGAAATATTTTTCTGCTGTGGAACTATTGCCATTGGCTAATTGATTTTAAGATGCTAACTGCTAAGTCTTGCTTTCTTGAGCCGAGGGTCTATAGGAAACAACCTCTCTAGTCTCTACCTCTGAGGTAGAGGTAAAGTCTGCGTACGCTCTACCCTCCTCGGACCCTACTTTGTGGGACTAGACTACACTGGGTATTTTGTTGTTGTAATTGCTAAGTCTTGCTGTAAGGCTGGTACTTTTGGCTTAAAGTGTCTGTATCTCTCGGCATACACATTCAAGTTGATGTCAGTCCTATAATATCTGGCTCTCTGACGTCTAACAACCTTGGTAAGTGTCATGTGACCCTACATTACCTCTGAGGTTCTCATTCTTGTCAAGTGACAAATTTAAATGCTCTGACTATGTGTATTGCTAATAAAAAGCTGTGTTTTTGCGGGTAGTTTCTACATTGATTTTTAATCATTATTGAAATGTGCATACTTGTATTTTGTGGACAGCATAAATGTGATCTCATCAATATGAGTTACGGAGAACCTACACTGCTGCCAGACTATGGTCGCTTTGTTGACCTTGTCGATGAGGTAATGTTTCATTGCCTTTGTAGTTTGTATGCCCACTTTGTGGTAGTTCAGTGCAGGAGAAATCTGTTAATCGGTTGACCATCTGGTGAAATTTTCAGGTGGTCAACAAACACCGCCTAATATTTGTCAGTAGTGCCGGCAATAATGGGCCGGCTTTGACTACTGTGGGTGCACCTGGTGGCACCAGTTCAAGCATAATTGGAGTGGGAGCATATGTTTCTCCAGCTATGGCTGCTGGTGCTCACTTATTAGTTGAGCCACCTACTGAAGGCCTTGAATACACCTGGTATGTAACTTATTTAATGGTTTCTTCCTTTCCTATTCGAGAGTTAGGAACTTTTGGGGTACTTTGTGCCTGTATCCTAGTTAGAATTTGGAGTACGAAAATTAGCTCCAAGAGATTGCAGGTCTAGTCGCGGACCTACTGTGGATGGTGATCTTGGTGTCTGCATAAGTGCCCCTGGTGGTGCTGTGGCCCCTGTGCCCACATGGACCCTTCAAAGACGCATGTTAATGAACGGAACATCAATGGCATCTCCATCTGCTTGTGGGGGTGTGGCTTTAATTGTCAGTGCTATGAAGGTAATTCAAATGTTTTGGTCCTTTTATATGGTTTCTCTTGTTTTCCTTTTGACTGAAGTCTGTGACCTGCAGGCAGAAGGTATTCCTGTTAGTCCGTACAGTGTACGAAAGGCTCTTGAAAATACATCTATACCTGTGGGTGCTTTAGCAGAAGAAAAGTTAACCGCTGGACAGGGACTCATGCAAGTTGACAAGTTAGGTTTACTGCTTCCTTCTGACTTTTGATCTTTGGCATGACCATTGATCTCCTTATGATTCATATCTTGAACGTCGTTGCAGGGCTTATGAGTACATGCAAAAGGTGCAAAATCTTCCTTGTATGTGGTATCAAGTAAAGATCAAGCAGGCTGGCATAACAAGTAAACCAACTTCATGTATGTATGTGTGTGTGCTCATATCTGTGTTTCGTGCGTCTCTATTTCTTTGTAGCCCTCCATGATGCCGCAAACCATTTTCCCTAAGATTTTTTATTAATGGTGAATTTCCGAAACAAAAAGGAGGTTTATCAAAGATGAATAACTGTTATCTTTTTGTTTTTTAGGGGTTAATTTTGCAGTCGCTTTAACTTTAAAAGTTTGTGTATTGTTATCGCCGCAATTTTTAGTCTGATCAAAGAAGTGTTCATTCTGATCATTTTTGCAGCTGCTACTTCTCGAGGCATCTACCTTAGGGAGCCTTTATATTGTCACCAATCTACAGAGGTGAGATTAATCCTCTAAATTTTATTTGTCAAGCATGCTAAAGATTCATATAGCTAACCCCAACTAGTTTGGAGTTGAGGTGTAGTTGTGTTGTATGCATGCTGAATAATTTATGGCGCGACACTGATCTGTTATGAAGATACAACAGAATTTTTTTGGCATCTTTGGAGTGTCTGAGTACCCTGGGGAAAACTAGTTTAGTTAAGATTTAACGTTTTATTAGTTAGGCTTCTCTACCCCACAAAGGTATGGGTAAGGTCTGCGTATACCCACCCTCACCAGACCCCACTTGTGGGAATATACTGGGTATGTTATTGTTGTTGTTTTATTAGTAAGGCATCCTCTACTAACCTTTGGTATATTCCTTTTTAAAAAAATGTATAATAGTTCTAATATTAGCATGATGATGATATGAAATGAGCTTAATTGAAGAAGTGGGGATTCATATAGCCGACCCCAACTTGCTTGGGATTGAGGCTATGTTGTTCTTGTTGTATAGTAGTTGAAGGAAAAAGACTAAAAGTGGAACACAAACAGTTAGAAGATTACCCAATAAATTAGATACAAACGACACCATTTAGAGTTTATTCTTTAAATTAATTTCAATGGTGCCTGGGCCAGTTCGCGCACCTTGTCAAATCCAAGAGGTAAGCAAGTTGCCAAGGTAACCCATTGAGCTCATGCCAAATGTTGTTGCTCGGACTCGAACCTGGGATCTCTAAGTTGTTAACCTCATGCTTCAGTCCCCTTTGGTGGACCAAGTTACCCTCAACTGACCCTCGTCCTTCTTTCTATTGGATCCTTTCACGATGACATTTGCTTGTAAATAAGATCCAAAATTGGAGAAATCACGATTAGAACTCTGTAGATGTGAATGTGACAGCTGGCCGTCAAAATTCTTTTCCTTCTCTTTGATGTGGCTAAGCTTCACACTTCGATGCATACTTCACAAATGCCTTGGGCCACTGTCTCTTTGTTTGTCGTTGTCCTTGAAATACCTGGAGCCTGCAAGTTTTCCCCACAGAAACACCAGCCTATTGCTGTCATTACCCCTTTCCATTGCCATAAATACAAGTTGATACAACTCTACACAGGTTATCCACTTCAGCATCTCTTCACTGGAAAACCAGATCTGTGGTCCTTTCTTTTTTTTTTTTTGGTCGCCAGCACCCCTCCCAGTTCTTCCACATTCAGACTAGAATTCTTATTTTAAGTTGCCATTTTTACTCTACAACCGTGTGGTCAAAGAAAAGAGAAAAGAAAAGCACTAGAGTAGAGTTGCCATAGGAGGCTTCTATGTATGCCTTAAGTTTCAAAAGACCAACTGACTGGATGAAAGGTTTGCAAGTCGATTTTAGTGGATACCTGGGCTTTGAATGGATTTTTCGGTGTTTCAGGTGGAGTGAGGCAAAATCGAATAATAGTATCGCTTTTGAGATATTCTTTTTTATTGTCAAGGCAGTCAACTTTGATGTGTTCGTATGGTTCCTTATTACTATGTAACTAGTCATTTTGCTATGAGTCTCTGCCTCCTTTTAATGTATGTTTTAAGAATAAAACCGTACTGTGTGTGATGGAGAAATGTAGAATCCAATGGTGATAGTGATAATGTCGGTTTCAGAGGAACATATGAAATTCTTGACAATGGTTTGAGCTACTTCTCTGTACGATGTTAACTGAATTGATGCAGAAAGAAGCTGCTCATATCCGTTAAATACAAAGCCAGCTGAAAGGACATTTATCGTAAATGTCATTTAGTTGGGCATGAATTTTTTGATTATATTGTTACCCCTCAAAGGCTGTTAACATTCTTTCCTCAGTGGACAGTGGAAATTGCACCGAAGTTCCATGAAGACGCAAATAATTTAGACCAATTGGTTCCTTTTGAAGAGTGCATTGAGTTGCATTCTACTGGAGAGGCAGTAGTGAGAGCTCCTGACTACCTCCTTCTCACCCATAACGGGCGCAGCTTCAGGTTTTTCAGCTATTTACTGTTCTTTTTGTAACTGTTCTGATTTGATGATTAATATAAATCATGTTATTTTCTTATTTTGTTCCTCTGTCCATTTTGTGTTCTCTGAATGTGTGATCTTTCGCAACTACTTTTGAATTGTCATATGCACAAATCTTGGGTATTAGGTGGTGATCAACAAAATTTGTGGCGTGTTGGGTTTTTTCCAGTTTGCTTGCCTGTTGGTTAGTCCAAGGAAAGTGCTGGAAACATCTTTATATTTTAAGCAATGTGCTATTACTTTAAAAAGGCACAGTTTGTAAGAGGGGGAGTTATACTCTACAGTTGCAGCAAGGCATACATATGGCCTTTCAAAAAAAAAAAATGGTGCACAAATGAATAAATAGATTGCTCTGCAGGCCCTTAGACTATTGTATCTTAGTTAGCCAACCTCAAAACCAGTTGATGTCATACAACCACAGGAACTCTTTAAGAGCTAGCAGCAAACGTCATTCCGTTAGTTTTCCGCACAATGGTGTCAATTTTGAGTGTGTAATAGGAAATCCAACCTTGAGTCCACTTCTTACCTATTATGCACCGGGTTCAGTAAGCAGTATTCTCTTCTAGGGATTGTCTCTAATGTATGTTCTCTCCCATGCCCTCTCCTGCAAGTGTTGCTGAAGAAGTGGAGCGACTTCAGAGGAATTTCTTGTCAACACAAAGGATGAGGCAAAAAGGCCTCACTTTGATGAGTTGTCAGGTAGTCGCAGCCCCAATATAATATGGAAAGCACGGGCGAAGATCTAGGGGTCCTCGAGAAGGCCCTCTATGGAACTAACGAGGTATGGACTTTTTGATGAACAATGATAGCAGATCAGTTTTGGCATCAAAGAAGGGAGTGGAGGGCAGAATTAATCACATCTTCTTATTGACGTGGTTTATGAAAGAGCATACTGAAAGAATGGAAGTAGTTCAGCAGAGCAGGAAACGGAGAAAAGATAAGTTTTTGGCAGCTTATGTGGTGTTGGGATGAAATCCTCCTCAAATGTCTTTCTAAATATGTTCAATATTTCGAGAACAACAACAGGAATATATATTTTTAGTATCTCTTGCTAAAAAATGAACTAACAATTGCTCAAGTATACAAGACACAAACAAGAACCCATTTGGAAGAAATTTACAGAACGTAGAGATGTAAGAGCTACTTACAAGCCGAAGATCAGATCCCAGTGAAATCAAGGGAGGGGTAAGGTCTGCATAAACACTACCGGGTTTGTTGTTGTTGTTGCTTGGAAGCTGGATGCTTTAGAGATGGGATGAGAGCATGAACAAAATAGTTCTGGATGAAATCCTTTTACCATAGCTAAGTATGGAGCGAAGACACAAAGTTCTCTTATTTGTTAGGACGGATATCTAGAATTCCATAGGAGGTGTGCTTTTTCACTTGGTTGAAGATGGTTCTCACTGTTGAAATCTTGAGAAAAGAAAGCTTACATGCATTAGTTGGTGTTACATGTGCACGTGGAAGTGCCAAGGAGAAACTGTGGACCACTTGTCTTATGTTTTATTTTTTATGTCGTTCCTGTTTCCACCTGTGGAGTTTTGGATATTCAGGGACTGGGTTTATGTCGTTGCCAATTTTTCTTTGGGCTGGTATAGATGATAATTTTGTGGCAACAACAAAGCTTCTTTGGCTGGTTGTCCTTGCCTTGGCACACTGGATGCTTGTGGCCAGTGCCAAGGCAGTCATCAAGTGACTGCTTGACTAGATATCAATTCCTTCCCCTACTTTGACACTAAATCCATTTTCTTATGATAATTTCAGTTAAGAGGTTGCGGCTTCTCACATTTTCTGGTATCTGTCAATCTTTGTTGATGAAGAGGAAGTCCTGTGACGATAATTTATACGCCTTAAGTCAGATATGAATGTTGAGCTTAACCAAAGTTCTTGGTGACCAGCTTTAATAGTAGGCATACTTTGTGAAGGGCTTGCTTGGTATCTTATTCTCCTCCATATATTTGTAGAGTTTATTCTGGCACAAGCATCTTACTTTTTGCCTGTTAATATGAGGTGAAGTCCAAATATGTCTCTAGAACCAGTCATGTTGGTGTCTTATTTGGATGGTGGATATAGTAATAATTTATTCTATTACTTAGGAAGGGAGTATTATGTGGTTCAGGAATTCTTATATTAAATCATGGGTATTGCCATTAACCACAGCTCCAATTTCTCTTTACATAGCATATATATGATTTGCGTCTTGGTTTAACGATTCATTAACATGTTTTTTATTTTAACTCATGATATGATTCTGGGTATAAACAGAAAAAAGAACAGAGATTAGATGATTTATATGGGTGTACAGTATGGGAAAAAACTCACATATTTTCCTCTTCATTCTTCCAGCATAGTTGTGGACCCCACCAATTTAAGTGATGGTTTGCATTATTATGAAGTATATGGCGTAGACAGCAAAGCACCATGGCGAGGACCACTTTTCAGAATTCCAGTGACTATAACAAAGCCCTCTGTTGTGACGAGTAAACCCCCTCTAATTTCCTTCCAAGGAATTTCATTTGTACCAGGTGATTATCATATTGCTCATCTATGAGTGCAATTTGTTCTCTGTGTGTCTTATATGTCTCTTCAGTGGTCCCTGTGTCAGGATTACAAGTAGGGTGGTGTCTGCTTGGTCTTATGGATCATTTTGCTTCGTTACATCCTGTTTAAGTACCAATCCATTTTTATCCCTTTATAATTGGAAACATCACATCTTTAAGAGAAAAGTGAACACTGAGGGAAGAGCATATCTTGTTTTATTTACTAGTTTGTTTTTGCTTGATATTCTATTGAACCAAATATTGCCCCAACTCATTTGTTACTTAAATTTGAATTTCATTTTTGTATTTTTAAAAAGTTTTTGTCGTGATGCTCATGTGCTTGTTAATGAGTTTATATGACTCCTAGGGGCATGTCCACTTTGCGGCATGTATTTTGATCAACAGGTTGCATCCCTTCTCTCTCCCCCACTTTTTTGTTAAATGAAAAATTCCTGAGCACTAGTGATGCACGGTTCAAAAGTTGGTGCATAATGAGCCCGGCCCTATATCCTTCTCTACTTAAATGCTAGGCTTTTGTCTGGGACAGGGTTTGAACCTGTAATGTGTGCCTAACCAACATAACACACTCTGCGCTCTTAACCACTAAACCAAAGCACTGGGAGCCAACAGGTTGCATGCCCTCATATAATTTTGTTTACCAAAACAAAGTACCAGTCCATTTTTATCTCTTTCTGATTGGAAACGTCATGTATGTAAGATTTGGATTATCTTTACTGAACTGGAATTAGTTTAGAAGCTTGGATTTTAACTTTGTACAGCTGAAGTGTGAAGAAACAACTTTCCGGGCTGTGTTTAAGTGGTTGGTGTAGATTAGATTGCACTGGCATATCTTGGTGCAAGTGCGTGAGAGAGAGGGAGGGAGGGATGGGGGAAGAGAGAAGAATTCTGTTTCTAGTGTTGCTAATAAAATTGAAACTGTTCTTGACTATATTACTTGAGAGTGTTGGTTTTGCAAGTACGATCTCTTATGTTGAAGGTTTGGTGTTGATAGAAGATTGCCTAGCCGGCTAAGTTGCATGTCCTGCCACTTCTGTAGAGTTTCTCGTCCTAAGAAAATGTGCATCCTTCTTTCAATAGTTCGTACTCAGTTTACAATTTGAATGGTGGTCTACAGTAGGATGCAATAGATGCATATCTGGAAAATGACAATCGAACTAATGATGTTCAGACGAATCGAACGGTTCATAAAACTATCTAAGCTGCTGATAGCTTTAGCTGCAAACCACGGAAACTTAGGTAATCTATAATTTCCATGATGCACTTTGTTACTGATAATATAAAAATCTGATTATATAGTGTTAGTATGATCTGGACCAGATTTTGGTGAGAATCTATACCTTCAAATTGACTGCAATAATTTGTTGTAAACAGATGTGGATTTGGGGATTAGAACCCAAAGGAAAAAAAGTTGGAAAAAAAAATGTAGCAGAAATTTGAGCAGGATATAGACCCCCCACGTGAATGAGTGAGGGTTTAAGACAAAAAAATCAAATGACACAAACAAAACTCACTTTGTTTGCTTAAAAATCTTTTTCAGGTAGATATTGCTTGTTCTTCCCTTGACTGCTTTGTCATTGTCAACTTTTTTGCATGTACACTTGTGTTCAGGCCAAATTGAAAGGAGATTTATTGAGGTACCATTTGGTGCTACCTGGGCGGAGGCCACCATGAGGACATATGGATTTGATACAGCTAGAAGATTCTTCATAGATACTGTTCAGGTAAAATGTCTCGTGATTTATTTTGTTGTTCTGTTGTAAAAGTTACCTCCATTCACGTGCTTGTAATCTACAGCTTTCCCCATTGCAAAGGCCCATTAAGTGGGAAAGCGTGGCCACATTTTCATCACCTTCATCCAAAAGCTTTACGTTTCGAGTGGAGGGTGGTCAGACAATGGAACTAGCAGTAGCCCAATTTTGGTCCAGTGGCATAGGCAGTCACGAAACCACAGTTGTTGATTTTGAGGTAGTTATTTTAGAGTACAACATAACTGAAATTGACTCTTATATTTATATTTCTGTTCTGAATGATTAAATTTCCGATGACCACTGGATCTTAATAGGAGGCATGCTGCTGTTCTTTTCTTCTTTTTGCCTTATCTGTTTTTGTTTTTATTTTTTTCTTGAACTGAACACTTCCAATCTTAAGAGGAGAGATTTTGGAACAATTAAAGTTGTTCACACCCTCCTTTTGGTTTTTGAGAGACTTTCTTAATGTGGAGTCCTGCATTTGAATGGTGCAATTTGAGGATGCTGACTTCCTCTTTTCTAGAGGATTGAGTTCTGTTAATGAAGGAAAGCAGTTAAAAGGTTGGAGTACCATAAATTCTTTTGATCTAAGTTTAAGCAGAGAGTTTCATATAATTGCACAGAATAATTGTTCATTGAATTGTGTTCCCCAGTCATGCATCTTATATGTAGCAAAGGGGAAGAAAAGAGTAGTTAATATAGCAATTCAAACTTTCTTGTGTTATCCAGAAGGCTGAATTCTTACTTATTGTCTTCTTTATCAAGAATGAAAGCATAGATGCAATGCAAACTAAGCACTTTCTTTTATCATAAAAGGCAAAGTTATTTAGTAATGAAATGGGCCCGAATAGTGCAGAACAGATGGAGAAGATTCATACAGCAAATACCCGCTTTAAGGTGTAGTTCATTGATATTCTTTCATATGTTATGTAAATATATCTACTCCTTTTTACTGAGTGCTATTCACATGGATGCCTGGGTTTACTGCGTGTCTACATGGTAATTATTTTCTTATGAGTAAAATTTTCAACCCCCTCCTGGACAACCCAATCTTTCTTGAGTTCTGGAAGAGAACAGGTTCGAGGAAGAATTTTAGGCTTTGCTACTTAAATATATTGGGAGCTTCCCCGGACCCCGCGCATAGCAGGAGCTTAGTGCACTGGGCTGCCCTTTACTTAAATATATTGGGAGTTGAATAAAACAGTGATGTCTTTGCTTGGGTCTTTGGTTGAAATCCTCAGATCGCATTCCGTGGTATAAACATCAGCAAAGAGGAAGTAGTTCTTGATGGAAGTGAAGCACCTGTGAGGATTGATGCTGAAGCTCTTCTGTCAACTGAAAAACTTGTCCCTTCTGCAGTGCTCAACAAGGTCAAATTGTTTCTTGAACTATTGGATGTTAGCCACTCTGAGTGACTTCCTCAGGAGAGTGAAATGCTTACATGATCTCTTTTTCCCTTCGGAATATGCTTTCAGATAAGAGTTCCATATCGTCCAATTGATTGCAAACTGCACGCACTTTCAGCAGATCGGGACAAATTGCCCTCAGGAAAACAGATTCTGGCTCTTACATTAACGTGGGTTTGATCTCTTGGAACCAGGTATACTATACTTGATTGCATTTTGGATAATAACCATTTCCAGCTTTGCTGTCTGCAGTTACAAATTCAAACTGGAGGATGATGCTGAACTGAAGCCTCAGATTCCCTTACTTAACAATCGGATCTATGATAACAAATTTGAGTCTCAATTTTATATGATATCAGATGTGAATAAGGTATAGAGTCAATTTTCTTTGATATGAAAGCATTCCACAGATTAGGTTTGAGACGTGCTTCCCCCTCCCCCGCACACACCCGCACACAAAAAAAGAAAAGAGTATCTCAAGGATGAAAGGAATTGATTTCATTACTACTACCTAACAAGAGGTAATGGCCTTTGGAGTGGAAGATCAGAATGCTAGTTAAAGAGGTTTTCCTTTCTTTCTTTTCTTTTTGGGGGGGATATGTAGGGAGTAGTCTTCTGTTAATATTTAACGTGAACGGAGCATATCAGGAGACCCTCTGTGCTGTGCATCAAATTGTTTTGCTCGTATGTGTACAAGAAATAGTATCTGAAATATTTAGAAGGAATTCATCAATTGCAGAAGGAAATCGTTCCAATGTTTAAATATAGCTACGTAATGCGACTGAGCTAAGAAAGCTATTGGTCCAGATAGCCTAAGAAAGCTAAAAACATCATTGGTGAGGGATGACAAGAAAGCTTAGTATAAAATTGAGTTACTTCTATAAAGAAATGGAGTACTTCATTCAGAGCACCTAGTTCACAACCTTAATTCTCTTTCTTCATAAAACAGTCTTTGAAAAGGATAATCTTCTATATTTGCATAATAGTTGATAAGTTTTTTTGGTAAGTATGCATGATTTGAAAAAAATTAAAACCACAATTGTAGAAGATTGTGCATTTTGTTTAACTCAACAAGTGGATGCAAATTGTGTGAGTTTAACAATGCTAGATTATTTCACTTGTTTTCATTGTAATCATGAATCTGACCATTTTTGCTTATAAAAGAAGTTAAGTATTGTGATCATTATATACAGGTAATCTGACCATTTTCGCTTGCTATCCTCTCCTTTTATTCTGTAGCGTGTACATGCTATGGGTGATGTTTATCCAGATTTCGTGAAACTTCCGAAGGGTGAATATACAGTACAGCTATATCTGAGGTATGTTAGTGCCCCAACATCATTTTCTTAATGTGCTGCAAGAGCGTGCAGATTATTTCCCTCATGCATCTCCTTGAATTAAATATAACTCATTGCCGTAGGTTCTTTCCCCATTTATACCCAGGGAAACGAGGTCGTCTGGGCTTGAGTTTTTGACCATAAAAGTTTCATCTCTATACTAGTAAGTAAAACATAAGGTATTAAGTGAGGTGGCTTGGATTTGGTTTCCACCTTGGGTTTTTTGTTTTTAATAGCCTTAGATATGTTAGAAAGTTAAGCACTAGTGTTAGAATGCTAGAATTAGTGTGTTAGAAGAGGTGATCTATTGTCACACATGGGCATATATCATGTGTATTGTGTCTAGCACCTGTAAATAGGCGTTACTTGTCTTCATGATATCATAGCATCAGTATATTTCACTTCTTATTTTCTGGTATGGGCATCAACCAGTAGACAAAAGTTACTTGAGTCTGTACCAAGGTTGTAGAGACTGAGAGAAATGAAAGAAGAGAATAGAATCTACTGATAATCGGATGATAAAATTTAAAGGCCAAATACATAGATGGCCCTTAAACTTGGGGCCAGTTTTCATTTTGACACCTCAACTAAGGCTTGTACATATTAGACACTGCTGTTCAAAGTGTGCCTGTGAAATCACTCATGATTAACCAGTAAAACAAATAAAAAAGGGAACTTCACGCGCGGTGACCTGGAAAGAATAACCAATGAAAAAAAGCCACGTCTCATTGACTCTAGTTAATAATAAGAAGACTTTTGAGGAAGGATTTTTTTAGGGCATGGCGCTGAACCCTTTCCACTGTCTGCCCCCTGCTGCAGTCCCAGGCATATCACCATCTACCCCACCGGCATCTCCTATTCTCCAACTACCCAAACCCCACCTCTATTCATCTCCCAGAGGAGACGACTGTTCATTTTGAAATCGAACTTGAACCCAGCATCAGAAAAATATCCATTCACTTTGAAATAAAAACTTGAAACCAGCAACTGGAAAATCTTTATCAAATAATAGGACCACATAATAAAAGGCCAACCCTCTCTCAACAAATGCACAACCATTTTTTTGGTTGTCCTTTCTGTCAACAGAAACTTTTTGCCATTGTTTCTTTAAAAATCAAACCAGGATAAGAAACGAAAAGGGAAGAGCTAGAGAGACAAGAGATAGAGGAACCAGAATAAGGAGCATCCCATTTCTAGATGATAAGCAGCTTGATTCTTCTGATTAAGCTGCCGAAAGTTGCTATTATTGCTTGAATAAGAGCACTCCATTTTAAGAAATTCTATTTACTATAGCTGGGTAACTGAAGTTGCGGTGGTGGTGGCCGGATTTGAAGGAGGAGAAGATGGTGGTGGGCCACATTTGAATACAAGAAGGAGAAGGTGTTGGTGTTGGTGGAGGCAGTCGGATTTGATGGAGAAAGAGGTGGTGTCACCTGATCAGAAAAAGGTGAACTTTGCTGGACATTCACTTTTCCGGCAAAAGTACACGTTTTTCGGCGAAAAGCATGTGAGAATTTGGATTTCAGATCTTTCTACGTGCCCAAGGAATGTATGTTTGGTTTGTGGAGGGTAAGGGGGCAATCCAGAGGATGATCCACCGAGGAGGGGACGAGCAACATGGCCAGACGAAATCCCAGTGGAGTTTTGGAAGAACGCAGGTAAAGTAGGCTTGGAGTGGTTAACTGGGCTGTTTAACATCATTATTAAGACGACTAGAGTGCCAGAGGAGTGGAGATGGAGTACGATGATCCCATTATATAAGAACAAGGGTGGTATTCAAAATTGCAATAACTATAAAGGTATCAAGTTGCTGGGCCAACTATGAAAGTGTGGCAGATGGTGGTCGAGATAAGGATGAGGAGGGGTGTGCCTATCTCCAAGAACCAATTTGGATTCATGCCGAGGAGGTTAACTTTTTTTTGTATAAGGTAATAAATTTCATTAAGAAAGGGCAAAAACTTGCCCGTACACAAGAAGTATACCAAAAGTAGAAAACCTTAAGAGGATATGGTTTTCTACAAATAACACCCACTCATCTATACATGTAGGAATCTTATGGGTGCACCAAAAAGAAATGTAGAAAGTCTTTCTCTACTTTCTCAAAAGTTTTTTTATTCCTTTCTCGCCATATGATCCACATAAGAGCAGGAGGAGCAACATCCCATGCCCTGCATCTTCTCTTCCTTCCTCTAAATGCCCGACTAAACATTTTTCCTTCACAGAAGCCATCCATTTTGTAAGTAGATTGTTGGAGCTGTGGGGATAGAAAGAGGGACTTATACATGGTGTTCATTGACCTAGCAAAGACATATGATAAAGTTCCCGGGAGGTTCTATGGAGGTATTTGGAGTCTAGAGGTGTACGTGTGGCTTACATTAGGGAAACTAAAGAAAAGTATAATGGGGCCAAGACCTGGGTAAGAACGATTGGAGGTGATGCAAAACACTTGCCGGTCATGATGAGGTTGCACCAGGGATCAACCCTTAGCCCGTTCTTATTTGCCTTGGTGATTGAGGATTGACGCGACATATTCAAAGGGATGTGCCGTGGTGTATGTTATTCACAGATGACATAGTATTGACTGACGAGACGTGCGGTGGAGTTAACGATAGGCTGAAAGTTTTGAGACAAATCCTAGAATCTAACGGCTTCATGTTAAGCTGGACTAAACTGAGTACTTGGAGTGCAAATTCAGTGACGAAACACTTGAAGCGGAGGTGGAAGTGAAGATCGATACACAAGTCATACTAAGAGAGGAAGTTTCAAGTATCTTGGATCTATAATCCAAGAAAACGGAGAGATTGACGATGATGTCGCTCATTGTATTGGAGGGGGGTGGGTGAAATGGCTGTGTATTGTGTGATAAGGATGTGTCACCAAGGCTTAAAAGTAAGTTCTATAGAGTGGTGGTTAGAGAGTGTTGGCCCGTGAAGAACAAACACATTTAAAAGATGAAGGTAGCGGAGATGAGGATGCTCAGATGGATGTGTGTGTTGTGTGATGGATGTGCGAGCATACTAGGATAGACATGATTAGGAACGAAGTTATACATGACAAGGCAGGAGTGGCCTTAGTGGCGGGCAAGATGAGGGAAGCAAGATTGAGATTATTCGGGCATGTAAAGAGTAGGTGCGCGGAGGCACCAATATGGAGGTGCGAGAGTTTGGCTATAGCACGTTCTAGGAGAGGTAGAGGTAGGCTAAAGAAGAACTAGGGGAGGTGATACATGACACATCTTCAGCTTAATGAGTACATGACCCTAGATAAGAAGGTTTGGAGGTTGAGGATTAGGGTAGAAGGATAGTTGGTGGCCGTATGTTGCAGTACTCTTACGGGGGAGAAGCAGGGAGCTGGTCTCCTCTTCCCATCTTCTTCGTATTTAGTAGTTTACGTAGTATTCATATAGTATCTTATTCTTCATTTTACTACTACATGTTACTTCAATTGCTTGATTATCTTGCTATTTTGTTGTCGTTATTTTCCTTTATATCCTGCTTTGATTGCACTTTTTTGAGCCGAGGGTCTATCTGTAACAACCTCTCTACCGCACAAAGGTAGGGTAAGGTCTGCGTACATCCTACCCTCCCCAGACCCCACTTGTGGGATTACATTGGGTATGTTGTCATTGTTGTCATTGTTGTCATCGTGTTCTGTTTAGTAGACACCCTTTTGTTCTTTTCTGATGAAGGTAAATTTTTATTGAAAGAGTACCAAGATAGTACAGAAGAATACAGCATTCATATAGAGACCAATCAGACAAACTACTACTCTTTCCTACCTAACAACTCTTGAAAATCCATGTACTGATCTAGTCTAACTAACATATCACTATTACACTTGACATACATATCGTGCAAACATTTATTCTTAACTCTAGATATGTTATTTTGTGCCATTAAAAACAAGCTTTGTTTAATAGGCACACCATGAAGTATGAATGATGTTGGAGTGTGTAATAGGTGCAAGTCGTGGTTGAAACGTCAAAATGAAAACTGGTGGAGAGTTGAGGGGTTGTGTATGTATTTCCAAATATAAAAGATATCTAAGTGTAGCTGTATGAATATTTGTCCAGTGTGGGACAATATCTGAAGAGCTCAACTCTTCTAACTGTCTAAACTCAAACATGTTAACATGTTACACTAGCTCCTAACATTCTAATTGATGTTTTCCATCCTCTCCTAGATAAATGGTTTGTAAAGTAATCTAGGTTGTTTAACATGTACCTCAGTTACAACCATGACAAAGTTGTCAGCAGTCAGCACTTTCTCAATTAAATACACGTGTTTCCTTGCGAACTATTCTTCTGTGTTGACTTCTTAAGCACATATAAAGCGTATTAAATGCTGATAAATCTACTGCCACAATCACGTCATCTAATGCAGTTCTACGGCCATGTTCTCGATGGTTTCCAAGAGTTGTAACTAGTATAAGATAGGTATAGTTCTTAGAACATGAAGTCTTGCAACTTCAGGCTTTTGTTATGGGTTGCAAGTTCCTTCCATCAAAATCTGTTCGATTTTGGAGTTCCCAGCCAATTTGCGTACACCTCGACTATTATTGGGTAAGTGCTACCTCAGACCAGCATAAATAACGGGTAACTCGACCAACAAAGACTTTGGCAGCTGGTAAAGAAATAATGTAGTAATATTTTTGTCTTTGTCAGGATTTGAACTTGGTTTCCAAGGTTTGCACCCACTTCACTGCACCATTGGGTGTCAAAGTTTTCTAAATATAAATCCATCGCGAGCAAATTCACTAAGAAAATTATCTTTGATGTTTCCTTAATTGGATCGTCTAGCCATCAACACAGTTTTTTGCATGCAACTCTTCCAGCACCCAATTCAGATGCAAATATCGAGTAAAGAGACAAAAGTTAAAGTTCCTAAATATTCTTCCCAGGTAACCACTAAAAGTTTTTAAAATTGTAAATCCATCGCAAACAAATTTACCTTGGAAATTATCTACAATGTCTCTTTAATTGGATTGTCTAGCCTCAACACACCTTTTTGCTTGTGAATCTTCCAACACCCAATTCAGATGCGATATCAAGTAAAGAGACAAAAGTTAAAGTTCCTAAATATTCTTTCCAGATATCCACTGAAAGTTTTTAAAACTGTAATTCATCGCAGACGAATTTACCAAGGAAATTATCTACGATGTTTCTTTAATTGGATTGTCTAGCCTCAACACACCCTTTTGCATGTGACTCTTCTAACACCCAATTATTACATTGTAATGTGAAACCAATCAATGCTTTGTTTCTTTTTTGCGCTCTTATGAGATGCACACGCATTGATCATGCCCAGTAGGCTAGCTTGAATACAACGAAAAAATTGTCCTCACCAGCTTTTAATATCTATGGTTCAGGCATGATAATGTACAGTATCTAGAGAAGATGAAGCAATTGGTGTTATTCATTGAAAGAAAATTGGAGGAAAAGGTACACTGTTTACTCTTACAGATCAAAATTTGTTCCATCTGAACTAATCAATAGTTGAGAAATGCAGGCTGACATCTCCTTTTATTTGATGGATTGGTCCTTTCAGTTGTGTAATTGCTATCTCCTTATTTACATGTTCGAGCTTTCATGTTTAAAATCGTGATGTTTGACTTGCTTTTGGAAGTTCTCGTATTTCCCCGCAGCAGTCAAGTAAGAAGACCATTCAAAGTACATCTTTAAATTTCTAATACTCTCTTAACACTTTCCTTAGCTAAGCGAAAGGATGGTTGTGGAAGGAAGTTTCTTATGGGTTTTAATCCAATAGGGTACTCATTGTCCTGTGGGGGTTTGGGGTGAATTAGGAATAAAAGGGTTCCGGGTGCTCACCGTAAGATTTATGGTTCAATCTGAGACCTGCTACTGCACATTAACACGTATTTTCTATTTACTCTTGATACAGTTTATGCTCCTTAGAGTAAATGTGTATTGTTCATTATGACGGGAAAAATAACTATTTATGTACCAAAAACTTTATTGGGTTGAGGAGTAGAAAACTAGTTTGTATAAAAAAGTAAGTGCAGAAGAATATATTTTGGTCCTCTCCTTGAGCTTTTGAACAGCAATTGTAGGAATAATTATCTCATCGTTTTCTTAAGTTTTTATTGGTTTAGGAGGTTCAGGTGGGACTAGGTAATTGGGATTTTGTCCGTACAGATTTGAGGCAACTGATTGCAATCTCTATAGGGTATTGGGTAGGATTAAAGTATTTCAGTTATAGCTTGGTTGCGAGCTTGGATAGCTCTCAGGGGAAGGCATCTAACATGCTGTCATTTCTCTGTCCAATCAAAGTAGACACCTGGAATGGGATAGTGAGAGTGAATCTGGGCAACGAAAAGCATGAGGTGGTTTTTCCTATCTCTCAGGGTAGTTCAGCACACAACTGCAAGCTAGCATTCTCACCATTCCCTAGGTTTATGCAGGTTATCATGAGCCTATTCAAATTGGTCTTCTTTGTGTACAAAGAAATAAGAGATTTGGGAATGAATTACTTGATTATTCCCTCAAGCATGTAGGGACTTAAATAAGGTTTTCAAATAATGCATAAAAGGAAACGAAAGTAATTCCTGCTCCTAATTACACAATGACATGGATTTTAAACCTATTCCGTATTTACAATGAATATATACTTGCTAAAGTTGCATTTCTTAACATTAATATTCTTAACTCCCCCCTGAAGTTGGAGAGCACATATTATATGCTCCTAAATTGCCACAATATACTCTTCTAGAGCTACAGTGCAATTTTGTAAGAATCTCTGTTAACTGATCATTCAATTTGAAGAAATTTGTCATAATGCATCCCGATTTAACTTTTTGTCTAATAAATTGACAACCTACTTCTATGTGCTTCCTTCTTTCATGGAACACTGGATTTGAAGCAATGTGTATTGACTTGATTGTTATGTACCAATTTGATGGGTGTGTCCACACTTCAACTCTAGGAAAAGTTGCTTTAACCACATAAGCTCACATGTCGGTAAAACCATTGCTTGATAATAGATCCCAAAATGCAACCAATCCATAGGTGTATGATGATTAAAGATGTTAAAAAGGACGAGGTAGATCTAAATGGAAGTTATCTCAAAAGATCTACAATCTCGTGCAATCCATGTGGAGTTACCGAAGAATGGAACTTAATCCGTAGAGGCAATACCAAATATTTAAGATTAAAGTTTAGTCTACCATATGTCCAATGTATGACATGAGATAGGTTGTATAACAATATATAGTTTGTATATCATTGAAGGCAAAAGGGGCGAATTACTAACTTTAGGTACTCCTTGTTTTTCATAAAAAATAAATTATTGAAATGAAACAAACTCAAATGGACTGGAACAGATATTGAGGATTCAAGTGCTGATTCCAACTAGTTTGGGGTCAAGGCATTGCGATGGCTATTTATTTCCTTCATTTTTCCAACAATAGGAAATTGATGATCTCCTTATTGAAGTATGAGCTAATGAACTACTTGTGCATAATTTCTGTATTTGGCATAAATTGAGTGTGCTTATGAAAGGTGCATCCTTATTGTTAATTGCGTCTATAGTTTTTTGGTCTAGGTTCAACTCTTAGAACCAACCAAAATCTTCGAAACTCGAGCACAATGGCCCCAACCCTCTACCCTTCTCCACTTAAATGCCCCACTTAAATACCAGGCTCGATGCAGCGCTCGAACTTATAACCTGAGTCATGAGTCCCTCAACCATTGCCACTTGAACTAAGCCCGGGGAGCAACTTAATTAGGTCTATACTGCTTGACACTTCAAAGTTTTTGTTTGTTGATGCATAATTTTTTTGTATAGGACATTGTTCGGTTGAACTTCTATTCTCAACCTGATGGCCCACTAACGGGTGATGGTTCCTTCAACTCTTCAGATTTAGTTCCAGGGTATGTTTAGTCCAATTTATGGTGGTTATCTTTTTCTTGCTGTTATATCACCACACGTATTGTTTTACATCTTGATATTTGTAGAATGAAAGAAGCATTTTATGTGGGTCCTCCAGCGAAGGACAAGCTCCCAAAGGTTTGTCCTACCAAAGTTCTGTTCTGTCGCTTAACTCAGGACTTGCTATCCTGTCATCCCATATCTTTGAGCTGTCCTCTATGTGTCTAGTCATTGTATGATTTATATAATCTACTTGCAGAATTCCCGTGAAGGATCTGTATTGTTTGGCCCAATGTCATATGAAGAGGGAAAAAGTCGGCAGAAGAATCCTGCTTCTTATCAAATATCTTATTTTGTGCCACCAATTAAGGTTTTCCCTTGTATCCTTCTGTCGAGATTTACCTAATGCAATGCACAGATAATCTCTTTCAGTTCAGAGTCTCTACTTGATCTTTCTAGACTAAATGAACGATATTTTCATTTCAGCTTGATGAAGACAAAGGAAAAAGTTCGACTGACACCAAGTCCGTCTCAGAAAGACTAGAAGAAGAGGTATTCATATTTATTTATCAAATTCTAACGTCGGCAAGTTGATTGGTTTAAGTGTTCATGTAGTAGGTCATCTGCTTAACACTTCTGATTGAGTGAAGTCATTTCTATTTATGTTTTCCTGGTTCTTGTTTCATCTATTGCTTTTCTTTTTTCCTGGAGTTGGAGAAATATTCTCATACATGCAATATCTGGTTAGATGTTGTATCAATTAGAGTTGTTATATAACCTTCTTCTCCTTTCTAACAAGATAAATAGTACACCACCATACTGAAAGGGGAAACAAAGATTGTTTTGGTATTAACTTATGGAGTAGCAGAGTATCAGCTGCTTCTGCTGTACAACTGTTTCTTTACTGGGTAGTTGCCTTAAAAGAGTATCTTTCTGATTTCGATCATTTACTTTCTCTAGTATTGTGACATGCCTAATAGTAGCTCTCCTTTGGTCAATCAGGTCCGTGATGCTAAAATAAAGGTTCTTGCTAGCTTGAATCAAGGCACAGATGAGGAACGCGCAGAATGGAAAAAGTTATCTCTGTCACTTAAGGTAATTGTTAAATTGTTTTAAGGAGGTGACAATAAGTGCTTTGAAGGCCCAAGTTGTGAGCTAATAAACCTGATGTGGGAATCGGTTGACATTGGGAGTACTAACTCAGAATAGGTTGAGCAAAGCCCATTTCTACCTGCTGCAAACTTGCATCTTTTTCACTTGCAATGTTCTGAAGTCTGCCAAACTAAAAGCTATGGATTATTTCAATTTGGAGAAAAACGGAATAGATTAGATGCTTTGAATTGAGATGACTCCTACTTACAGAGTTAACTTAGAAGTCTCAGGGCCCTACAACTGGTTCAAGGGAAGAGTGTGCAGAAAGGGTTGATGAGGTCCTGTGCAGGTCTCTGTCAGCTTCATTTTGTTTTTGGCCTTTACCTCGTGTCAGATGTCTGATTTAGGTTACTTGTTTTGTTTTGTGTGTCAACTTTGTACTGCCTGTTCTTTTTTTGTGGGAAGCTGTTAGTTTTACTTCTCCAATGATAGAAAGAGTATTTGCTGTTAAAATGTGATTGTTGGATCTTTTTCGTGTTCTTTCCAGACTTCTGATTTCTTGCTCTATCTATTTATATGCTCACCATGTATGACAATGTTGTTTTCCTTTCTTTTTTTTCAATGTACTTTGCAGTCAGAGTACCCAAAATACACTCCTTTGCTTGCTAAAATATTGGAAGGCGTGCTTTCTCGGAGCAATATTGAAGACAAAATCCATCATTTCACAGAGGTAAACTTAGTTTTGAAGTATGCACCTCAATTTGCTCTTTCTGGCATCATGTGAGTAGTTAACCTGTGTAAATCTGTTTCATATATAAATGGTTGTAATTGAAGGCCTTGCTTCTTTTTCATTTTCCATGTATGTTATTTGCTCCAGAAAATAAATCATTGTTTTTGTATTTGCTTGCTAAAAAATATTTTCCAAGGAAAGCATTTCCACCAATAGGGAAAAAATGACCTTGTGAGCGGAAGTGGTTTCCCTTCACTCTGTTTCAACTCTTAACCTTTTTTTTGAAGACTCAACTCTTAACTTCTTATCATTGCTCCAACCAGAAATTAAACATTACTCCATTAAATATCTTTTATTTCTCAACTCTTAACCTTTTTTTTTGAAGACTCAACTCTTAACTTCTTATCATTGCTCCAACCAGAAATTAAACATTACTCCATTAAATATCTTTTATCCTACGCTTTTTGTTCCTCACACCTCCGATCCCTTCTCATAAACTCTCTGATTCTCAAGATAATATTGAAATGTGGATCCTCAAGCCTAGCCATTGTGAAGCTTTTATATGGAAACCAATATCCCTTTTCCAAATATTTTTACGAATATGCTTTTTTGATGTCGAAGTGTGTTTTCTTGGAACTTCCATTTATAAATTTTTTTAATAAACTTCATCGTATAGCTGCCATTTTGGGAGGATGTGCTTCATGTGGGAGGAGAGTGGTCAATTTCTTTTGAATGACACCAGATTAAGAAGTAGGTCAAACAAATTGGTGGCGAACATATTTGTGCTGACAGGCGATAAATACTTGAATTCTTTTTTTGTCTTTCCATATAATCTAAGTGATCATGGATTTCATGATTCCAAGGCATGTGCTTTCTCCAGATTATCACTGCAGCAGATGAAGTTGTTGTTAGCATCGATAAAGATGAATTGGCAAAATATTGTGCCCTCAGAAGTGACCCAGAAGACGAGGCTTCAGAAGTGAGTGTTCATCTTTCGGTGTTTTTACCTCTTATTACATTTTCAATTGGAGAAAACTAGCCGTCATAGCAGTTAATGTTGTCGGTACTCTCTCTTTTCTCCTTCTGCTAACTGTAAAAACCTGGGCTGCTGGATTCGTCCTTATATCTCAGCAGAACAATTTTTCTCCCAAGAAACTAGTCATAACAACAGTCTACTCCATTTGACAGAAAATGAAGAAGAAGATGGAGACAACCCGTGACCACTTAACTGAAGCACTTTACCAGAAGGGATTGGCTTTGGCAGAGCTTGAATCATTGAAGGTAATGACTCTTTAATGGAGCCATGAACCTTCTATCTTTGCTCTTGAATGCTGACAGCTGAGATGATTGTTAAGGCAAATAGGAATAAAGATTGTCCTTTGAATGAAAAGTTCTTTGTTTAAAAAAGCTTAGTCTTTGAGAGTTCTGGGACATAAAATAAAAATAGGCTATTAGATACTTGTCCAACAAAAGAAAAATAAATATAATAGAATAAGCTAGACGGAAGTGGTTTGTTCATTATGTATAGCTCCTGTGACTTCATACTGGCATTTAATATCTAGCATATCTGCTAGAGTGGATTGCTGTGGATCTATTTGATTTTAAATGTCATTTTTTTGTCTTTGTGCGCAGTGCAATTACACAGTTAATGAGCTTCTAACAGATTAAAATTATTGTATCCTTTCATCGCCCCATCTTTAACCTTTGGCTGTTGGAAATTTCTATAAGTGAATCCCCAACACCGGGAGTCCTAAAAAATTAAGAAAATAGATAAGTTTATGCTACCAAATAGAATTAATGAAGGATAAAAGATTGGTGGGATGAAAGCTATAGTTTCAGAAAAAGACAAAATAACCAAGTAACTTGCAAATTGAATTCCGTATTTCTATTTTTCCTGGGTCCGAGTATTATTAGATAGTTCCTGCACATGTGAGAGTATGTTATTATATTTAAGTTAGTCTGATAGGGATGATCACCTGATGTAGTTAGATTATGAGTTGATCTTCATTTCTGTTGTACATTCTGTTTTCAGTTATCATTGATTATGCACAAGAATTGCTGCATGAAGTGCCCGGGGATTCTTCTTTATTTATTTTTTTAATTTTGTGTTTTTGTTTTTTGAGTGCCTAATGGGGTGAATAATGGTTTTGTCGTAGGGTGGAAGCACTGCAGATAAGGCAGATAGCCACGCTGCATCAGAGTCTGATGTCCAGTCAGATATGTTTGAAGAGAACTTCAAAGAGCTAAAGAAATGGGTGGATCTGAAGTCTTCTAAATATGGCATCCTTTCGGTTCTCCGTGAGAGGCATCATGGAAGACTTGGAACCGCACTTAAGGTACTACTACTTTTGAGCATTTTGTCAATGTTGCAAATTTTAATTGGTGCATCAGTACACTATGTATTCATTATTTTCTCGGTTAGATGGTTGAACTTCTCTCTCATTCTTGCTCGCTTTTAACAGTATTTCATACCTTGAACTAGGAACGCATGCATTTTTATAACACTGGTTAGCTAATGTAATTACAAAATCTTATTTTTTTTAAAAATTGAGATTATTTCCTGACTTGTTACATCAGGTTCTAAATGACATGATACAAGAAGATGGTAACCCACCCAAGAAGAAGTTTTATGAACTAAAGCTCTCTTTGCTCGATCAGATAGGATGGAGCCACTTGGTGGTATATGAGAAACAGTGGATGCAAGTACGATTTCCGTCGTCACTACCTCTTTTTTAGTTTTTGTTTAGTGAACACAGCATATTTAGTAGAATACGAAAGAAAGAGAGGATGTGACCGGAGTTCTGCTTAAAGAAAAATGATCATTTATGGCACTGTGCAATGTTGAATAAAAAATCTTTCTTTTCAATCTTCATCTAGTTTGTTTTCTTCAGTCCTACTTAGAAGCAGGATTGCATGTCTAAACTATGTAATTTAAAATATGAATTTTGTATAGAGGTGATCTGTCACCGCTCTGGCTCCATGTGAAATAACTTTTGTTGTGTATGTAGGCGTTTATGGTTACTGTGGATATTCAACCACAACAATCAGAATACGGCTATCTAATCGGATTTCTAGTTTGAGATTACACTTGTCATTCATGTTCTATAGCTTGGCTACATTCGTGAGTTCATTCATGTTTTGGATTCATATCACTACTTATCCAACCCTGTATTTAGAACTCAAGTCATGAAAAACGGAGTTTGGGAGTGCAAATCATAGGGGCTTTAAAAAAACAGCACAAAGTGCAACCACGTTTTATTGATAAGGGTTAATCCTTTACCAGTCATTTCACCTACTTGAGAAATTTGTTATATTCCTTTCGAATGAATATTTCACTTTTGTCCATGTAGACCCGTTATCCATATTTTCCTTCCGTAGTATATTCAATATAAGCCGAACCACTTGACTTTAGTAGTATAAGAAAGGAAAATGCGGACCTATGGAATCCATTGTTAACTGGTGGCAGTTATGGTCGATGTGTTTGACATGCTTTGTCTCTTCTCGTGTTCGTTTATGATATTCTTTTTTTTGGTGTGGTGAAGACGGTGGTGTCTGTATTGCTTTTGCGCACTTTGATTATTTCATCTGGTTCTTCTACATCTCACCAATACAACTATCGGATAATTCTGGCTACTAAGGTTTATACAAATGGAAAGAAGTTATCTAGTATCTTTTTGTTATATGTTGGAATTTGAATTTGAATTTGAAACCACATGGTTCTGCTCTCACTTCGTTGACCACTAGGTCACGCTATATTTTCGTTTATGATTCAATATCTCTTATGAAAATCATTTTACTGTAACTTAATATTCATTTGTTATGACTAAAGGATGATAGGATCACTCACATGCAGTATCTCTTGTCATGAGTAGGGATTAAACTGTTATGTATTTCACTTTTTATTAATATGATCAGTACATAAATTCGACTTTTGAAAACGAGAGGTATAATTCTGCAAGCAATTGCTCCTTATTCTCTCGTGTAAAGAAAAAGAAAAAAGAAAGAGTACAAAAATTATAATTCAGACAGATTTGGCCGCCTCTTAGAGCGTAGCTAGGTACTAATTTTCCTTACAACGTTGATAAGGAAAATTATTCTAAGATGCTAAATTAAAGTGGTTGGAGTATAAGAGGTAATCCTTGTGTGGGCCTAAGAGAAAGCCGGACAGAGGGACAATGTTTATAGTTAGGTGAGACGGAAAAGGAGAACCTTGTCAATATTAAGGACAAGACAATCTTGTGTTCCATCATAGTCAAATTCCTACCAATGCACATCCTCCCTCCAAAACCAAAGGGCAAATATCCCATCTTGTGTTTGCATCCACAATGGATGTCATCCTTAAACCTTTCTGGTTTGAATTCATAGACGTCTTCACCCCAAAGTTTCTTGTCGTGATGCATAGACACCACATCAATCCACATATTTTTTCCATTAGGAATGACTAGGTCGTCCACTTTTATGTCTTCTCTAGCTTGCCTTTGCACATTTGGTGCTGGTGAGTATAGTCTTAGTACTTCATTCATCACCCATCCCATCTGCATTATACATATACTTCAAAAAATTTAATAGCAATACAAATAAATCTTTATACGTTGAAAATAATTAACTTACCTTCCTAAGACCAGCAAGCCTAGTGGGATCTACTTCACCATCACCCATGGCTTGTTTGATTTCCTCTCTGAGCTGAGTTTTACACTCATCCACCATTTCCCCTGTACTCAACGTCCTCCCATTCCCCGCTAGAAAAAGGCTGAGGATATCATCGTGCTCTGCACGATCATCATCTTTCTCCATTTTTTTCGCTCTTCAATGATGGACATTAGTAGTGAATCGATCTGTTTCCCTAAATTATTGGCTTTCAGGGTCTCTTTAGGACACATGATCTGGTTTGCATCTGAAGAGTGCGACTTGAATGCTTCTTAACTTTTCAAACACTTTTTCACCATCTTCATAGCTGATCCCGAAGCTTTTCTTTGCAGTTATTTTTTCTACTGTACGCATGATTTCAGACTCCGCGGAATTGATGAGAGCAGCCCAACGGTCTAGCATGTGTGTGGCGGAATCCACCATTAAGCTTGCCATGCCCTGTCAACCAAATTAGAATTAATAGAGTTACCTGGCAAAAATTACTTGCACAATCGGCATTTTGTATGTAAGTTAAATCCTTATCTTATGATGGATGAGTCACATCAATTTGCCAATTTGAGTTTTAAGGTCATGTTAGTTTAATTTGTGTGGAGTCAGATATGAAAACTGATTTCTGTCTTTCATATGGAGTTAATTTCCTAATTAATGAGTAAATAGAAAAGTGCACCCTGCATAGTAATTAATTAAGAATAATATATACCTTCAAGTTGAATGTGGTAAAAGCAGGAGTAATAACATGCCTATGTCTCTTCCATTCATCTCCTTCCACCATAATAAGTCCTTTCCCAAACTTGGCCTTTCTGTCCCTCTTAAATACTGTTGGCTTTCCCCAACTTTTACCCATCACTCCAGCAGACATCTTCTTGATGAATTCTGGGTCTGCAATGTAGACAAATGGTTCTGTTCCCAGCCAGTATATAAATACTTTTCCTGCAAAAATTAATAAATAAACACTCTTTCATTGTAACCATGCATATATAAGCTAGGGGAATTCAACCTCGCAAACTTAGTAGCTTTAGCTCAGACATCGTAAATATGTGTTAAGATATCCTAACTTATCGGTAGCCTTAGCTAAGATACTATATATATATTCACTCCGTTTCAATTTGTTTGACCTACTTTCCTTTTTAGTCCTTTCCAAAAAGAATGCCTCTTTCCTTTTTTAGCAACTCTTCAATTTTAACTTTTCACCTGGCATGATTAAAACCACAAGATTAAATGACATTTTGGTACATTTGACATATTTTTAATTTAAGACCACAAGATTCAAAAGTCTCATCTATTTTCTTAAACTCCGTGCCAAGTCAAAATAGGCCAAACAAATTGAAACGAAGGGAGTATGTTGTTAAGTTGTCTATTAAACTTGGTTACGTACCATGCAATTTCTGCCACGTCGCAAAGTAAGGAAATGTTAATGAATGAATGTCATGGCTAATAGCATTATTAACAGAAGAAGTAGAAGCAGCTCTCTTCATGATTATCTCCTTATTCATGTCGTTAATATTTCCAAGTGGAAAATGTGGTGTTGGTCCATCAAAACCATTAGCCTTGAGCTTTCTGTACATGAGTTTAGGTAATCCACCAAGAATATAAAACTTTACACAACACAAACAAAATGGTGACCATGCCTAACAGGCTAGCAACTTGAGAAAATTTGATGAATTCCATGTGTTTTTTTCTCTCAATAATATATGAATTGTCAAGTTTGATTAGTAAATGGAAAGAAAAACGATTGATTGTGTTGATGAGTGATGAGAGAATTAAAGGATGCATGGGTATTTATAGATGGACAAGTTTGACGAGCCCTCAAGGAATTGAAGTCAAAGGTTGACAATTGACCAATATATATGAGAGAATTAAATACCAATAAATTAAACGAAAAAGGGTAAAGAAAGGTCCTTAAATTATGTGAAATTGAACAAAAATGCCCTCCCGTTAATAGTTTGGCCTAAAAATATTAATAATTTGGTTCAAAAATGCCTCTACCACTAATAGTTTGATCCAGAAATGCCCATATTTGTTACTTAGTGGGTCAAAAATGCCCTTTTTCTGATAAATATATTACAATTAAACCTTTCTATAGTGGCAACGTTTGTCTGAACATTTCATGGCTGCTATTAGGGATGAACAAAACCGAACCGCCAACCGAACCAAACCGTAAACCAAACCGAACCGCAAAAAAAAAACCGACTAGTGGTTTAGTTTGACTTGGTTTGGTGTTGGAAAAAAAAATCCGACTGTAATTGGTTTGGTTTGGTTTTAACTAAAAAAAATCAAACCGAACCGAACCAACCCGATATTACATATATATACCATTTTTAAAAATATTTTATACATAAAAATATTTATTGTGATGTAATTTATAAATATTTCTTAAATTTTTCAAAGTTTTTATCTTTCAACATATTATTTCAAGTTTAAAGTTGAAATTTTAAATTGTCCAATAAGTTTTTATAACCCATAGATATTAGTAACTCAAATAAAGCTCAAATAATACTAATGCTAACAAAAAAATATTCAATTCAACACTAGGAATGACAACCATGTTAGATATATCTTCATTAATTTTGCATAAATACATAAACTAATTTATTTTTTGTTTAATATTTAGTAATGTAGTTAATACTTATTAGACTTATTTTTGTATGACTTGATACTTTTAAATTATAATTATTTTTATAATGGCTTATTAATATACAATATTTATTCTATGCGATTTCATTATTTTTTTGGTTGAATATTTTATTAATGTCATCACTCATTTATATATTGTGTTAATTTTTTGAAGAAATACCTTAGATAGTTGTATCTTGCTAGGACTAAAAAATATTTAACGCACAAGTTAATTATATGTTTATATGAAGACTTTACCGAAAAAAATTCAAAATAACCCAAAAAATCCGAGGAAACCGAAAAAACCCGAGGTTGAAAAATTCGACTTTTATTGGATTGGTTTGGTTTATAAATTTAACAACCCGACACTAATGGTTTGGTTTGGTTTTAAAAAAAAATGAACCAACCCGGTCCATGTACACCCCTAGCTGCTATAGTGAGGTGTTGTTATATATGTGTACTGACATTTGACGTTTAGATCTCATTTAGCCGTTATAAACAAAAGTATGCAAAAAAAAATAATGATTTTGTATACCAAAAAGAACGAATGTATTTGTTAACCGGTTTAACCAAAAAAATAAAAAGAGTATAAATGTAAAAAAAATAAACATTAGTAGTCTTTCCTTGTGGGCACCATTTAAATACAATTTTTTCCCTTTTAGATATTTGTACTTGAAATTTATTATGTGCATGATGATTATCATAAATATTTTAATATTTTATTTTATACATAATATATTTCTTACAAAATATTATACACAATATTTGAGTATGGTTGTTATAGAGAGGTAATTTTACAAAGAGTGTACTACTAGCTATAATAAATGACATTGCTACTAGCTATAATGAATGACATTGTTGTTATATGTAGAATGATATTGTAGAAAAGTAAAATATAAAATGAAAAAATCTATTTTGGAAAAAATTAGGTTTTATAGTAAAATATTGTTATAACGAAGGACCGTTATAAAAAAATTTGACTGTATTTCCTTTCTTTTTAACCACTTTCTACTCATGGTAAAAATCCTATTTCTATTGAACTACCTGACAAAACATCTATTATTACTAACAACGTCTATTACTACTAACATAGTACCATTATTAACTAATTCTATTTTTATTGAATTACCTAGCAAAATATCTATTATTACTAACTTACCAATCCTATTTCTATTGAACTACCCAAAAGAACCTAATAATTTGGTCTCCTTTTCTTTTTCTATATAAATTGTACTCCCAATTTCATTTGGTATGGGAGCCAAACACTTAAATTACCTATTGAACTATGACTATCTAACAGACTCTATTACTACTAACTAATTATTAAATCATATTTCTATTGAATTACCTAACATAACATCTATTATTACTAATAATGTTTGTTACTACCAACATTATTAATCAATCCTATTTCTATTGAACTACCTAATAGAACGTCAATTATCACTAACCTTCGCAATCTTTTCAACGATTTTTTAATAGGAATTTTAACCTCCACAATCTTTTTGCACATTAATCCTATTTCTATTGAAGTACCTAATAGAACGTCTATTATCACTAACCTTCACAATCTTTTCAACGATTTTTTAATAGGAATTTTAACCTCCACAAATTTTTTGCACACTACTATATTCTAATGAAATCACAACAAATATTAATGTTAATTTAGAATTAAACAGTATATTCATGATCATAAGTAAATCAATAAAATATTCATATGATGATAAACAAAAGTATTTAATTAAATCGTGAAGTGATTAACATAAATTAGTATCATAATAACAAATTTACGGTACACTTTCTTTACATAAAGAAATATAAAAACAAAAAGGAAATCCTAATATATTTTCTCTATGCATACAATATAAAATTCAACCCACAACCCGCTATTTCTCTTCATACCATGATTTATGGAGTGACTTGAGAAATATTTTTTGAGCTTCTTCCATGTATCAATCGATCTTTGAAGGAATAATGTAACTCCTCGAACTTTTAGGCTAAGATTTGAACCGTTCTAAGTACGTGGTTAGACTCAAACCCAATGAATTTTTATTGTATTTAGATGTTAAGATCATTTCTTAAGTGTGGAAAGTGTATTGGATATGAATTAAGGTCATTAGTAGCACAAAGTTAAGTTGAATGTTTCTCTACTGATTGAGTTTTCATATAAGTTCTTACTAGGATCAACTTCTAATGATCACTCCTCCTAGAATTCAAAGAGTTAAATGACTTATGACCCACCAAATTTTATATCTTCGAGTCTTTTTTTTTTATGCCACCGACCGCTCGTCAAATGAAAGTCAGAGTCAAAAGTTATGATCATTTAAGTTTTGATTGACATTTTGAAAACATGTTGTGGATCAGTTGCGACCGCAAATGCCCATTTGCAGCTTGCAAATAGGGGCAACCAGAAAAATTTTGGGCCGATGTTCTGGAAATAGTTGCGGATCATTGTGGGCCACAAATGGCCATTTGTGGGCTGCAAATGGTCATTTGTGGGCTGCAAATGGAGTGTAAAAAGGATAACGAAAACCCTTTTAAGTCGATTTTAATCCGATTTTTTTATTCTTTGGCTATTCTTTCAAGACCTAAAACTGGGTTTCTCTCTTCCTCTCATCCTCTCATCCTTCTTCTCCAAGGTAAGTCCCCATGTGAGTTCCTAATCAATTCTTATTAGTTTCTATCATTCAAATACAGATTTGTTGATGAAATCCTACGTAACAATTCTATGATTTTCAAGAAAGCTCAATCAAAGTTTTAAGAACTGAGTTCTTGGAGTTCTTCCTCAAAGTTAGGATTCTTCTTTGAAGTTTTGGGAGCAATTAAGGTATGTGGGTAAGGGTGGGCATAGTATGGTATGGTATGATATTTGAAACTTCGATCCGATAATTACGATATTCGATTTTTAAGAATACTATATCATTACCATACCAAATTAATTCGGTATGGTTCAATATTTTGAAGTTTGATTTCGATATTTTGCGGTATGGTATATCGGTAACCATAGTTTATTCCACTTCGACTAATATATAATTGTATAATAGAGTATTATGACTTCGACTTTTCAAAATAAGGTCTCAATTGTATCATACTAACACATAACACATGCAGAAAAATATATCAAAAAGAAAGTACAAACAACTCCTTTTGTTAATCAATTACACACAAAAAAATTTCAATCAAGATAGAGTAGTCAAAGTTTCAACGTCTAATCATTTAGTTGTATACTAATAGATTGTATATTTGTTACTATTTTAATAATATATATAAATTATTTGTGTAATTATATACTTCGATATGGTCTTTGGTATTTCAGTATGTTATTTATAAATAACAAATACCATACCAAATATAAAAAAAATTAAAATATACAATACCATGGTATCAAAATTTTTGATTCGGTATGGTAATTTGGTATATACGATACCATGTCCACCCCTATATGTGGGTATTCATCAAGAGTTTTTTTTACCCTTATACCCAAAAACTTCAAATTTTCACTATGATTTTAATGACCTCACGATATAGGATTCATACCCAATTATGCATATTTATTGAAATATAGTTTTCTCATGATACTTCATGACTATGGTTTCTGTTATAAATGACTATGAATGATTTTCAATGCTTTTAATCCAGTTGTTTTATTATGTGAAGAATTATGCATGATTTGACATGCTTCAACCGACTTTAGTACAATTTGGCATGTTATGAACACATGACTTCAGAAATTCAGAAAAATTTAGCATGGCTAGTTTCAGTATTTCAGAACTTCAGTAGAAACAGTAACTAAAACTAGTTCATGCTTTATTTTTAAATAGACAGTTTATCTAGTTATGAGCAAATAGTAATACAGTTTTGGGAGTAGTACATAGCATCGAGTGAACAAGGGTTCCAGATAATCGAAGTCTCAGAATTATGTTGTCACTGTAGAATAAGGGGTCCTCGCCAGTTGAGAGTGTCACCCTTAGCCCTTTGGGCTCAGTTTAGTGAATTCACGCCATCTAGGTTTTATATCTTTAACCAGATATAGGGCACCCTCACAACTGAGGTTGTAGGTTGGACTTCATGTTGCTCACATGGTTTACATCGGTTATGAGGAACTCCCCAAATAGCAATTTTACTTATATTTAAATATCAAGACTTTATAGTTTACAGTTTCAAAAATGTTTTATACTCTCTTCAGTAAAAGAACTCATGTTTTACAGTTTTGACTTATGCATTCTCAGATATTTATATTTAACCCGATTTTCAGCTATACTTTCAGAATACATGTATTTCTCATGATTTAAAGTTAGTGCATTATCTCACATGTTCAATACATTCAGCAGTACTGACCGCATACTTTCTTTGTACTGCATCTTTTAATGATGTAGATTTAACAGCCCATTCTCAGACTCGTGGCTGGTAGCTCTGCAGCACCTCCAGTCAGCTTGGTGAGTCCTCCACATTCGGGGACTTTGGAGTTCAGATATGTTTAGCTTATTTGAGTCTTTCTTTTCAGACGGTTAAGAGTTAACTGAGATCTTGTCCCAGCAATTCATCTCTTCTAGTAGTAGAGGATTTCAGATATAGTTTGACAGTATAGTTGTTGGTTTTACTCAGATTTAACTATACTTCAGAGATTCCAATTATATTTTTCAAGTTTAGCTCACTACTTATGTTTTAAGCTTTCATTCAGTTATTAGCATGCTTGCTTTAGTATTATGCCAGTGCCAGGGGTTAGCTTGGGGTCACTTGTGGTTTCAAGTATCGTATTACGTCCAGGGTATAAACTCGATAGTGACAAACTTGGTATCAGAGCACTAGGTTTAAGATTCCTAAGATATCTGAAAAGTCGCGTTTAGTAGAATTTTTTTCATGGGCATGAAGCACCCCACACTTATGAGGGAGAGGCTACGAGACATTTTTAAGAAACTTTCCTTCTTTCATGTTCCTTATCATGCGATAGAGTTTAGTTTTATTTATCCTTCTAATTCGTTCTTCATCGCATTTCAGATAATGCTTCCACGAAGAACAACACTCAGAGGAATGGAAATCCTCTAGTTCCAAATCACGAGGTCACAAATGCCAGATTTTGCAATGCCATTCATATGTTGGCTCAGGCTATGATCACGAGGCAAACTAGCAGGCAACAGTCCCTGCTAACCCAAATGGCAGGTCAGCTGCTGGAGTTAGAGATTTTATTCATATGAATTTGCCAGAGTTCTTCGGGTCAAAAGTTGAGGAAGATTCGCAAAACTTTATTGATGAAGTGAGAAAGATTCTCCAAGTTTTACAGGTGACTGGAACTGAAAGTGTTGAGCTAGTTTCTTATCATCTCAAGGATGTGGCTCATATTTGGTTTACTTAGTAGAAGGATAGTCGTGGCAGGAATTCAACCCTTGTTACTTGGATTGCATTGTTGAGCATTCTTTGGATCGGTTATTCCTGAGACAGTTGAGGGAGGCAAAGGCTGAGGAGTTTATGAACTTGAGGCAAGGATCCTTATCAGTGGAGGAATATGGGTTGAAGTTCACCAGCTATCCAGGTATGCTCCGGAGATGGTAGCCGAGCTGAGGGCTAGGATGAGCAAGTTTGTTTCTAGGGTTTCAGATCTGGTGAAGAAAGAGTGCAAGACAAATATATTGATCGGAGATATGGACATCTCCAGGTTATTGACTCATGCCCAATAGATTGAGAAGGAAAAGCTAAAGGAGAGAAAAAAGAGAATAAGAAGGCTAGAACAAGTAATATTGAGTATAGTCAGCAGAGGACTGGTGGTAGGAGCCGGTCTTCTTTCCAGCAGAGGTTATCAGGAGCAACGTTGTCATCAACTAGTGCTCCATCTCCATCACCCATGCCTAAACATGATCCGAGAGGTAGGGCGTTAAGATCTCGTTCTCAGTGGAGTGTTGCAAAGGGGCCTTCCTACCCCTCTTGCAATAAGTGTGGTAAGAATCACCCAGGAGAGTGCATTTATAGCAAGGATGGATGCTTTGGGTACGATCATATTAGTCACCGGTTGAGGAATTTCCCCTCAACTAAATAGAACAATAGAGGTGGTCGAGCTCAGTCTACTTCTTCAGCAGCTTCAGTAGGTCGTACAACACAATAGGGTACCACTTCTGATGTAGGCGATGGTCAACGCCAGAATCGCCTCTATGTCATGTCATCTCGCTAGGATCAGGAGAGATCATCTGATGTAGCCATTGGTAATGTTGAAAGTCTTTTCTCATGATGTGTATTCTTTATTAGACCCTGGAACTTCATTGTCTTTTGTGACCCCATATGTTGCTCGTAAATTTGGAGTCATTCTTGAACAACTCCTAGAGTCCCTTTCTGTCTCCACTCTAGTCGATGAGTCAGTCATAGCACAAACGGTGTACAGAAATTGCCTAGTCTCAGTCCTCTATAGATTTACCTCAGTTGACTTAGTCGAGTTAGACATGACTGACTTTGACATCATTCTTGGCATGGATTGGCTACATGCTTGTTATACCTCAGTGACTGCAGAACTAGAGTCGTAAAAATTCAGCTTTCAAATGAGCATGTCTTAGAGTAACAGGGTAGTTCTTCAATGCCTATGGGTTATTTCATCTCATACCTTAAGGATAGGAAAATGATTTTTCGGGGGTGCATTTATCACATAGTTTGGGTTAAGGACACAGAGTCTAAGACTCCTTCCCTTCCGTCAGTTCCAGTAGTTAGTGAGTTAATCCGAGACTCCATAACTTCAGTCAGTTCTAGTAGTCAGTGAGTTTCCTGTAGTATTTCCTGAGGATCTGCCCGAAGTTCCTCCTGAGTGGAAGATTGACTTTGGCATAAACCTTCTAGATACGCAGTTGTAAGTCAAGAAAAGGGGGGTGAATTGAAATTTTAACCTAGTCGATTGTCGATATAAAGTAGACAACTTTCCTGCACATCGACTTATATGAAAACTTAATCAGTAGAGAAGCTTTCAACGCAACTTTGTGCTAGAGGTTCTTTATGACCTTAATTCACTTCCAATACACTTTCCACACTTAATAGACCTTTTACACCTAGGTACAATCAAATTCACCGGGTTCGGGTCTAATTACATACATAAAGCGGATCAAATCTTAGCCCAAAAATTCAAGGTGTTACATATTCCTACTCGAATAAGAAGTCATATGGTTTGCAACTCTTATATATTTTTATATCAACGAGAAAGCAATAAGAACACTAAAGCTTGGAGAGAAAGTAAAAGAGTATTGTATTATATGTATTAGGTTACAGATTGTGTAGCAAATAAAAGAAAATCCTTATTTATAGGTTATAATTGTTGGCTCATGGCCAATCAGAGAGCACTATTCCTTGGTGTCTTAATAGTACTGCTGACAATGAAATAGTGTCAGGTGTCTTATCTGTTGTAGGTGCCAACATGTATCTGTAGCCTAAGCCAGGTAGGTGCGCATTGACTCTTCTTTTATCAAACCTTAATCTGATTTTCCAAGAAAAACTAAGATATTATGGCGTAGGTTAATGTTTGCAATCATCAACCAATCAACCAGAACGAGAAGAAGTTGATATCATAATTCTCGAAAATCATGCAACACTTGAAAACCCATAAACTTTACATCCTTATTGAGTTCACAACCTCAGTAGACGATTTAGCTACTCATGTTTGAAGATAAACAACAAGAATAATAATTGAATGAATTCATAAATCTTACTTGAATATAAAAAGATTGCAAGAAATAATGGCATTTTTCGTTCTTCAGAAGACTTGAAAACTAGAGAGAAATATTAGAACTAGAACTCCAAACTACTAACTCAAAAATATGTGTGACTCTAAGTTTGGTAACTCTCTTTACAAAATAACCCTACTATAACTATTTATAATGGTCCATAAATTTAGAACCTAACAATATCAAATTGTATGCCGACATGATCCACGAACCAATCCACGATCGTTTATTAAACCACGGTCCGTGGATTACCATTAAATGCTCCATCATGGCTACTAAGGTTTATACAAAAGGAAAGAAGTTATCTAGTATATATCTTTTTGTTACGTTGGAATTTAAATTTGAAATCTCATGGTTCTCCTCCTACTGTGTTGACCACTACGTCGCACCGTATGTTCATTTATGATTCAATATCTCTAATGAAAATCATTTTACTGCAACTAAATATTCATTTGTTACTAGAGGACAATAGGATCACAGTATCTCTTGTCATGAGTAGGGATTAAACTGTTATGTATTTCACTTTTGATGATATGATCAGTGCATGAATTTTCGACTTTTGAAAATGAGAGAGGTATAATTCTGTAAGCCATTGCTCCTCATTTTACCGTGCAAATAAAAAAACAAGAGGAAAAAACAGAGTACAAAAATAAATTGAGACAGATTTGGCTTCCTCTCAGAGCTTAACTAGGTACTAGTTTTCCTTGCAACATTGAGAAGGAAGATTATTCTAAGATGCTAAATTAAAGTGGTTGAAGTATAAGAGGTAATCCTAGTGTGGGCCTAAGAGAAAGCATGATCGAGGGACAATGTTTATAGTTAGGTGAGATGGAAAAAGAGAACCTTGTCAATATTAATGACAAGACAATCTTGTACTCCATCATAGTCAAATTCCTACCAATGCACATCCTCCCTCCAAAACCAAAGGGCAAATATCCCATCTTGTGTTTGCATCCACCATGTATGTCATCCTTAAACCTTTCTGGTTTGAATTCATTGACATCTTCACCCCAAAGTTGCTTGTCGTGATGCATAGACACCACATCAATCCACATATTTGTTCCATTAGGAATGACTAGGTCGTCCACTTTTATGTCTTCTCTAGCTTGCCTTTGCACATTTGGTGCTGGTGAGTATAGTCTTAGTACTTCATTCATCACCCATCCCATCTGCATTATACATACATTTCAAAATTATTAATACCAACACAATTATAAGCTTAAACAAATAAATCTTGAATCAGAACCCTTTTTTTTCTCCTTCGGTTAAGGAAGTCCATGATAAACAAAGTAAAACAAAGCAAGTAGCAGTCTCTCCGTCACAATTTATGTGACATTATTTGACTACACATAAAAAATAAGTCATAAAAAAATGAAACGTACTTCTCCCTCTGTTCCAATTCATGTGATGGATTTCGAGAGTCAAACAATTTAATTTCGACCGTAAATTCGGATATGAAATCTTTAATTTTTTTGAAACAAAATTTATATATTTGAACACTACGTAAAAAGTACTATGAGTCACAACGATTGATAACTCAAAATATTTAAAAGATATATGAAAAAAATATGGTCAAAGATAAATTTGTTTGAATCTCAAAATCCGAAAGATGCCACATAAATTGGGATGGGACGGATGGAGTATTATTTTTGGACATATTATAAAAAGAAGAGTGTAATATAATTGGGAGGGTGAGTAATGGAATAGGCTTTGTGTGGCCGGTGAGTGATCAAAGCCACATTTAGCTGCATACAGGGTGTTGCCACATGTAAAGAAAATACCAAGTCACATATTGTTTAAATTCCCCCACGTAATGTATAAGTCCCAATCCCAAATCCCTGGAATATTTGGCACACGCTTCTATCTGTGTCATTAATTGTTGTTTTCACTCTTATTTATTCTTTTCAACTTTAAACATGCATGTTGACTTGGCCCCCGACCAAATATTTGGGACCCCTACCAAAAATTCATTTTCTGCCACACATAATTGATATTCCCTCCGTTTTAAATACTTGTTATTTTAGAAAATCAAGATATAATTATTTGTTTGTTTTCACCTTTATCTTTAGTTATAAATATGAAGAGATACTAATATAATACTGTAAAGATATGACATCTGAACCTAACTCAACCCAAAAAGCTAGAGAATTGTCTAAGTTCATATATGCAAGCAGTCAATTCATTCCCCAATTAATGCGGGACTTTCACCCACTCTAACACAAACAAGAAAAGTATTAAATAAAGAAGAGTAATAAATAAGGGTAATTTGATTAAATTAACCTCTAATTAATGTTTTTTTTAAGGGCGTGCAAACAAAAAACGCGACACATACTATACTTAGGAACGGAGGGCGTACTAATTGTGCGAGGTATCTCTTGTCACAAAGTTATGAACTCAAAATTTATGTCTGCGTCAAACAACTAATGTCAATTATGTAGACACATAATAAAAAAATAAAATCTAACAAACACATGAAAGAAAAGGGTGTTCAAGTAAAAACTACAGAAACACAATTATACTCCATTAGCTAGATTAGTACTTGATAAAGAAATTAATTAGCTTACCTTCCTAAGACCAGCAAGCTTAGTGGCATCTATTTTACCATCACCCATCACTTGTTTGATTTCCTCTCTAAGTTGAGTTTGCCACTCTGGATGCTGCGCCAGCAACAACAAAGTCCACGCTAGTGCCAGCGCAGTGGTCTCATGTCCTCCGAAGAAAAACGTTTTACACTCATCCACCATTTCCCTCGTACTCAATATCCTCCCATTCCCAGCCAGCAAAAGGCTCAGAAGATCGTGCTCTGCACGATCAACGTCTTTCTTCATCTTTTTTCGCTCTTCAATGATCGATATGAGTAACGAATCGATCTCCTTGCCTAGATTATTGGCTTTCAGGGTCACTTTTGGACACATGATTTGGTTTCCGTACGGTACCCCGACATAACGCGTAGACTTGAATAGTGTGACTTGCATGCTTCTTAATTTTTTGAATACTTTTTCGCCATCTTCGTAGCTGATGCCGAAGCTTGTCTTTGCAATAATTTCTCCTGCGGTATTAATAATTTCAGACTCCACATCGATTTCCGGGTTCCCGGAGTTGATGAGTGCAGCCCAACGGTCTAGCATGTGTGTAGCGGAGTCCGCCATTAAGCTTGCCATGCCCTGTCAATTACCAAATTAAAATTAGTACAGTCTGAATAATTGATGCAAATGGGGAATTTATAATAAGATAATATTGCAAGTACAAAGTGTAAAAATTGTATTTTAGAGTCTCGTGATCACTTTAATATTTATACGGTGATAATGCAAGTTTTTTTTTTATATATTATCAGATTATTAAAAAGATAATAAAAGTACGTCTGAGATTAAAAACTTGAAAAAATAAAGCAGTGTTACCTGCTACAACTGGTTAAAATATATTGATAGTGCAAAAATTACTTGCACCAGTATACAAGTTAAATCATTCTCTTAAGTCACATCACATTTGCCAATTTGAGCCAGATATGAAAACTGATTTTTGTCTTCCATGTGGCATGTGGAGTTTTCTAATTAATACTTATATAATACAAAGATGTGCTTCAATGAGAAACTAGAAAGTGCAGTACCCATAGTAATTAATTAAGAATGATATATACCTTCAAGTTGGTTGTGGTAAAAGCAGGAGTAATAACATGCCTATGTCTCACCCATTCATCTCCTTCTACCATAACAAGCCCTTTCCCAAACATGGCCTTTCTGTCCCTCTTAAACACTGTTGGCTTTCCCCAACTTTTACCCATTACTCCAGCAGACATCTTCTTGATGAATTCAGGGTCTGCAATGTAGACAAATGGTTCTGTTCCCAGCCAGTACATAAATACTTTTCCTGCAAAAATTAAATAAATAGTACTGTTTCATTTACACTGCATGTAGCTACAGAAAATTTCATCTGAAAGAACCAATCAGGGATGTATGTATGGTATAGTAAGCAACGGGTTCAGCTGAACTCAGTAGCTTTAATTCAGACATTGTATATCAGTATATGTGTTAGGATATCCAAACTCAGTAGCTTTAGCTAATGTATTGTGTATTAGATATTTACTCATTCCGTCTTAATTTAAGTGTCTTAGTTTGACCGGATACAGAGTTTAAGAAATAAAGGGACACTTTTTATTCCTGTGGTCTTGAATTAAAGATGTGTATAGTACTTTATATCCTGTGGTCTTAAACTTGCCAAATGTTGAAATTGAAAAACTAACTAAATAAGAGACACTCTTTTTGGAGCAAACCAAAAAAGAAAGTTAGACACTTAAATTAGGACATGAGAGGGAATATAAATATTAAATTTCAAATCCAGTAACTAATGATCAGTATTAGATTCAGTGACATCCCGAACGACATATAGTTCAAATTCTGGATTCAGCACTTCGAGTTAATTCTTGCCTGTTGAAGAATAAAACAAAGAAGAAAAGATGCATTGGACTATTGTGTGTCAAGAAACTAGAAAGCGTACGTACCATGCAATTTCTGCCACGTAGCAAAGTATGGAAATGCCAATGAATGAATATCATGGCTAATAATAGCATTAGCAGAAGATGAAGAAGTATAAGAAGCTCTCTTCATCATTAGCTCTTTCTTCATGTCGTTAATATTTCCAAGTGGAAAATTTGGTGTTGGTCCATCAAAACCATTTGCCTTAAGCTTTCTATACATGAGTTTAGGCATAATCCACCAAGAATATAAAACTTTACATAACACAAACAAAATGGAGACCATGCCTAACAGGCTAGCAACTTGAGAAAATTGGATGAATTCCATGTATTTTTTTCTCTTAATACTAGATGAATTGTCAAGTTTGATTAGTAAATGGAAAGCAAAACGATTGATGAGTGATGAGAGAATTAGAGGATGCATGGGTATTTATAGATGGACAAGTTTGACGAGCTAGCCCTCAAGGAATTGAAGTCAAAGGTTGACAATTGACCAATATGAGATAAATATATACTTTTATTACATAACCAGTTTAGACATATTTAATTTGAACATGCATATATATATATATATTTCTTTCTTGTTTTACGTATGTATGATATATATAAAAATGCTAGTCTTTGATAGGGAGTACTTATTTATTTATTGCATGCATATTTGTACATGTTCCATGTTACTCTCTACTCAATATTATTTGATTTGTCAAAGTAGAAGTTGGTCGTCAGATAAATTCAATATTGCGGCTGTACACATATCCTTTTGGTTGCACAATTGCCGGCCACGAGGCTTTCTTTATGGTCACATCTTCCTTCACCTACAAATTACAAATTTTATATTATAAGTAAATTTTATTATTTGTTTGTACCATCCATCATTTGTGCAATAATTCTATATATAATTTTTTTCATACTATTTTTCTCTATATTCTCTTAGTTCCGATATATGTGGCAATGTTAAAATTTTAAAATTTTAAAATTTTAAACTTTAATCGTGAATTCGGTCATGGAAACTTTATATTTTTTAAATAAAATTTGTATATTTGAAAACAACATAAAAAATAATATAAATTATCATAATTAATAATTTAAAATATTTAAAAGCATATAAGAAAATTTAATTGACTTTTGAAATTTTAATTATGCCACATAAATTGAGATAAAAGGAGTAATCAGAAAAACTTTAACTTCTGTATAATGAATATTTTCAAATGAAGGATGATCTACAATAACATGTAAGTCGGTGTAAAAATCACAATTTGGTCTATTGAATAGTAGTATTTTTTTTTAATAATCGTAATGTCTGGGTCAATTTACCCGCACCTCAATTAATTTCATGGAATACATGTCACATCTCACTGGCAACAACATATCAGTTGTTTCATGGAATACTATTTGGTGATTACCATATGTCCTAACAACCAAAGTTAGAACAGATGGTAAGAAATCACCAAATAGTATATTATACAGTAATAACATATTAAAATGATTGTGTATTTACATGTGTATTATATCATATATTTTTAAGGGATCATAAAGTTAAACTACTACCTGAGGTCCTCAAACAAATCAAAGTTCATGCAAAAACCCAAAATGTTATCTGGTTGATTAAATCACTATTACCAGTCATCTAACTAATTTTCTATTCCTCGTAGTTCGTTGACATTCCAATTAACCATTTAGGTTGAACAAAAATTAATTTCAACCATCAACTAGAGTAAAAGGAAGTTTAATTCCAACAAAATCATACAATTATTTTGTTGTTGTTGTTATCCTTGCCGATTACAGCTAGAGAAAAAGTAGGTGAGATATCTAAACATTTGAGTTGTCAACGTAGCATTAAAAGTGAGCTATGATTACTTTAAGACTTTTTTTAAGAAAAGATGTAAACCTTTTCACGTACTATAGGGATGGGTTTGTTTGACTGGAAAATGTAATTCTTCACCTTAATCGGTGTTATGATATCATATATTCATTTAATTAACTTCTTGGTCAAGATTTAAGAATCATATGATATGATATATTATATACCTTTAATTAATTTCTTGGTCAAGATTTAAGAATCACGTACAACACAAACACGTACAAGAACAAGAATTTTCTGATCAAAGACCAAAGAGAGAACACATGAAAATAAATTACTCATTTTATAATTGGGCAAGTTACACATTTAGTCGCTCGATCGGCTAAAAATAATTATATTCACTAGTCAAATATATACTATTTTGTATCAAAGATGCATATTATATGTATATCAATTATCATATATTAATATATATTTTCTGACTATTATTTTGATGGATGACTATTTATTTTAACCTGAATAATCAAATTCTGTAAAATTCCGTTCCAATTATGGGTACTTGTTCTTCTTCTTTCTATACTGCCTTCCCTCACTATGTATCACGAATTACTTTTTGGATCCTAGTTACTTAGTAATGGAGAGGGAGAAGGTGCATTATTTCATTTGACCTATAATTTCATCATGTAATGTATTATGTACTTTTTGGTGGAGTAGGGGACGTTTTCATATGTTTCAACAATCATGATCACTTCCATATGGTCCTATGGCCATTATCATATCAATTATTAGAACTTAGAAGCAAAAAAGGCAATTTTGTGCTATATTTCAACGCACTTTTTCTATGTAACTACATATAGGGTGTGTTTTCTTGTGTTAGTCGATTCTCATGTCTATTTGGTCAAAAAATTTGAAAAGAAATTTCTCTATGAAAACATGCTCTACAAGTAGCATTACATATTGATTGTATCCTCCCCACACCCTCTAACACACTTTATGTTCACCCCACCCCTGTAGTCCTATCGCGACCAGTCCACCACCCCACACCCTCACCATATTGTTTGCTCGATTATATACAAATACTTTTAGAATAATACCATTTTACTTGTGTATCGAACACAAGAAAATAAAAAAATAAAAACCACTAATTTTTCTAAAAAATATTTTCTAAGAAAACATTTTCCTTTGTATCGAACACACCCATAGGTCAGTCCACTCCGTGTACGAAGTGTCCATTTTTTATTTTTTTGTGTGTGTGTATCACGAGTAATACATGTAGTATTCTTTAGAAGTGTTTATTTTGAGCAAGACTATTACTACTATTAGTATAATCAAGCTGTCGTCTGAGAAGTACTGCTTGGTACTGATACAATAAGCAAGAATATAATTAAGATCATGTGAACATTAATTAATTAATTAATTGTCAATTAATAACTATTAATTATTAGGTCAGATAACTATCAATTATAAGGATTTACGCGGATTAATTATTTACTAAGTACATTTTCTTTAAGATGACTTCTTCAGTACTTGTATTTTCTTTTCTTATCGATTTTAATATGTTTTACTTGAGTCGAGTTACTATCAAAAATAACATCCAGTAACCTCCCTAGACCTCATTTATTAAATTATATTGGGTATGATATAGGGGTGTGCATTCTAGTTTTGGATTCTGTTATTCATTTTAATTTTGGCTTTGAGAAAATACAATCCAATTCGAATCAAGAAAAACGACTGAGTAATTTGGTTTAAATATTTTCGTGTTTGTTTTTTCATTTTTTAGATTTGTCGCCTTTTGTTTTAATTGCTATGAATTATGATCATCAAAATGAATAAATTAAACAAATTGAGATTTGTCAATCCGAATAAAGTTATTGGACTTTTTTCACACTGTTTCAAAGAGTCAATAAGTTGTGATAGGAATTTTCAATTAAACAGCAGAGAAATTTCTATTAGGGCAACCCAAAAAGTAAAAAAAGAAGAAAGAAATTTACACTTAAAAGAATATTTCCAAATGTTTGAGTTTTCCTTCTTTAGTTTAAAAGTTGTTCGGATGGTAAGCACCCCTCACTTTCAACCCAAAAGTTGTGAGTTTGAGTCACCAAGAGAGCAAAAAGGATGAGAACTCCTAGGGAGAGGTAAAAAGAAAAACGGAATAATCGATTCGGTATTATAAATCAATTCTGTCGGTTGTTTTTTAAAAAATCATTGGCACCCTTACACAATGGCATGCAAATGCATCCCCTCTGATCTCCGACCTTGTACTATAGTTCCACGATTTAAATGAAAAAAAAAACCTGTGGACTATGGTATTTTAAAAAGGAAAAAGGAGACTAATTGCCATTTTAAGGTATACTCCTTTTTCTACACGACTCTCTTGATCTTGTATTGTTGCAACATTTCTTTGTAAAAAAAGTGTGGCTCGGATGATCAGTTTTCGAACAATTTTTAAATAATATTTAGCCATTATTTTAAATACGGAAATAGGATAAAAATGTCCTTAAACTAGTGAAATTGAACGAAAATGTCCTCAGTTAATTTGATCTAAAAATGTTACGTCAATATTTTGGTTCAAAATGCCTCTATTGTTACTTAATGGGTCAAAAATGCTCTTTTTAAAATAAATATATTATAGTACTCCTATTTCTTTTCTTTTTAAACATGTTATTTTTCTAATAATATTTTTTTGTATTAGCAAATGTTTATCCTATTTCAATTCAGAAAAGGTTAAGAAATAAAAATATTTTCTATTTATTAAGAATTTTTTTATTTAGATAATTGAAAATTAGTGATGGGGTCATTATGATATTATATATATGAGCTATACTATCGGTTAAAAAGATACATGAAGTTATTCTATTTTTAGTTGATAAAATGATATTAAGAAGAAGAAAAAATTATTTCCATTCTTAATTATTAGTTAAAGTGACTTTTTTTAAAAAAGCATATATTTATTAGGAAAATGATATTTTGACCCATAAGTAACAATATGAGCATTTTTAGATCAAACTATTGGAGGGGCACTTTTGGTCAAACTATTGGTGATAAGGGCATTTTTGGATCAAATTATTAATGGTAGGGATATTTTTAGACTAACCTAGTAACAAAGTGCATTTTTGTTCAAATTCACATAATTTAAGGGTATTTTTAACCATTTTTCGTTTTAAATATAATTGAGAAATTATTACTTTTAAGACAGAAATATATAATCTCTGAACAAAATACTTCAAGCTAAAAAACACGGGACAACTTCAGGACTTAATGTTAAAGTACGAAGTTTTGACAAGTGAAACTCCAACACAATTATTGTGCTAATTAAAGTTTAAAAAATTTGCCAGAGTTTGAAACTCCATAAACACTTCATAGAGGTCAAACTTTCATAATCTTAGTGTAAACATTTACCGGATTTGAGTTTTAAATTTTTCATGAATGACTCATCAAGAAGTTAAAAAATGTATCAGCTTAAATTCCAGGAACGATTCACGGAGTTTAAACTTTCACAAGTTAAGTGTGAAATTGCTAGAGCTTCGAATTCCATGAGCAATCTATGGAGTTCAAACTTTTTATCAGTTTTTTATACTTTTTAGAATGATTCATGGAGTTCAAACTGATACATGCATGTTCAAACTCAATTTCAATAAAAACTCTCTAGAATTTTTTCATCTTTCAACTAGGGAAATTTTTGCTTACCCAAAAAAAAATAGGGATATTTTTATTAAAGATTTCTTTTCAAATTAAAAAATAGTTAAACACTAAATAATTTTGCAACACCTACTAAAAATTAATCAACGACGGCCCAAAAATATCTATTTGCTAATTTCTCCCTTTTCTTTTTACTGTACATCCACTTATGAATCGATCTTTGATTCACATTATTTTGTGAAAAGTGTACTTTCATTTCGGCATCTATATTTAGCATCCTACTATTTGTCATGCTAATTTTGTAATTTGTACCTACACTTGACCTTTGATGGTCAGTTTTTCATTTTTTATTTTTATTTTTTATTTTTATTTATGAACTATTCATGAAGTTAAAAAAATTGTCAGCTCAAACTCCAGGAAAGATTTACGGAGTTCGAACTTTTACAATTTAAGTGCGAAATTGCTAGAGCTTCGAACTCCATGAGCGATTTATCAAGTTCAAACATTTTATCAATTTTTTATACTCTCTAGAAACGACTCATGAAGTTCAAACTGATACATGTTCAAATTCAATTCCAATAAAAACTATTCCTAGAATTTCTTTTCATATTTTAACTAGGAATATTTTTATTAAAAATTTATTTTCGAATTAAAAAGTAGTTAAACACTAAATAATTTAGAAACACCGACTAAATCAACAACGGCCCAAAAGTAACTATTATTTGCTAATTTTCCCCATTTCTTTACTGTACATCCACTTATGAATCGATCTTTGATTCACATTTATTTTGTGAAAAGTGTACTTACATTTCGGCATCTATATTTAGCATCCCACAATTTGTCATGCTAATTTTGTACCTACATTTTGACCTTTGATGGTCAGTTTTTTATTTTTATTTTTATTTATGAAAGATGATATAATATCATCTTATTAAATTAAATTAGTATAAATACATATATTGATGCTGCTTAAGATATTTAAATTGTTCAGACGGGGCCAAAATATTATAAATACTATAAGAAATTGTATGTTTGTGAATCGTATTCACCTATCTGCTAATAGACATGGGCGAAGATAGTATATACCACTCGAGCTTGATAGTATCCAATAGTTTTGATTTAACTTTTATATTTATATTAACTTTTACTTAATATATATAAAAATTAAATCTAAAACTCAGTTACTAGTACTTTGAGGCCACTTCCTCAAATTTAGAACCCGTAAGGTTCGAATCCTTCTTCTAGTACGGATGGCAAAATAGACATGGGAGCATAATCTAGGTTAACTATAGAACAGTGCTCATAGCTTGAGTGTACTTTACTATTTCGACTGAACTCAATAATTTTTGTTCAAATATTATATTTGTCTTATGAAATACATTAAGTATGTAAAAAAAAATTAATTTAAAATTTATTAACTTTTAAAAAAATATCCTTCATCCATAAATTTTAACTCCTAACTGTCCATCTACAAAATAATATTTTTAGTATACATCTCCTTTGCAAGTAGATTATGACATTTTGTTCTTGCAAAGGTGTTCCTAATCTCGAATTGTTATCTTTTTTAATCAATCCAAAAAAGAATGACATCCTTTTATATTTAATAATAATTTAATTTAATTTTTTATTTTATAGACATAAAAGTATTTATGACTTCTTTTGGCCACAAATTTCAAATGTATTTCTTTTATTCTTTAAATTTGGTATCACTTCAAACATCTTCACATAAATTAGGACGGAAAAAGTAGTACAATCAGATCTCTCTATAACGGTCCCTTGTTATAACAATATTTAACTATAACAACCTGATTTTCTCCAGAATCAATTTGTCATGTTATATTTTACTTCTCTATAACAACATTCTACATATAACAACAATGACATTCATTATAGCAATACACTCTTTGTAAAATTATCCTCTATAACAACCATACTCAAATATTGTGTAATAATATTTTGTAAGAAATATATTATGCATAAAATAAAATATTAAAATATTTATGGTAGTTATCATTAATGTCATGCACATAGTAAATTTCAAGTAAAAATATGTAAAAGAAAAAAATTGTATGTATATGGTGTTCATCAGTTATGGTCATAACTTCGCGATGAAAAAAGACTATTGATTACCTTTTGTACATTCAAACTTTTTTCTAATTTTGTATACTTTTGTGCATAACGGATAAATGAGATCTAAATATTAAATGTCACTATACATATATAGTAGCACCTCGTTATAGCAACCATGAAACTTTCAAACAAATCAGAGACGAATCTCACTAACTACGTTATATTTTACGTTTTGTTTTTTGTTATTTTATTCATTTAATTTCCAGAACAGCTACGAAACTAATTTTTTCTACTATAGACTATATACTACTGCATCCTTGGAATTGTTCTGTTGGCTTATTATTCGTAAATTATATTTTTATTTTTCAAATTTTTTGAGTAAATTTTTTGAATTTACCACTTAAACAAATGCTATCAGTATATATAACGAGATCTGACTGTATACAGCAGAAACTCAATAAAATAGATGATGTAATAATTTCAGTAAAGTGTACACTTCCAATCACATAAGATCACAAGTGCAAGCTAGTCGAAATCCATGTATCACAGTTATTGGAGTTCACCTACCATCAGTATATACTATATAGTGTCAATTGCTTTTTGGTCCTACAGATTTTCTCCACTCTCACCATTAGCCATTTTTTACATTAAAAGTAATTATAACTACCCTATATATTTACCTATGGTCTAATAATGATAATGACTAGTACTCTCCGGCCTATGCCGCCGCTATATATACACATTGGACTATGTCAACCATATTCAAAATTGAAGTGCAGAAATAAAGTATGAATTGGCATGCAAGGGGGCTTAACTTTGGGTGTGTTTGGTAAGAAGAAAATGTTTTCCTAAATATGTTTTTATGAAAAGTATGTTGAATTCTTACTTATTTTTTCATGTTTAATTAGTGAGTGAAAAACATTTTTCAGAATGTTTTCCTAAACATGTTTTAATGAAAATAAGTTGAATTCTTATATATTTTCTCATGTTTGTTTAGTGAAATGAAAAAAAAATTCCAGAAAATATTTTTTAATATTTGATTGATGAGTGAAAAAAGATTTTTCAAAAAATATTTTTTTAGTGTTTTAACTAAAGAATAGAAAATATCTTTTATGGGGTAGGTTGGGGCTGTGGGGTGGGGTGGGCGTATTGTTGGGGTGGGGATGGGTGGGGTAAGGTAATGGGTGGAGGTGGAAGAGTAGGGGTAAGGTGGGGGTAGGGTACAAAAAAATATTTAAGAAAAAATGGGAGTGGGTGGAGAACAAAAAAGAAACTATTTTTTTAAAAAAAAAATGAAAAAAAATTTTAAAAAAATTGAAGTGGAGTGGAGTGGGGTACAAAAAAAAATGGTGGTGGAGGTGGAGGGTGGGGATGAGTTGGCGTACAAAAAAAATATTTTTTTAAAAAAATAAATTGAATTTTTTTTTACAAAAATTGGGATGGGGGGTGTAAGGTGGGGTGAGTTGTGAGTTTGGGGGGTATAATAAAAAATTAAAGTTTGTTTTTAAGAAAAAAGGTTGGGTGGGTAGGGGTGGGTGTTTTGGTGGAGGTTGTGGGGGTGGGATGGGGTGGGAGGAGGGTGAATGTGGGGTTGTAGTAGTCGTTAGGGTGGGGAAGAGACCATGCAACTTTTTTTTTCTATTTTTTATTAGAGAAATCATTTTCCTTATTATTAAGGAGTTTGATTTCCTAAATAAAATATTTTATAAATTTTTTGACCAACCAAATACAAAAAATTAGAAAAATATCAAAAAATATTTTCCTGCATACCAAATGCACCCCTAATTAAATTTTGTGTCACGTCAATACATACGATGCACTTTTTGCCTCGCATGCCAATTAATTTAGGATTTTCATTTTTTTTTTCATTTGTGTACATTATTGGTGGATGAAGGGGGATTAATTGAATGTTGGTGTAACGTCAAGACATACGAGGCACTTTTTGCCTCGCATGCCAAATAGTTTAGATATTTAGGATTTTCAACTTTTTTCATTTATGTACTTTATTGGTGAAAACGGATTGGACGGTATTATTGTTAGAACCAATAGGTCTACCGTCAAAGGGAAGTGATGAGATTAATATGATTATTTGATTTTTAATCACAAGTTTTGAATTTGAGCCTTTTAAAAATGGAGAAAATTCTTTATAAGGAGTGTCTTCTGTTTAATGATCAAAACGCAATGCGAACATCGAATGAAAGAAAAAAGTCTATAATTAAAAGATAATAAGATGTGTAGGTAATTCACAAACCCTTGCATGTCTAAGTCATAATTTTGCTTAATAATTAGAATCAATTAAACATAATTAGTATTATTATAAAGAAAAAATTACTTGGGTAAGTACTTTTTAATAAATATTTTTTTTTATTGATACTTTTTATTTATTATCATCTATAACAATACTATGATAAATCTGCACTATGTACTAAAAGTGAATTATGCATGCAATATAGATATATTATAAGTGTTCTAAAATGTATTATGCTTGTTTGGTAAGAAATTGACACAATGTATTATAAGTGTATTAAAGTGTGTGATAAATGTATTATCTATGAATAAAATTTGTATTATATGTGTTTTATAAATTAATTTCGGCAATATGCATTAAAATTATATTATAAATATTATTATAAGTGTCCAGTGAAAATAATATTATTACGTAGTATGATATATTAAAAAAATATTTATCATTTATGATAATAATAAATCGCAATAAATCGTAAGTTTATTAAATCGTAAATATACTACGTAAGTTTCCCTTTTTAGATCTCAGTTCCCATTTAAGTTTCCCTTATTATTAAAATTCCCTTTTCTTGATTGGACTTTTTAGATCTCAGTTCCCATTTTGCTTGCAATAAATCGCATCAAAAGTCTACATCAATTGCTGATATCATTTCTCAATCATTATTGAGTCGAATTCCATCCCATTCTAATGGCAAAGCCCAAAATAGCACTGATTGAACTTAGAAATCCTACACACAAAAAGTAATAATTCAAGCCAATAATGGCTATGATTGCAAAGACCATTAACCTCACTGCAATCATATGGATGACTCTAATCCTACAATTTCTTGCTACATTCTAATTCTAATAACAATATATCCAGTATAATCTCAGGTTTGAAAAGCGTAAAACATATGCAGATCGTATATTTATCTCAAAAGTGAAGTAAAGAAATTGTTTTCGATAGACATTGTGCTTCTACCTACTAGTAAGATGCAACCTTACCTACTAAACTTCTACCTTATTAAATAAATAAATAAATAAAAATGTTTAGCATATAGACCCATTTAAGTTTTGATTGGCAAAATGATCTTCTTTCATTTTTTTTCCTTTAAAAATCTTTTTCAGCGATCTTTTATTTTTTTATTGGTTCGGTCCTTTTTCTTCTTCTTCTTCTACTCTATCTTCTATGCACATGATTGCGAGTTATTGAGATTCTAAAACTCTTCTTAGTGAATTCAACAAGTTCTTTAAAAATTTAAAGAGAGGTGGGGTTAAAGTTTGAAAAAAATAGCTAAGCTTAAGTTAAATACAAATTAAGTTATTTGTAATTTTTAAAGGATGAGAACTAATTTCACATAATTTAATTAGATTTTAAATCACAAATAAATTAAAATATTTTACTTAATCTAAAAAGTGAATAATTTCACTACAAGAAAAACTTGTGGCCAGGGAAAGCTATAGTAATGTCACGTACGATCCTACAGATCTAACCAAATTAGAGAGGGGCCTTTTGTTTGGGAATTGGGATTGGCTAGGGAGGGTGTGTCAATTTTTCGATTTTGAAAAAATTGCATTCAATTCAAACCAAAATAAATGTGCCTCGGTTTATTTTTGGTTTGGTTTCTCAATTTTTTGATTGTATCATATTAGATAAATAGGAATCTAATGTAATCGAATAGTAATATATTTGAATAAACGAAAAAAGAATAGTACTCCTTCCGTTTCAAACTGATTGACCTATTTTGACTTGGCACAGAGTTTAAGAAAGTAAATAAGGCATTTGAATCTTGTGGTCTTAAATTAAAGATATGTAAAATGTACTAAAATACTCTTTAATGTGACGATTTTAAACATGTCATGTGAAAAGTTGAAATTAAAAAGTTATTAAAAAAGGAAAGAGTCATTCCTTTTGAAACAGACTAAAATAGAAAGTAGGTCAAACAAATTGAAATGGGGGAAGTAAGTATTATCAAGAACTAGAAGTAGTAAGATCAAATCTCTTTAATTTTTTTTTCATGAATTCAGTTCAACGATCAAAATAGTGGATATCACGAGTATAAGCTAGCACTCCCTTTGTCCTAATTATTTATGTGACACACCTTTTTTTTAGTATGTTCTAAAAAAAGGTTACATTTTCATAATTAGAAATAATTCAACTTTAAAATTACCTTTTTATCCTTAATGAAATAATTTATATTTGATATAGTCAGACACTCATAATCTCCTATAAAAGCATAATGCAATAAAGCAACAAGAATAAGTCCATACCTAATATTATCATAACTAAAGCAAAATATAGGTATTCCTCTGTCACAATTTATGTGACACTTTTCTTTTTTGTCAATTCAAAAAAAAAAGAATGACACTTTTTTACATTTAGTAACAAATTAACTTTAAAATTTCTATTTTTTCTTAATGAAATGATTTATAGTCACATACATATTTTTAGCTTATTTTGACAACAAGTTTCAAAATTTTCATTTTATTCTTAAACTTTGTGTATGTCTTGACACATAAATACACCTTCACATAAATTGAGATGGAGAAAATTATTTAATGCTAGTGTTGTTGGAAAATAGTACACGCAGCGAAAGCATTCCAGGAACTTACTGCTTACATGAATAATAGACAAGAAATACCAACACGCAGTACACGTAAAGCGTGCTGAAAATTAACCAAGAATTACCTCTTGAAGCTTGAGCAAATATTTTGAAACAAGCCCGACTTTAATTTTACGGTCTTCTCTAGTAATTCCAAATTCACAGCTGAACTCTCTCAATACTTGGGTGGGCAAGTATTGTGCAGAAACCAATTCATCTTTCTAGGTTGGAAGAACTCCTATTTATAGAGGAGCTCTCCCAATTCAGAAGGGAGAGCCAAAAAAGAAAACGAGTGCCTTTTCCAAATTAAAAAGAACAAAACCACACGTATGGTTTCTTTTGAAAATAGAAAACACATGCTTGTTTTCTTTTTTTTTTTCTTTTTTCTTTTTTCCTTAGAAAATAAGATTCTGAGTTTTAGTTAAATATGGGCACTGTAAAGATCACAGAATTAATTACTGAAGCTCCCTATTATGGAAATAATTTAAAATATTAATTTAAATTATTCTTACCATAATAAATTACAAATCATTCCACTAGAAATTCATAATTGCACTCCTCTATTTATATTTCATAATTTGCTATTAAGCACTTATATAATTCCCCATGTTAAGATTACAAATATTAATCAATAAATTAAATTACTGATGAATTTAATTAATGATTAATTTCCTTTAGAGCAATACTTAACTTATTTTATATGTCGGATTCATAAATCCACCGGCCGAGTTTACATATGAAAACTTATAAGCTTCTCATAAAAGGCGTATCATCAATCTATATACCGAGATATGGATTCTATCAACTAACTTATTATTTCACCAATATATATTATTATCATCCAATCTATCAGGCATGTTGACCCATCTCAGGATATCGCCTTTTAATAAATTAAAACGATAATTAATATATACAGCTCATAATAGTTATATCAAGATTGAAAATATAAGTACATTTAATAGTTTAGAGAATATATTTTTATTAGTCAGTCTAAAACATCTATCTCTACTCGGTCCTGTCCAATACATACAAAATGCACTAGCACGAGAAGTTAAAACTATACCATTCTCGTAATCAAGATAAATTACTTTTAATCTCGTGCTACAATCATTCTGATGGTTTGTCCAAATTTCCATCTACGATTGTGAACTATAACTTTAACTTATAAGAACTGATGATTTAATCTTCTGTGTATAAGCTCAAACTCTATACACCAAATCATCTACTATATAAGTTGAGGACACATATATGACAAGATGATCTATTTAATGTAACACTTTATTGAATTAAATAAATAAATAAATAATCATTTAATAAATAATATTATATCAAATCCGCATGGTTAATAATATATCCTAACACGTGTGTGTATGTGTGTATATTATAAAATGAAAGCAAACTAAAAATGTAAAGAGATAAGCAGATACAAAAAAATGAGAGCTTTCATATTTTTTTTCAAGTGTGTTCAACATGATAGAGGAGGAGGAGCAGGTTACATTCCCTTCATTGTGCAACAAGTTGAGTCTAGTAGCTCCGACTTTTGTGCTTAGTTGTGTCATGGTAGTTCTACCACTAGCTGGAGGATAACTTATGGCTCAAACGAGTGCTCCAAATATTAATATTGTGAACAGAGATCTTCTTAATGAACTTGTAGGTAATTAATAAAGTTGAAAAATTGAATTCTTTTACTCCCATTAACACTAGTAAACAATTACAAGTTGTTGGATGTAATTTTTTTCCTTCACATATTCTACAAGATGTAGATATTCTTTTAGAAAGGCGAGGAGGATGAAAAACTGGATAACTGCTTTGCAAATGTCTCTAGGGACGCCGACACTTCTCCTAGGCAACAAAAAAGTAAAAAACGCAAAAATAAAAATTAAATTTCGTAGTAGACATTATAGTTGGAATGACAAAGTGTATGAGGAGTTTGAACCGAGGCATTATCAATAAGTAGTAATGCAAAAGGTGATAAGATTCAAGTATATCAACAAGCGCCAACAATTCTAAGAAGAATTAATGCATTTTCAAGAACTCTTAAGCAGGTTGGAGCAAGGAGAGAAAGAGAGGAACCAAATTGATATAGGACTACAAATTTTAGAATTTGTCACAAGTACAAAGAAGAAGGGGCTCCGTTCTAATTTCTTTATGGTTTCACTATATCATTTTATTAGTATCCTCATTTATAATATCATCATCGAATGTGTTATAAACACTGCAATGATCATACAATATATTTTGATTCTTCCAAGTTCTTATTTCTTACATGCTTGCTAGTAGTAATAGAGGTGTTTGACCTTAATAAATTTGTAAGATAAGACGTAATCGCCTTTTACTTATACTTATTTTTTTTAGAAGTCTCTTATTATTAATAAGAAGATCAAAATAAATACTTGAATGGCCCAATATTCACTTAAACAAATATCTAAACACAACTTAAATTTTTAAATATTTTTTTAATTTCAACTTCAAATACTATTTTTTTTTTCAAATCTCAGTTAACTAGTACCCAAACACCTACTAAATAATCCAATGCGAATAGCGGTAGGACAAATTAAAGAGAAATAGAGAGTAGCGGTGTATGACTTTTCCAAAAATGGAGAGAACACAAAATGAAAATCCAGTATCTAGAAGTGCTCAATTGGCTATAAAGAGATAAATTGGAACAATAATTAGGGACGAAGCTAGGTGGGGTGAAGAGATTCACTTTGTCAAAAAATTATACTGTATATATAAGATCAAATCTAAATTTAATTATATGTATCATAAAATAAACTCCCTCAATATAGTCCTGAAGCTTGGATAAGTGATTAACAGGGTTCAAACCTTTACAAAAGGTCATTAGTTCTATTTTCGCTAGCAACATATTTTTAACTTTTATTTCTCTTTTTTACCTTTGATCATTCTTCATAGGTCATAAGTCATAAATATCATATGTAGGACACAAATTCTCATGAGTAGTGACTCAGCAAAAAGAATAAGAAAGATAATAGTTATTAAATTTCCATTTTCTAGATTTCATTCCCCGTAATATTAGTAAAAGTAAGCTTCCTTACTTATTTTTGTTTCTTTATTTTTTGCTTAACTAGTATTGATGAGAAACTATCAATGATGATAAATAACATATTTTTTTACTTATTGAAACACAACAAATTTAATTACCATAATATATTTGAACTATAATTTCTTTTCTCTGGACAATGTTCCCCATAACAGTTTATAAAATAAAGGGAAATGAGTCATGTGGTTGTTAACTAGTTTTTGAATAACATAAAAAAATATATTGTATCCATATATAGTTACATTATGATATTCATCTTTATCTTTTTAAAAATTATTTTCTTCAATCCAAATTAAAAAAAAAAAAATTAAATTCAAATTAATTCCTTGTTATTATATAGCTTACTAATATTATCCTAAAATTGTAATATAATTTTTTATTAGCTTCCTGCTTATTTAACTAATCAACTTTAAATATACGACATCTTTCGATTCAATAAAGTAATTTGGACATCCCAAGCATAAATATGAATTTCTATTAATATTTAAAATCATTTTATATCCTTTAGTTTAGAACTAAGTTTTGAAAGATAAAGAGAAATTTGTAAAAAAATAATATTCCTTTGCTTTGTGCATTCCCACAAATTTAACAAATTTTCTGTGAAGGCTATAAATATTGCTAAATATATTTTCGAAAAAATTGAAGATTTTCAATGAAAAAAGTTGTGCTTTCATGCATAGGATTAAAATTATGAAAATTATTTTAGTCCCCATTTTCTTTAAGAGGTTTTTGGTCTTTTAAACGTGTTCCAAAATAATAACTCTTATGGAAAATGCACAATTTTTTTTGAAAAAAATTTGATGGCGCAGAACAAAAGTTGAAAGAAATGTTAAAAGGAGCATAACAGGGCAAATTAAAATTTAAGAGTTAAGATTAGTCTTTTCCTTGATCGCCTCGATCTATTTATTATCCTACAATTTTTACGAATTTACTTTCTCATATTTTGAACTCTCTCAATAAAAAATTTGTATCCGCCACTAATAACAATATAAGTGCATGTTTATTGTATTGAGGTACCTAAATTAAGTGACCTATGTGCATATATCATCTACATATATAAGCTTACCTGACAGTCTAGAGAAAATGAACAAAAATAGATGACTGTTACTTAAGAAATGTGGGTCCAAGAATAATAGAAATTAGAAAGGAACTTGTCCAAGGTCGTAATATAGTGAGTTCGACATATTTTTTTTGACCATCATGACTAAGTCATACGTACCTTAAGAATTTATTGACTTAACTAATTCAAAAAAATAACGTTGCACATGACTATAAAGCGCTTATTACTAGGAGGATTTTTTTAATTCTCAGGAGTCAAATTTGATACCTCTAATTAAGAATGGATGAATCTCATCCATTCCACCACAATCCTGAATGTTACCCTTCACAAAATATTTCTTATCTTTTTGTGCAAATAATATCTATTTTATATAATATATAGGAAGATACCATATGAAAATAATAGAAAATAAACATCAATTCGTGATAAGGAGTAAAGCATTAAAGTACACCATTGAAAATACCAACTACAATCCGAGGCGGAGCTAAAGTATCGGCTATGAGCTCGGGCAAATCCAGTAGATTTGATTCAAATATTATATTTGTCTTAAAAATCTATTACTATGTATCGATTACTAATTTAAAATTCAATAACTTAAAAAGATTAAAATTCAAAACTCATAAACTTTCGCCTCAAGTTCTATACTAAATTCATAAGCTAACAAGGAGCACCAGAATCCAGATACATGAATCCTGTGGATGTGGCCAATTTTGCTCATCAATTGCAGTCCACAAACTTGTGTATACACACGTTCTAATGGCTAATACTATGCATGTGGACTCTTATTATTGCAACAGTCTACATCATGTCCCAATAGAATGGGATAGGGAGGACGGGTGCGGAGTGGGTTTTGATTAATTAACCCGCAAAAATTTCAATCCGTCTCGTATGACAATTTTTTGTAATATCAACCTGCCCCGCCCTACATAGAAGCTCACCCGCTCTGCTCCACATAGGCTCAAGCCTGCATCACCTCGCCCCGCACCGTCCCATTGACATTCCTATCTCCACATAGGCTCAAGCCTGCATCACCTCGCCCCGCACCGTCCCATTGACATCCCTATGTCCCAACTCATCATTATTTGATTTATCTCTTTTATGGATGTGTTTGATTATTTTTTCACTTGCTAATCCGTTTTTGTCAAAAAGTTTGGTGAAAATTACAATCTAATTACCCCTTCATTCAGTCCTAATTATATTGATTTCGTCTGACACATGTTGTAATGTTTGTATATGGTCAGGTTGACCAATTTAATTAAGAGTTAATCGAACTAGATTAATTTATTTTTTAAATTAAAATCTTGATAGTTGATAAACTACATAAAATTAGTTGAAACTGTAAAACAAAATAGCATTTCAAATGTTGTCAAATTAAAATTTATTTGATTTTGACTTGACTTTGGAGAACTGAAAATAGATAAACATTAATTTCTGATAGTGATTTCTTTTTTGTTTTGTTTATGAAACTTTTTCAATTAATTAAGGAGCTAGAGGCAAGTCGTCATCTTTCCTCCTTTGAAAATTTTCATTTTGTCTTCCGTCACTTTCGTAGCTATGTCTATGCGTTCGACATCTAGATATGGACTTTACGTTGTGAGACTTGTACAATGTTACTAATTTCGTTTTAATTTAAATGTCGATATTTAATTGAACACGAAATTTAAGAAAAAAATTATAATCTTAAATAAGCTAGCTATAGATATTTATATGGATAAAACATATCTCATCAAGGATAAAATAATAATAAATTTTTTAAAATTTAATTATCTCTAAATTAGTAAGTATGATAATATTTTGGGACAAACTAAAAAATAAATGTAACACAAATTTAAAAAGAGAAAATCGTATTATTTCTTGTGCACTAATTGAGATTGGGAATCCTAACCTATATCTTATTTGGGAATCTAATATTTTGGTCATTAATTTTGTTTCAAATATTTGAAATAATAGTTGCAGATTAGTTCAAACAAGTGTTTTTTTTTTAATAACGTGGTCCATCATTTCAACTTCAAACTAGAAATATAAATTTTGAAATTTGAAAAATGTTGAAAATCGAACTGAAAATACCTTTGCTCCCGAAATCGGTAAAGAATTCTCGTAGCTTGAGGCGTGCCTATTGACACTGTCCTTAAGGATATTTCACCCGGTATAGGTGTATCCCCAGGATTCAACAAGTTCTTCTAGTATAAATTAAGAGTAAAAAACTAACAAAGATTCAACTTATAAAAACCCTGCACAATCTAATAATAGAAGAAGAATTTATTTTGGAATTGTGTACCCAACAAGAAAAGGATTTCAATGATCTCTATCTCTCTAGCAACTCCTCACTGGAAGCACATCTTATAGCCAAAACTTTCTCTATTAGACTTAATGACAAAATCAATTGGCTCAACGGTAATGTGCATCTTAATGACAATAAAATTAGAGGATAATTGGTCTTACTTTGGTCAACAATAATGTCAAAAGAATAGACAATTATATCTTATTAACTAGTCATTCAAAACTAGTTAATTGTAAAGAATTAATGGCTATTGAAGGTAATTAAGGCTAATAAAAGGTTAATGAAAAGGTTGATCAAAGACTCATAAATGGTGTGTTAAAATAATAATAGAAAATAACAATTCTTTTTAAAATATAAGATTATTTTTTCAACAAAAAATAGGTTTTTTGAGTTTTTTTTCTTTCCAATTTCAAGTTTTTCTCGCAAAAGTTTAATTTTGTTTTATATCCGGACACAGTCTCAACTTTCAAATATCTTTTTTCTATTCAACATCAAATATTACTTTTTTGTTCAAATATCAATTGATTCATATAGAAAGACTACCTAAATACCTAAATACAAATATCAATCCGGACACAGGTTCACCTTTTTCTTATTGTACACAAAACTTTATGTTCTTCATAAAAAAAATACACTATAATTAATGTGTCAATTACAATAAATAGCAAAAATTGACATAAATAATTATTGTTCTGCAAAAATCTTAGAAAAATATGGAGATGATGGTACCTAAATGCACTCAAAGAAGCTAACAACGTATTACTACAATTTGCATTATGTAAGGCAAAAAAAGAATTAATTCTTCCCTAAATAAAGGATGATACTTGAGTTATTGGTGGCTTTTTTACCTGCAGTCTTTTTTTGTGATAAAATTTTGTTGATGTTTGTGTAAATATTACCATGTGTGTTTCATAGCAGGAAGTGTCTTTGAAACTTTATTTTATCCCTCGTGATCGTGATAACATGCCTTAATGTCATTTAAATAGAATTCTCGATCGTGCATTAGATTTAAGTTAAGGTTTCGCATAAACATATGATGTCAAAATACTTGGTTATTATCGAAATAAATACTCCTTCAGTTCTTTTTTAGTTATTATAGTTCTTTTTTTTAGAGTCAAACAATATACACTTTGAGCAATATTATAAAATATTTTTTAATTATTTTGATATGAAAAAAATTATAATTTATAGTACTTTTTCGTATAGTTTTTGAATATCCAAATTTTAATTTTAAATTATTGAATTAATCTAATCTAATTTAGCTTTAAAAATTAGTCAAATTGACTCTCGAAAATCGAAACATGACAACTAAAAAAAAATAGAGAGAGTATGTTATAAAGATTAAAAGCCCAATTTCTTTTACATACCTATATTTTTGAGATTCCCCAGCTCCGATTTTAATTCCCGTGAAATGCTCCCTAGCAAAAGATAGAAATAACAATTTTAATCATAAGAACAACAAAAGTGCTATTTTCATATTCTAAAAACATGAAAAGGGGATAAAATAAATTATATATAAACAAAAGCTACAAATGCAAAATCAAACTGATCTTTTACGCCTCAAACAAAATTTTAATTCTTGATCCAATTTCAATGATGATTTCAAATAAGCAAACACCTGATAACAATAAAGAAATAAAAATAATTATGAAGCCCTATGTATTTATAGGCTAAAAATAATCACATATAATTTTCTAAGAATCTAAAGAGTCAAGTTTTAAAAAATAAAAAATTAATTAGTTAAATAACGTAATAAATATTTATATAAATCCACCAAAACAACACTAATGCAAAATTAATGTAATTTAATAAGTGCTTAATTATTGTAACATTCAAATCACCTAATTATATTGTGGATGAATGTTTCTATTATTTAAGTAATTTGAAGAATTATTTTTGGTTAAAACTTTAAGAACTACACAAATCATGTGTTTAATTATTTTCCATTATCTATCATTATTATATTATTTAAACCACATAAATATGGATATACTCACCAAAATAGAATATATACAATTTAAAGGATAAAATATATTTAAGTAAAAAGTTACATTTAATATTCTTTATGATAATGGTATTGCGTCTCTTTAATTATGTGTCAATTATTATGCACTCTAAAACAAATAAAGAATTCAATTTACAAATTATTTACCTGTTTGCCGTCCTAATAGAACTTCACTAAATATATACTTAACCATTTAATAGACCACTACATATCCTTTAATTGAAGATATTAATGCTCAACTTGACTGTTTGCTTTTGGGCAATTGAGGGACTAATTAAATTGCACCAGTGATTGTGCAATTAGTATTATTTTTTTGTGGTTGTATCATCTACGTAAAAAATTTACGTTTTTTTGAGTTAATAATTTTCATTTTCAACATTATTATTATAGTGATTATTAAGAGTATTTATTATGAATGATTTTAATATGAGATAATTTTACCATTTGGTACAAAAAATATTATAATTGAAAGTTAATTTACTTTTTTGTACAAAATTATTAATATGAGTAGTATTTAAGTGGAGGGTAAAATGGTCATTCAATATTTAATGAGCATTTTGGTAATTCAACTTTTCAACTTAGTGGCTTTCCACTTTTAGAATAGTATAGATATAGATATAGATTTTATGAAAAAGAGTCAAAAATACCTTTGAACTATTCGAAATAGAGCAAATATACCCTCCATTTTATTTTGGGCTCAAAAATACCCTTGTCGTTAATATTTCGAACCACAGATACCTCCAACTTAACACCCCATTTTCTGTGATGATTTGGCATCCACGTGGCCCCAACTAGGACAAGGCCTGCCACATGGCTACCGCGTAAGAACACAAACCTAGTCCCATTATAATTCAATTCATATTTCAATTCTAAACCCGCCCCGAATCCCTCGATCCATCCCAATTAAAGGTTAAAAGTAAACCTAACGTGCCTCATTTGACTAAATCCCTTCAAACATACTGATATGAGCGATTTTAGAGGCAGGTTAGCTTTACTTTTTCCCTATTAATTGGGATGGGTCAAGGGATTCAGGACGAATATAGAATTGAAATATGAGTCAAATTATAATGGGACTAGGTTTGTGATCCTATGTGGCAGTCATGTGGCAGTCTTTGTCTTAGTTGGACGGCCACGTGGATGCCAAAATCATCACAGAAAATGAGATATTAAGTTGGAGGGTATTTGTGATCGAAATATTAACGGCAAGAGTATTTTTGAGCCCAAAATAAAATGGAGGGATATTTGTTGTATTTCAAATAGTTCAAGGATATTTTTGGCCCATTTCTGATTATTTTATCTTACACTTAATCGAATTAAGTTAACTAGTTTTATCTGGCGGCATTAGTTAGTCATTGATATTTTACTTTTATATATATATACTACTCTGGAGAACACATAAGAAAGTAATTTTTTGTATTTACTCTCTTTTTTTTCTTTCTCAAAAAGCTGGATTTTCTTTCTTGAAATCTATTGTTTCTACTCCAAGTTGATTATTGAAAGAACTTTCTGTATGCTAGGGAATACACGCCTAATGATATTTTTCACTTTATAGCAAAATATTTTTAAGGACAGTATTCTTGATACGTCTCAAGCAAAGTTTTATTCTCCACAACAAAATATTTTTCTAATAGAAAGCAAGTGGTTGTATGGTCTAGGTTGGTAATTGTTTACCTTAAATCAGTACACTTTGAATTTGTTAACATAGCTCAAAGAAACACATATTGAGATGGTCAAATAATTCATAAGATTGCTTGATAAACGTGATTAATGAAAATGATAGGAAACAAATAACAATGAACTAATTGACAATATGAAAGTACTAATGAAATAGATTAGAAGTAGTCTCCGGCGTGACTCTCCAGCAATGTCACCAGAAAAGCAAGAGGCAATAATAATCAAGAACTTAAGAGCTGATGATTTATACAGTTTGAGAATAATGTGTTGCCAATAGTAAAATTGCGATGGAGTACAAATACGGGACATGGATATAATATTTAAAGCAAACGACCCTAGAAATATCTTATAATAATCAAGAACTTAAGAGCTGATGATTTATACAGTTTGAGAATAATGTGTTGCCAATAGTAAAATTGCGATGGAGTACAAATACGGGACATGGATATAATATTTAAAGCAAACGACCCTAGAAATATCTTGCGTGAATCTCGCCTCCATAATGACCGATATCATCACATTATCTTCTGTTACGTGCTCGATTATGTAATTGTTGCAAATAATTTTGAATTCTTCGAGAACGATTGTGCCTATGAGTTTATCCTAATCGGTCATTGACTTATCACTAGTTTCATAGCTCCGGAGCTGGATAAGAAAATGACACGATTTTGAATTCTCTGTGAACGATGCTAGCTTTACCGATCATATCCTGACACTTGGCCCCGAGTCATCTCTGCTTTATCACATATGATATGTCTTTTCTCGCCACGTGTCACATTTTAATTTCTCCAATCGTATGTCGAGTTCGAATTTTCCCCATATATATAGTCCCCAACTTTCCAGTCATTTGTTGAGTTCTGTTCGAGAAGTGAAAAAATGTTTCGTTTTCTTGGTGGAAAAGCATATGAAAAGAGCTATGACACCAATGAAGTGATGTACTCCCACTCACCTCATCGTAAATCATCTAATATACACCATATATAGATACTAATATACTAGTAGTACATAGAAAATCAGAGTGGCATGTCAAGATTCTCTCATTTTAGTACTAGACGAAATATCACATTCCTTTTTTGACATATCAAAAATAATGTGACGACGTTAACCAAATCGAATGATTTTTTTTTAAAAAAAAGCTGAATGCTAGTGACAGTTTCAAAAAGTTTAATTCTGGCCATACACAAAAAATATATTAAAACTTTATACTTTTCTTGAAATAATCAATTGAATCGAACCATTTACACCCCAATAATATATATAAGTTAGTCTCTATTAAAGGTTGTTCCTTCTTTTGAAAATCAGAAAGAGAGTCTTACCATTAGCAAATTAATTGAAGAGGTTTTAGTTTCTTCTCTTTATTGCGTAGATGACAGATGGTGATAAGAATAATGGTATTAATAATGCTCCCCTCCCCCCTTCCTCCAAAAAAAGGATGGTAGTGTGAACAGACAGCCAACAAGTGTATATATTAGATTACACCTCATACTATCCTCTCCTATCACGGGGCGTTTCGATGTTTCAGTATTCTAGGTTGATCAAGTGTTATAGTAAGTCGCCTCCAAAAGACTATCTACAGTTTTGCTACATGGGTCCATCACAGGGATATACTCGGTCGCCTCCACAAGCCCCTATGATGATACCCACACTAGATTATACCACACCCTCCTCGACCCCCCAGTCTTGACTTATTCAACACCAAGTATATGTTCAATACCAAGATTTGGTAGATGAGTCCAACACTGATGATGATGAGGATCAAGTGGCAAATACACTGTTACATGATTGAACTTTAGTTTTGTAGATAGTTAATTATGTATTTTGTGGTGGTTAATTTGGAAGAATAATCTATATATTTTGTGAATATATGAGAACTTTGAAGTAGTTTGAAATAGAATTCTATAACTTATAACTTGTGCGAGTACTTCTTCATTCAATTTTGAAATAGTATTGAGTTGGTAGTATGGATTGGAGGATTTAGTATATGTGCTTGATTGGTAGATTATTGGCAGCTCTTAGACCTTGGATTAATTGTTTATATTATCTATTTATTAAATTTGAATTAAATTGACAGGTGGACAGTTCTAAAAGCAAACATTTTCCTGCAAGTATTCTTTAAAGAAAATTGACTTTAGACCCCATAAGTTCGATTTTTTACAAAAGATTTTAAAAAAATTAATATATTGCGACCTCAGTAGGTCACTATTTAGGGGGAAAAAATAAAAAATAAATCATACTAAAAACTGACCTCACGAGGTCGATATATTTAAAATAAATAATTAAATAAAGATACCGACTTCATAAGGTAGGTAAAATTAATATTTTGAAAAATAATTAATTTTCAAGAAAAACAGTCTACAGTCCTAGTGAGGTTGCTTTTTTGCGACCTCACGAGGTCACTTTTTGCGACATACAATTGAGGTCAGTTATTAGATCAATTTTTCAATAAAATCGACCTCATAAGGTCACTTTTTATGTCTGTTTTGACAATTTTTAGTAGTAATTCTGGTCATACACAAAAAACAATTAAAATTTTATAAATTTCTTGAAATAATCAACAGAATCGAACCATTTACATACCAATCAGAGCTAATATATGGAAGTTAATCTCTACCAAGGATTGTTCCTTATTTTGAAAATCAAAAGGAGAAGTCTTAGGTGAAGACAACAAATTGAAGAGTTAGACATTAGGAAGCACTGACAATAATATCTTTTGCTAGGAAATCATCAAATAATATGTTCGAAGTGCATACATATATCATTTTCCAGATACTTTTTAAACGGATACATCAACATAAGAAAATCAAAAAAACAAGTACTAGTAATATTGGAAAATTATCTGAATTTCCCACGGAGTAATCGATGGAGGTACATTGATTCTTTTAAGTTATTAAGTTGACATGGTAAACTTCAGTCATCGCGACGAGGGTTTCTAGAGAAGGGAGAATTAATTTTTTATGCTACTTACAATTTATTTATTTTTTAGTTTAATGACTTTTTTACAAGAGATTTTTATTTTTTAAACAAAAGAAAACTTTATTTTTACACATAAGAGGTCTGAAAAGACCATTTACTTCTATTTATTTTATAAGTGGCCAATGGTCTTTTCAGATCTTTGATGCGTAAAAATGAAGATATTTTATGTGTAAAAATAAAGATCTCTGGTAAAAAAGATATAAAACTAAAAAAAATAAATCTAAATGACCTAAAAAACCCAATTTTCCAACCTCAATGGTCTATAAAGAGACAAATTGGAACAACATATAAGTGACATATGTGCATATATCATCCACGTAAACTTATCTGCAAACAAAGAAAGATTTGAGAGGTCGGAGAATAATAGAAAAGAACTTGTCAAAGACGGTAACAAAGTGAGTTCGACATGCTTTTTAATATAACGTTTTGATATTCAAAATTTATTGACTTGATTAATTCAGATTACGTTGTATATGACTATAAAAAGGAAAACACTTCTTACTAGGAGTTTTTTTATTATTATTATCAGTGACCGAATCCGATACTTCTAGTTATGAGTGGGTGGATGCGGTCTTAGCCAATTTTGCTCATCAATTGCAGTCCACAAACTTGTATATACACACGTTCTAATGGCTAATAAGATGCATATAGACTGTTAGTTGTTATTGCAAATTTTTTGATGTCAAAATTGCATAGAAAACATTTAAAATGTTGTCAAAAGTTTTTTTGATTTTGATTTGACTTTGGAGAAAATGAAAATAGATAAACATTAATTTCTGATAGTGATTTCTTTTTTGTTTTCTTTATGAAATTCTTTCAATTAATTAAGGACCTAGAAGCCAGTCGTCATCTTTGCTCCTCTGGAAAATGTCATTTTGTGATGTAAGCCATGCGCTGGACATCTATTTGCTCCAGTGTTTTAAAAGGCTGGGCATGGGGCGAGGCGTTTTACGTATCACAGGGTGAGACGTAAGTCCCGGGGTATGGGGCGTAAGCCCCTTGGATTTTTAATTTTTAATTTATAATATAGTAAAAATAGTATAATAAACACAAAAATACAAAAAATACATTAATAATTTTAAATTTTTTAAACATGATTTTAAAAAAATCATAGAAAACAAAACTTCTAACATCATTTTACAAGTAAAATAATTCAATGATATAAAATCTGTTATGGGATGCAATTCAACTCTAAAATCTTAACTTTCAAACAATAAAAGAAACACAATTTCTTAAAATATATGACTATTATATTGTGTAATTTACCTCCCTAAAAGTAATAATCAATTAACTATACTATTATAATTAAAATATCACTTCTTTATGAATAAAAATAAAATAGTTTTAAATAACAAAATAATAAAATATGATAATTTTGTTATATAGGACAAAAACATAAAAATCAATGATAAGTAAAGATGTAAAAATTCGGGTATATACTTTAAACAAAAATGTTTAGTGATATTCACCCTAACACCGTTCTCATATAGTAAATAAGCAATAATATGACTTATTATTTGAGTTACCCTCAATTTTTTTACTTTCATAGATGAAAAAAACTACTAGGCATCATTCATTTAGTAAAAAATTTTGAGGATCAATAGTGTAGGGCTGTAGGCTAAGGAATTTGACACAATTTGTGTAAGAACTATTAGGCGAGCGTTGGGCGTGTTTAGGGCGCACAATCGGGCGCTTGGGGCGTAAGTCTCACGAAACTAAGTCTCACACTTGAGTCCCGAGGCGTTTTGCCAGTGCCCTGCCCTGGGGCGAGTCCCAAGACGAGTCCCAAAATTGCCTTTTAAAACATTGATTTGCTCCGTCCCATATTTAATTGGGCACGAAACCTTCAAGTTTTCATTCGCAAAAGTTCAATTTTGTTTTTTTATAATGTGTCCATTATTTCAACTTCAAATTAGAAATATAAATTTTTGAAGTGTGAAAATAGATTTTGGGAGGGTTTATTTTTAAAAAAATTCAAGTTTTCACTCTCAAAAGTTCAATTTTGTTTTAACTTTTATGTCCAAATACATATTCTCAACTTCCCAATACCTTTTTGCTACTCAACATCAAATACTATATTTTGGTTCAAATGTCAATTAATTCAGGTAAAAACGACTGCATAAATATTGTAAAGCAAATTTTGAGGAGTATATTTCAAATTTTCGCTTACAAAATTTTATTTTATTTTCAAGGGTAATTCGTATCAAAACACGCAACTAGTCTTCCAAATTCCTTTAAAAAAAAAACTCCAATTTCAAGTACCTTTTTTTTCAAACTTCAACTAAATCATGTTCAAACGCCAATAAAGACTCATGCATGTAACTTTTTGAATTTTGTTTTTACATCTAGTTATTATTATTTTATCTTACACTTAGTGGATTCAAACTAGTAGTTAACTAATCACATTAGTTAATTGTCGGAGAAATACCTATATATACATTACTTTGAAGAACACATAAGAAACAACTTTTTCTATCTAATCTCTTCTTTCTTCTATCTCAAAATGGTGGATTTTCTTTCCTGAAAGCTATAGTTTCTACTCCAAGTTAATTATTGAAAGAACTTTTTGAATGCTAGGGAATACGCCTAATAATATTTTTCACTTTGTGGTTGAAATATCATTAAGGACAGTATTTGATGTGCCGGGATTTCACGGCACTTTCGACGCTTAAAACTATGGATTTTTGGGAGTTCTTAAGTACATTTTGTTGGATTTGATGTCGTTTGTTACATGTACAGGGAAAAGTATTGAAAAGATGAAAATGCCAAAGTGTTGCAGGTTTCGGGCAAAAAGGCATACCCCACGGGCGTCACACCCACGACGGCCCGTGGGAGAAGGCGTCTGAACAAGGCAGCAGGACAAGCCAAGGCATTGAAGCCTGACGGGTTGCCACGATGCTCGTGGATCACAAGGCGGGACATCGCAGAGCCTGTCAACATGAGCCAGAGAGTAGGTGAAGCATCCAAGTAAAGGACGACGGGCATCCACGACGGACGTGGCAAATATGACATCCCGTCACAGACGCCCGTGGAGAAGTCAAGAGTAGCCGACGGGCAACCATGACGAGCGTCGGACCCACGACGTCCCGTCACAGCCTCCCGTGGTATCAAGGCAAGAGGCTTGGGGTCAAGACCTGAATAGGCCCGACGGGCACCCACGACACCCATCGCATCCACGACGGCTCATGGGGCGTCCCGTCGACAATACCGCGTCCAGCTTTTCTAGAATAGTTAGGATTTGATCTTTTTGTCTATAAATATTTTTCCTTAAGTTTTATTTTCGGTTGTTACTCATTATTTTCGTACAATCACTACATTGTTGCGTTTGTTTGACTTTATAACATAAGCTCTTGAGATAAAAGATTGTTCTTGAATTAATTGAAGTGTTCTTGAGACTTCCTTCAAGATTTCAGATTTCTTTACTTCTTCTTGTAAGTATCTACTGATGATTGTTCCAACAATCATTAATTGTTTACATATGAACATGAGTAGCTAAATCCACAACTAGAGTTGTGGGAACCATGAAGGATTAACGAAGTAGGCAAAGTACTTGGTAATTCTAGGGCGGTGTTTATGCATGTATTGTTCTTCCCTTTGTTTTGATTGCTTTTTAACGATGCGCAACGTTAGAACTTGCCTTATCCTTGCTTGTCGGGCCAAGGAGGTAACGGATGGGAAAAGGGTTGTTTAACGACGGATATTTGAGGTTATCAACCCTCATCTAATAGCTTGACCTTGTCCAGAAATAGCTAATCTGGGATCCAGGGTAAGGGTTAGTAAATCATACACCCACACGGCCGGATCAAGGCGTGTGATGAAATTCATCTATCTGTCGGACCAAGGATTTAGGTGAATCTAACTTACCGATTCTGCATGCTAAGCACCAAGCTAGTTTACTAAGTACAAACACCTTACTAAGTTATGATCTCATGGGGAACACTACCCTAGTCGCTTCTCTTATTGATAACAACTGTTGAAACTGATAACTGTTACTTGTTACGAATCTAAGTTACGATAACTCACTGTGACTTAAAACCACCCTTCCAAGGGAGATAAATGGCTAAGAGCGCAAGTAAACACTAATCAACCATAGTCTTACCATATTTCCTGTGGGATCGACCCTAACCTTCGTTGGGTTCTATATTTAAACAGCGACCGCTTGCGCTTCTAAAAGGAGGTGTAATTTGGGCGTATCAGTATTCTTTACAAACCTCAAGCTAAATTCTATTCTCCACAAAAAAAAAAAAATCTAACAGAAAGCAAGTGGAAGGTTGTAGATTCTGTTGATAATTCTTCACCCTTAAATTGGTACAGTTGAATTTTTAACGTGGCTCAAGGACACGCTGATTGAAATGATCAAAAAATAAGATTACTTGTTAAACCTGATTAATGATAATGATAGAAAATAAATACCATGAAATAATGGACAGTGAAAGTAATGAAATTGATTAGGCATATATCCGGCGTTGCTGTCCAGCAACATCACCAAAAAGCAAGAAGCAATAATATTCAAGAACTTGAGAGCTGTTGGTTTACCAAAGTTGAGTGTAATATATTTTCAATAGTAAAATTATGATGGGGGTTATAAATGAGGGATATGGATATATTTAAAGCTAAATTCTAAGAAATGTCCTGCTGATTCAACAACAGCCATTTTTTCTGGAGAACTTTTATATGAGTCTGTTTGTATCTCGCCCCAATAATGACCCATGTCGTCATGTTATCTTTTACATGTTGGATTGTGTAATTGATAAGAATCTCGAATTCATGAGAAATGATTGGACCTCTGAGCTTATCTTTACCGATCATTCACTTAACATTGGTTCTAGTGCTAAATGACATGCAAAATGACATGATTTCAGGTTCTCTTGAACAATGCTAGCTTCATCACGGCTGCTTTGTCTCTTCTTGCCACGTGTCACATTCTAATTTGTCCAGCCAACGAGTCCGGATTTTACCCCATTCAGATAGTTGTCCCACTTTTTGGTCATTCGTTGAATTAGAAGTGGAAAAGTCTTTTTGTTTCTTGGCGGAACAACATATAAAAAATTCTATGACACCAACGAAGTGATGTGTGCGGTGTGCCCCTCGCCTCCTCAAAAATCATCAAATATACACTATATATATACTAATATACTAGTGGTACGGAGGAAAACCAGAGTGGATTATCAAGATTAATCTGCCTTTCTAGTACTGAAAGTATCACTTTTTTTGACATTTCAAAAATAATGTATTGATATTAACCAATTGAATGGAAGCGATCGAAAAGAAAATTGAATGATTGGAACGGTTTTAAAAAGTTTAATTCTGGTCATACACAAAAAAAAATTGGAATTTTTGTAAATTTCTTGAAATAATTGGCTGAATCGAACTATTTACATCCCAATCTGAGCTAATATATATGGAAGTCGATCTCTACCAAGGTTTTTCCTTATTTTGAAATCAAAAGGTGAAGTCTTAGGTGAAGATAGCAGTTAGCAAAAATGAATTGAAGAATTCTAAGTTTCTTCTTTTTTTTTCTCTCCTTTCCAAACGTTTTAATAGTTGTGGATCAAAATTTCTTCTCAATGAATCAAATAGCAAGTCCAATAAGAGGTGTCAAAGCATGAGATAAAAGCATTAGGAAGCACGGACAGTAACAACTTTTGCTTGGAAAAACATCAAATAATATTTTCGAAGTGCATACACATATCATTTTCCAATACTTTTCAAACGGACATATCAACATAGGAAAATCAAGAAACACAAAATACTACTAGTAATATTGGAAAATTATCTAAATTCCCCATGGAGTAACGATGGAGGTTGAGGGCTATATGAATGCTTTATATATATATATACACACATTAATTATTCTAGGGTGTTAAGTTGACATGGTAAACCTCAGTCATATCGGGATAGAATAAACCAAAATTTTCCTCGACACCAGCAGGCTTTTGGTTCTCGTTGAACAAAGCAAAAATGTATGTCTCCAAAACTTTTCCAGGCCTCCTAGGAGTTCCTTGTCCAGATGAAACATGTGCTACCAAATTGTTTGCATATGTTTGAGCATTGTCTATAGTTGCATAGACATCGCCAGCACTAGGCCACCCTGTCTCTGTAACCACAACATCTACCGCAGGTTGTCCAACTTTTTCTAATGCAGCATACAGAGAGTCCACCATTGCATCAAACAAGTTGTTGTATTGGTATGGACCGTCACTCACAACTGTACCCGTGCTTCGGAAAAGTGCATAGTCTAATTGAATTTGAGCAGAATTTCCAGAATACGCAAAATAAGGATAGACATTAGCCAGTAACGGATATTGCCTTGCAGCTAAAAATAGTGCAATTGGTTGCATGAATTGAATGGCATCCTCGGAGAAGGCTCCATTCGAAGGGGGATACGAGGTTCCTAAAACTTGTAATGCAATTGTTGTTGTAACGGGTATATAAAGGTTGTTGGATTTCAGTGCCGAGTCCAGATTTTGCAAGGCTCCTAGTACAAAAGTTGCTAATGGTCCTGGTATGACTTCATTACCTGCTGATATGTATGTAAATTTAACAGTTGAAGCATATGGAATAACATTAGTGAGTACCCAATTTGTTGCAAAAGTTGGATCACTTGCAAGTGCTTGCAAGTCTTCATTTCGAGTACCAAGAATTACAGAAATGCCAGAACCCTCTAGTGCATTTAACACGTCCGGGTTAGGATCGAAAATTCGGATCTTTTGAATGTTTTCGGACTTTAAGAGATTGATCACTTGGGCTGGCGGGGGAAGATTATCCCCCAGGAGCCCATAGTTCACTCCAATTCCTTCAACACCTTTTTGACAAGAAAAAAAAATAGGAACATTAATTCTAATTTAAAGGACATAAATTAAACGCGTTCTTAAATAACATACTTTATTAACGAGTTTAAGAAGTGAAGACTCACTAGAATGTAAGGCAAGAGATGCAAAGACAAATAACAAGACGTAAATTGGCTGCATGATTGATTACTGTATAGAACTCTCTTGAGGATTGATAAGGTGGTGATTGACAAACCATTAGTGGAGAATGGTTATATTTATAAGTGTGTGAATCCTTGCTAATTACTAAATATTTTTCTATTAATGTTGATTTTTTTACTTGATCTTTTTGCCTTTTTAGGCATGAAATGCAAGATGCTATCGTATTCAGTTTGCCTATTTATGCATGAACATATTTGTATACCATATTAATGCATGTCCACATAAGGACTGACTATCTATGTAATTACAATTAATTAATCATTGCAAATCCATTTATGATTAGCAGGAACTACAAAGTTGATTTTCGTAGTGTCTTCTTTACCATATGTCCAAAAGTACAGATTGAGTTGTTTTATTGCACTCACACTTAAAACATAATTACATTACATTTACATGTATAGTACTCCCTCCTTTATTAAATACTTGTCACATTTTTTATTTGCACGTCTCGTAAGAAAAACATTAACTATAAGGTAATTTTAACTATTTATTACTTCTCTCTTTTGCACTATATTAATATATCTCCATATTTATGATTAAGGATAAAACTGGAAACAAACAACTAATTATGTGTTGATTTTCTAAATGACAAGTATTATGGACCGTCTATTTCTAATTTTTAATAAGAATGACAAGTACTTAGGAACGGATGGAGTTGTACTATATATCTTTAAAGACAAACTCTAGGAAATATCTTCCATGAATTCTCTTACGATCAGCTTTGATTTTTAGTCAAAAACTTTCCTAACTTGGCATATCTTATTTTAAAATAGAATCATCACCTAATTTTAGAAAAACTTAGAAGAAAAAAATTAAAGGCATTTTTAAGAAATCTTTATTTAAAATTAGAGTAGGGTAAGGATTCAAATAATTTTTTTATGGAAAGTGTTAGGCATCTTAAAAGATTCGCAAATACGATTATCAGCGAATTAAAATATTTTGGCTAACTAAAAATCTTTAGAAAGATAAGAACATAAAATTTATTTGAAAAAAACAAACTTTTGTGATCATTAATCAATCATGTATCCCCAAAAAAAGAAAAAATAATAAGTTGAACGCCTAAAAATAGATTTTGACTCTATTATTCGAATTAAGACTTTGAACTAAATGGTTAGTCTAATATTTAAACGTGAATTAAGATAAACTTTGATTAGTAACTATGAAAGAATATGGGGTTCCTCAAGTACTTAGGCGCTTTTGAGAGGTGGAATATTCTAATTCCATTCTTACAAATTTGAGTTACTAATTTGCCTATTAAGCCAAATTATTATCATTTAGAAATCTAAACCAATTGAGATCACCCTATTTCTACCTGGCTTATATGAAAATGAAAATCAATTATATACTAAAAAAAAATTGTCGTGGAATTCGTCGAAATATGAAAATTAATAATACAAGTAAAAGATTAGTCTTCAAAAGAAGATAAAGAGATACTCTTTCCGTCCCAATCTATGTGACATCGTTTGACCTGACACAAAGATTTGTAAGAAAGTAGAACTTTTGAAATTTGTGATCTAAAGCACTCTTTAGTCATTTGTGTGGCTATAAATAATTTCATTAAGGGTAAAAGAGAAATTTTAAAATTAAATTATTTCAATTATAGAAATATACGAACCGAAAAGAAATAGGTGGACATAATTAGAATAGAATGAATAGTAAAAAAAAGAAGAGAACTTTACATAACTATATAATATTAAAAACTACATTACATATTTTTAGCACAAAATTTAATATTACAATAATAGTCATATTTGTCCAAAATAAACCCCCTTTTTACTCAACTAATTACTCCTTAAAAAGTGCTAAAAATGAATGTATAATTGTTGACTAATTTCCTTTTATATTATTGATTTTTGCAATTGATTGCCGTTTTCCATTTTTTTTAGTGTCTATGTTTCTTGTTTTTTTTATATGAACATATTTCTTAAATTTGTTTCCTTTTTGAAATTCCAATGTAGATATTATAAATATTATATTAATATATTAAAAAATTAAAAATGTTGTCCTTGATTCCTTTTTATATTTCAGTATTATATATTATAAATCATATATTTACTCCATATATTAAATATATTGTACATATTTAAATAATATGTATAATTATTTTGTTTACTTATATGTATTATATTGTGTATATATAATTCATATAGTTTATATATTAAATGTATAACTCTCTCTCTTTATATATATATACATGTACACCTTATATAATTCACAATGTAATATACTTGGAATATATTAATAGTATTTTATTCTTAAAAGTTGGCGTAAAATAAAATTAGAAGAAACATTTTAATTCCTTAATTTATTTATATAATTCTTCTTTTCGATAAGAGATATTTATGGGACAGGAGAGAAAATTATGGAAAAGAGAGAGTGTAGTGTATTGGTGAAAATAAATCCCTTAATTAATGGAGATAGTTACGATCATTTAATGCTCTATTACTGTACTTTTTTAAAGTGTCTTTTTTTGTTATAAAATGTGCTATATTTATTAATTTTAAAAAGTTATGTTATTATTGTATATAAATTTTATTAAGTAATCTGATGAGTAAAAAGGAAAAAGGCAGTTCTGGACTTTGGCCCAGAGAAAGTGATAATGCTCAATCTTTGGCCCAATTTTGTTCTTCTGTTTGTTTGGATGGAGTTGATCTGCTGATTAATACTTTCCTTGGGCTTTAACCCAAATTATCCTTGAAGATCTATTTGGGGAAGTGCACGAATATTCGTTTGGAAAAAAAATCATATATACTATATTAGATACAATATTACAACTCATAATAATAGATTTTAGCTTTTAATACCTATCATAAATTTTCTAACAAAACCTACTAACTTAATAAAATTTGGAAGAAAAAAAAACGAAAAAAAACATAATCAGGTGCAACAAAATCCCTAAGAAACTGATTGGGGGATATCAATCAACCCAAAAATCTCTCCTATATCTTAAAATCAATATATCTCCTATCTCTTATATCTCCCATATCTAATTAATTTCTTTATTTTACTCCTTTCTATTATCACTTTTGTTGATATCAACTTTTATACTTAATTAGATTTGAAAATTATCAAATTATCACGTCATAGATATCAAATTATATATCGATTTCATACATTGAAAGTTGAGAATATGAAAAATCATTTTGTGTATGCCATGAATATACAATCTGGTGGTATAATGCTTCATACATGTCAGTTTTATACCAAATATATATATCGAGACATTATGAAAATGAATTACATTTTATGTATGTAATTAGTCTACAAACTATTTTCAATGTATGTATGCTATAGTCATTAAATTAGTCAATAAATATTAGCATAGAGTGTCTTAGATAATACCACACAAAATAACTTTATATACTTAAAATTATTCATTTTGATGTAATTTATTATAATCTATAACGAATTTTAGAAGAGAGAAGAAAAAAAAAATTGAGCTGCAGAGAAAAAAGATTAATTTAGTCGAATAATAATAATTGTAAATCCCTAAATTTAAGTCTACTAAATCAATTAGAAAATAAAATTTGGATAAATATAGAAATAAGACTAAGAGAGAAGAAAATTTTTATTTTGTAATTATCTTCCTTAATTACAATAAGTTATTTAGTGGGTCTCATTTTGGATTTGTTCCTTAATTAAGTAGCATTAAAAAAATCATAATTAAATACAATAAAAAAAACTAATTTTTAGATTCTGGTATGACTTGTAATTAAAAAGGTACTTAGTAATTAGGAAAATAGTGATTTATTTAGTGTAATAAAGAGTTTTAAAATATTATCTAGGATGATTTTCTCTATTCGTTTCTGATATCGATGTTTAATTAATACTCATTTTATAAATTTTCTTGCAAGTTTATTCGTTTTGGGCAATAAGTCAAACAATTACATTTGAAGCTTGATAAATTCAGACACTCGCGTCTAAAAGTGTGGACTTGTGAAGACTAAATATCAGACGTGTTCGCCTGATGTTTAGTATGACTTGCAAAGGTAAAGGTTTGGACATTTTTGTTTGAGGTGCATTTAAAAATTGATTAAACTTTCAGTTGTGTACGTCTGAATCTTTTCATGTATATTTGCACCTCAGTCATACATGATTGAAATACATGTAAAAATGGACTGAAATTTCAGACATGTAGCACTCAAATATACTCTAAATAAGCTCGAGTTTGAAACATAAGTTCCATACATAATAAAGAACAAAACACAACCATCAGTTTATCAAAAATACATAAATCTAACAAAATCATTCAACACCCTTTTTTTTTTTTTAAATCTGCACTTCAATCATGCATACATGACTGAACTACATGTAAAAATGAGCTGGAATTTCAGACATGAAAGTCTGAAAGATTTTGCCAAAAAAAGAATAATTTATTTTGCAAATTCAAACACCTAAATCTACTCTTAATAAGCTCAAATTTGAAACACAAGTTTCATGTATCATAAAGAACAAACTTCAATCATCAATTTGCCAATATAATAACAAATTTCATTTAACACCCTTTTAATTTTTTCATTTATATATGCACTCAATCATACATAACTGAAAGACATGTTAAAATTAGCTAAAGTCAGTCATATATCTCTGAATGCGAAAGCAAAAAAATATATTATGTTACCTGAAAGTTATTTAATATTGGGTATTCATGCAAAAAAAAAATATAAGGTAAATATTATTTAAATGAAACAACAAAAATAGAATACCCTGAAGAATTTTTACAGATCCATTTCTTTCAGACATGCTGAATCAATCCAGTTGAGATGCTAAGCTATTTTTTGTCTATCATACTGGACTTGTGTGTTTGTGCAAAATATTGTATAGTTATTGCATTTGCCTTCTTTTGCGAGCAATCATTAGCTGCAACTTGAAACAAAGGATTGAGTCTATGCTTCCCTTAACTTTATAATTTCTGACTTATTGATATAAAGATCACGTAAATTTATAACTTAAAAAAATTTCTGTATAAAAATGAAAGCATGAGAAAATATTTTGATAACATGGTATTTTTGGGCAAGTCGTTCATATATGTTGCTTTATTATTATTTAGAGGTTACACAACGCTGCAACAATTAAATTCACTGGAGTTGATTAATTTATAATCATTGGATCAATTTGGAAGGCCAAGATTAAATATGAGAAAGCATAATTCACATGATGCCTACAAGACATTCGCGAATTAGTTGAATTTCAAGGCTTAAATTGTCATATATTATTGCTCAATTTTGATCATTTTTTTAATTTCAATTATAACCTATTTCTTTGAAAAATAGCCACAATAATCAAATCACTTTGCAAATGTTAACTTATTTATCAAAATTAGTCATTCTCAAAAATAAAATAAGATGAATTAATAATTAATTAATTAATTAATTAAGTTTTCTAATTTGAATAATTAAAAAATATATATTTATTTAAAATAATGAAAATTTTAATTAACTAAAATTGATTTTTCTCTTTAAAAATATTTTATTTGACATAGATTAATTTCAAAAGGTACAAAACATGAAATAAATATTTACATACATTTTAAAATATTTAAAACTTATAAAAATTATATTTATGGGATAATTTGTCAAATCGAATGAAAAATTACACAAATAAAGAGAAAGATAATTTCAAAAAATATTTATTTTATACACACAGAAAAATTTCAACAGTTCAATATTAAAATAACACAATATATCTCAATCAAAATATCAATTCAAATAATAATATAATGCAATGATTGAAGTGCAATGATCAATGCCTACTAGTATACATCTTTTGAGTCTATATCGCTCCAAAATAGGACCCATGGGAGACTCACGAGATTCATATATAAAATAAATCAAATATTTATTTACGACGATATATAAATAGTACAACAAGCCTTTAAAGGCATTTTTTTCAAAATCAAATCATTTTTTATTTTTAAATCATGAGATGTATGCATATGCACGAATACAAAAAAGAAAAAGAAAATAAATATAATCACCATATCAGAAATCTCAGGTTCATGGTCATGTTATCACTATAGGCTACAATCTCAATATCAAATCAAGAGTTTACGTTTTATATCACCAAAATAAAATAAGCCTCTAGCTAATTTACTATTAAGGTCAACACAAGTCCTTACACGGACATAACAATAATATAATTCAGCTTAAAAGCTATGATAGTTATCAATTTTTTCTAACTCATAATATGCTTTACACAATAAGTTCCTACCCAAGCAAAGTTTGAAGAAAGTTAAGTCATAACCTACCTTAAAGTCGAACTGCAAACTCTACAAGGTCACACCTGAGATTCCTGATATGGGTCATAGTGTTAATAGTAATGATTATTTCACTATTACTGTCAATTGGATTGATGATAATTGAAACACGCAAAAATAAATTTTAGGCTATAAAATTTGTGAACATACTAAAATCGATAGTTACATAGCAAGTACTATAGGAGTTTTTTTTTTTTTTTGACTTTGTAATAAAGTAATGAGTATCATCTAAGGTAATGTTTTTAATAATATAGGTGCTATTGATTTTCTAAAACCTAGACTTTGCTCAATTAGTGATGATGCTTTTCACATTAAGTGTGTTGCACATATATATAATTTAATTATAAGAGATGATATAAGTATATATGTGTAATGACCGGGTCCGTCATTACGGATAAATTATTCGTGCCAATTTTTAGAGTTAGAAAACTCCGGGTTGGAAAATTTGAAATTCGGGGCTAGGCTAGTCTCGGCCGGTTTTGGAGCGAGGTATGGTCTAGGGCAATCCGGGTAAGGATTGAGTTTGATGTCTTGATTTGAGCTGGTTTTCCTCGTAGCTAATACATAAAGGAGTTCGGGGGACTTTTTGGAATCGAATTCGAGTAAGTAGAACTCTCAGAATCGAGGTTGACATAAAGGGGTTATTCCGGAATGTCAGAAAAATAAGTGTGTTGTAAAATTGACTAGTTTTGGAGATTTTACGACTTTATGTCATGTGTCAACCGCTATAACGATTGACACTCCGCCATAGCGACCTCCACTGTAGCAGAGAAATTACCGCTACAGCGAAAGTCAACGTCAGTCAGCCTCCGCCATAGCGGACAACTCCGCTACAGCGGTGCCGCTATAGTGGAGCAGACCGCTATAGCGGAGCGTGACAAGATTTAATGCAAATACTTCTCCAAAAACATTCAGTTTTCACAAGTTTGTTTGAGAGAAGGGCTAGGAAAATTTCAGGCATTTTTCCTCTATTCTTCATCGTTTTTCTTTCCTAAGGTAAGGTTTCTACTCCTCAAACTCCGTAATACTTTTTCTATGTGGTAGAATTGTTAGGAGTGGACTTGGAAAAGGTTTGGAATGACTTAGGGAGAGTAGAATCCAGGGAAAAAGGAGGATTCTATGTGTAGAAGTTCTTGGGTGTTTCTAATTTTATTATTTTATGATCATGTGACCTTAATTCCCTAATTATTCCATAAAAATGATAGAATAGGTGAATTAATGATGGAGAAACCCATAAAAAAGGGTGGAATGATCATGAGTGGCCTGGGGTTTAGGATTTTTTGCATCATCCGGGTGAAATTTAGGCCATAAAGATTGATTCTTGGTTATTGTGTGTTGTTTTAGACCAAGAATCGGCAAGACTTTGAGAAACGGAAAAGCTCCGCTTGAGTAAGAGCTTTGAATCATTTCGAGGTAGGTGATTGTTTGCTTCTTGTATGCTTTGTGCGTTTAAGTACTCTTATCTAAGTATTTGTATGAAATGCATTACTTAGGGAATGATTAGAAATGTCTAATAGTCCTGTTAGCAGTCTGGTAAATTGAACGTTGTATTGTGCTTGTTGTTTTACAAGTTGATTGTTCATTTTTGTGACTGTGGATTGTTAACTTTGGTTGGCTCAGGTACCATGCCTGGTACGGGATAATACTAATGGTTGGCTCGGGTACCACACCTGGTATGAAATATACTAACGATTGGCTCGGGTACCACGTTTGGTATGGAATAATACTAATGGTTGGCTCAGGTACCACGCCTGGTACATATTTATTTTCTTGTATTTCTGCATCTTTATTTAATGGTTCCCTGAGTGGACCGGGTTGTAAGCTTGAATTGTGATTGTGTATTTTGATCCTTGAGAGGCCGGGTTGTTACACTGTTTTACGAGTTAGTCTTGGAGTAGATCGGGTTGTTTGTCTGACACTTAGGTGTTGTCTAGAGGGGATCCAGGGTGGGTCCGAAATATGAAACGGGATATGATTGTTATTGTTATGGATTATCGATCATAACTGTGAGGTGGTTTGCATGTACGACAAGTTAGGTAGAGACTTGTAGTGTAGGAATACCTGTTGACTTGCCTATGTGTTTTTTGTACTCTTGATTTTTATACTATACATACATTGTTTATTTGGAACTGACTGATGATCCTACCAGTACATGATGATTGTGTACTGATACTGCACTTGCTTGTCTTTTTGTGAGTACAGAAAATCTTCTGGCGGTCGACGCACGACCTCCCTTGTAGGCCAGACTTTCCGAGATATCAAGGGTGAGCTATTCGACCGAGCTGCCTTGGTGTCCATCTAGTTTGAGTTGTGGCCCATTTGTTCGGGCTTAGACTATTTCTATTATTTTGGGATTGCATCCCCGTACTCTAGTGTTGATAGATATTTTCGATACGATGACTTTCAGATTCTAGGGAGGGATTTACGCAGGTCATTTTATTTATAGAGTTGCTTTCCATTTATGATTGAATGCTAGTTTACTTTTCTGTACAGGTTTTAAGCTGTTAGGCTAGACTAAGAGTTGGACTCTAATGGTTCGCTCATCCGGGTTTGGGTGGGTGCCACTCACGATGGTCTGAGACGTGACAGTATGAAAATGATTGTCTTAAAACTGAAATTGTTTGTCATTAAACTTTTAAAACTTCAAAAATTAGTAAAAGTCGTGAATTTGAAGGACGTTGTAAAGAATGTGATCTTTCATTTACAAAAGTTTTAAAACAAGTAGCTACTAGATGAAATTCTTTATATGAAATGCTTGATGTTGCTTATGTTTATCGAATGCCTATACAAATTATTTTTAATGCTCATAATTCTGATTCATATTTAAAAATTTATGAACGTGATTAGCAAGAAGTAAAGGAACTTATAAATTTTTTAAAAGTATTTTATCTAGCTACAAATCAAATATATGAACTTTATTATTCAACTATTTTTTTAGTCTTATCAAATATCTATATTATTTCCTCCCAGACTGCTAAATACAAAAAAAAATTGAAAGGTTTAAAGCGACAATTGAACTAATGATAGAAAAATTCAAAAAATCTTTTTTTCTATTCCTCAAATTTATTTAACTGCTTGTTTATTCAATCAACTTACAAAGAAAAAGGTGTAAAAAAATAATTAAATTTTTAAACAAAATTTAGAAATTGAACTTCATGAAGTACCAAATGTGAGAACGTGTAAAAATAGCATAAGGGACGAAGCTAAAAAATTGTATGATTTATATAATGCCCTTGAAATAAATCAAGTACATAATGAATAACCTGAGGGTTCTAGGCCTAAAATAGATAATATTACTGATATGTTGAATGAGTATTTTGGTCTTGATTCTTCTGAAAAGAATGATTTTGATGAATATCTTAATCAGGAATTGAAAAGTATTACGAATGCACAAGCCCAATCTCAACTTTTAGCATGGTAAGGACCTCTGGTCACACATTTAAAAACTTTCGCAAGGTGATTCGGGATGTGCTAGTTATTCAAGCATCTTCAACAGCTTCGGAGGACGCTTTCAGTAAGACGAAATTTCAAATTGAAGAGCACATGTATTCATTAGCAAAAGACAACTTGAAGGTATCAGTGTTGTTTAGAGATTGAATCAATGCCGAGCGAAGAAATTATGGGCTATCAAAATTAACTCTCCAATACAAACAAGATTTAGATTCAATAATTGGATGTAATAATGATGACAACAAGGAAACATTAGAGGAACAAGTACGAGAATAATTTTCGGAGGAAATTTTCACAGAAATGACTATGTTGCCAGTCGTAGGCTAGGGTACAAATTATTTAAAAAAACATAGGACAGCGTGTAAGTTACAAAAAAAAGACATACATTATGGGTGCAAAACACAACAAACTCTTAATTGAATGTACTCTCCAAGTTTGGTAAGAAAAAAATATTCTTCACAAATTTTAGTACCCATTAATATCACTAATTTAATCTAATATTTTTATATTCAAATGTTGAAAGTGTAAAATATGAACCTTATAACGTGTTTATTTAGTTTAGAGGTGTCAAAATGAACTCAATCACATATAATTTGTCTAATTCATCCAATATTTTATGGGTTGAGTTCATGATAATTTGATATTGGGTCAACTTTTAACCCATTTGAGTTTAACCCATTTGAAATAGAAAAAAGTACACAAAATGAACATAAAACCTAAAGTATTTACATCTCAATACCCCTTCCCTTAATAACTTTAAAAATATTCACGCGTAATAAAATAATTACATTGTGTGCCTTCTTCAAAGGAGGTTCATTTCACCCAGTTTAATAAATTGCGGCGCCGTTTAAATTTTAATTTTCTTAAATTGCGATTGCTAATCATTTTTAATTTTCTATACTTTTCTCTTTGTTCAGCTTAGTCTATTTTCTTTTGTTTCCTTTTAAACTCTTTACTTTTTTATTATTTTATTTTACAGCTTACATTTTTATCTGTACTTCTTCTACATTTTAATAAAATACACCCATTAATTAATTCTTAGTATGTTTTTAAAACAATTAAATATAAAAATAAATATAGTAGTTATATTTTTTGACTAATAAAAATAAATAAATAATTAGACTATAATAAAAAGTATTTAAAAAATAATATTAAATTTACTAATTTATATAATAAAATCTAAATTAGTAGAAATATATATTTTTATTATTTTTGGTTAGATTATCTTTTTTATCATTTCTTTTGAATAATAAAATAAAAGATAAAGATAAAGATATTATCTTACTATTTTTAGACTAATCAAAAATATATATAAAAAAATTAATAAATAAACTCAACAATATATAATTAAGAATGATAAGAAGTGTCTCATTGAAGGACTAGAATAGTCCTCTATGACACCATCACGGTATATGAATATACTGTGTTGGTATCATTAAGGATTGAAGTAGATCTCAATGATATTATGACAGTACATTGATATATTGTGATGGTATCATTGAGAATTAAGAAGTGTCTTATTGAAAGATTGAAGTAATCCTCCATGATACCATCACCGTATATCAAGATATTATGATTGTATTATGGAGGATTGAGGAGTGTCTTATTGAAGAATGATATCATGCCAGTATATAGATATATTATGATGGTATATTGAGGAGTGTCTCATTAAAATATAATACCATATCAGTATATAGATATACTGTAATGGTATATTGAGGAGTGTCTTGTTGAAGGATTGAAGTTGTCCTCCATGATACCAACACAGTATATCAATATATTATGATGGTATCATGGAGGATTTGAGAGTGTCTCTTTGAAGGATGATACTATGCGAGTATATGAATATACTGTGGTGGTATATTAAGGAGTGTCTCATTAAAAGACTAAAACAATCCTTAATGATACCATCACAGTATATTGATATACTATGATGGTATCATAAAGGATTGAGGAATGTCTCATTGAAGGATGATACCATATTAGTATATGGATATACTGTGATGGTACCATGGATATCTCACTGATGGATTAAAGCATACATCAATGATACCATGACAATACGTAGATATATTGTGATGGTACCACTACGAACTGAAGCAAACTCCAATGATATCATGTCAGTGTATAGATATACTGTGATGATGATATTGCATAGAGGTCTCATTGAAGTGTTGAAACAGACATCATGATACCATGAAAGTATACACATATACTGTGATAGTATCATGAAAGCCTCATTGAAGGGTTGAAACAGACGTTAATGATGCCATGACAGTATATAAATATATTGTGATGATATTATTATGGACTGAAGCAAACTCCAATAATATCATGTCAGTATGTAGATATACCGTGTGGTATCATGGATATTGCACCGAAGAATTGAAGCAACCATCAATGTTACCATGACAATATATATATATATATATATATATATATATATATATATATATATATATTTTATCATGGTATCATTATGGACTGAAGCAAATAAAAAGAAAGATAAATTAAAAAAAAGAGAATCGAATGAAATTAAAAAAAAAATATATATATATATAAAAAGAACCAAAAATATGAAAGTAAATTGTGGTGAAAAAAATAAAGAATATTATGATTTGAGTATAATAATAATAAGAAGAAGAAGAAGAAATAAACAACAAAAAAAAGAGAAAAAGAAAAGAAAGGAATAAGAAATAAAGAGATTGAAAAATTAAGAGAAACTAAAAAATAAAAAATAAAATAATAAAAGGAACCAATAAGGAAAAAAAAGAGAAAAAATAAAAGCAGGAAAAAAAGAAAATAAAAGTAGAGAAAAAAATAAATGAATAAAGAAAATATGAGGAAAAAGAAAAGAAAAAAAGAGTATATAAAATAAAATTTGAATATGAATTCGATTATGGTGTAAAAGAAAATAAAAAATAAAATAATTTGAAAAATAAATAAATGAACAAAGAAACATAAAAATAATAATAAAAAGGAAACGAGAAAAAGAAAAAGAAAAAGAAAAGAAGAAAAAAGTAAAAGAAGTAGAGAAATAAAAATGAAAAGAATTAAAAAGGAGATAAATAACTAAAGCTACGAGGGAGGGCATTTTCTATAATTAGTTAAGGGAATATTTTATGTAAGGGGACATTTAGTTGTAAATAGTTTACTCATATTTTTCCCTTTGAAATAATCTTGAGTTGAGCCTAATTATATCTCCACTTCAACCTGCTTCTTTAATACTTAATATTTTCTTTAACAAAACAAGTTCTTTGAAAATAAATAAAATAATTTTCTTGATAAAGGAAAATCACCACCCACCCCACCTCATCCCACCCCAATTTTTTTTTTCATTTTTTCTTTTTAAAAAAATCTTCTCTACCCCACCCCACCCCAATCTCCCAAGCCCATTTTCATTTCACCTGTCAAAAATTTAATTTTTTTCTACCTTTATCCTTTTGCTGTGTGGGGGTGGGGTGGTGTGATTTTTTTTTTAATTGACTGTGTGGGGTGGTGTGGTGTGAATTTTTTTTTTTAAAAAAATTATGTGTAGGTATGCGGGTTGGGGGGAGGGAAGGAGGTGCGTGATAATAGTATAATAGTACACAAGTATATTTATATAATAGTAGTATTATTGTTTAGAATAAACGGGTCAAATTAGACGGGTCATGACTCAATTCAAATTTTAGCCCAATTTAATAAATTCAAAGTAAATTTGAGTGGGTTATGACCCAACTCAATTATAATTCAGCCCATTTTAATCTCTCTGATTTCCACCCCAACCTACTTATTTGACACCTCTAATTTAGCCTGATAACAATAGCCTTCAAAAGATTTGGGAAAAGGACATGGCTGGCCATTTTTTTTAAAAATGGTCCATGTTTGACCTAGTGGATAAAATCAGACCCCTCGAACATTTTATTTCTAATGTTTAGCCATTGTTATAAATGACCCAAATTTGATCCATTAAGCTCATTGTGCAACTTTTGTTGACTTTCTTTTTGTTTATTTTTTTTTTTTTTCGTTGCTCCTTTTTATTATTTTTTGCTGCCTTTTTTATTTTTTTATTTTTTTGCATTTTTTTTGTTGCTCTTTTTTTTTTTTATTATTGTATAAAATATGTATTTGTATAAGATATATGTATAGAAACTATATAAGATGTGTATAAAAATCTATAGTTGTATAAAATATGTATCTGCATAAAATATATATAAAAATTATATAAAATATATATTAAAAATGTATAATTATTGTATAAAATATGTATAAGATTTATATAGAAACCGTATAGAATGTGTATAGAAATTGTATAATTATTGTATAGAATATGTATCCTTATAAGATTTCTATAGAAACTGTATAGGATGTGTAAAACAACTATATACTTGTTGTATAGAATATTTATAAGTATAAAATGTGTATAAAAATTGTATCACGATTGTATTGTATTATTTTGTATCAATATTGTATTGTATTATTTTGTATCAATATGTATCAAATATATTGTATCGCGTATATGTATTGTATTGTATTGTATCAATATATATTAGATATGTATCATATTTATTGTGTTGGATTTGGAAAAGCACACTCTTATATTTGATTGATTTTTTTTAAAAAGAGAGTAACAATTAAATAGTAGATTTTTTTTTTAAAAAAAGCCCGCAAAATAAAGCAGTAAAAAAAATAAAAAAAAAAAGAAGCGCAACTACAACCCAAAAGAAAGGGTCTAAAGCTAGAAATTGGAAAGTCTAATTCAATGACTGTTGGCGTAAATATATTTTTACCTGAGGAGTTATTTTTGTCCATATCCCAAAACATTTGTCCTTAAGACAATATTTTCTTTTATTTCACAAAATAATAATAATAATATGCAGCAATCACTTTTCTCCTAGAAGTTAGGAATTTAGATATTTTACATTTGTAATTAGGTGACCTCTCGTTTTTTTGGTTCTGTTCTTTTTTTTATTATGGGTTTTGTCAAACTTTGAAAACTTTCCTCTTTTGGGTTTTTTTTCCAACATATATAATATTTCAAAAATAAATTTACGCACACGAAAAGTTGTTTAATCGATTCTCAACTTCCAAGTTCTACAATTTTTATATTTGAATATAAATTTATAATATGAACTTAATGATGTTAATGAGTATCAAAATTTGTGGGAAATATCTTTTTCTTATCAAAGTTAGAAAGTACTTTTTAAAACTTGTTCACTTAACTATGGTTATGATATTTGTTAGTACTCCCTTAGTTCACTTTTACTTGTAACATTTAAACTTGTCACACCCATTAAAAAAATAATGTTTGATATGACTATTTTACGACACTATCCCTATTAATTGATGTTCAATATTAAGTATTGAAGAATAATTTGGGAATAAGTAATTAATGCTAAAGGTAAAATATGGAAAAACATAATTGTCCTTAAAAATAACAAGTAAAAGTGAAAAATCTATTTTTGAAATAGTGGACAATAAAAATAAATGGAGTACAATATAATCTTGACCTTTAAAAAATTAAATAGAACACATATCTACTTATGGACATATACGTAAACATGGCAATTAGCCAATTACCAGAATCAACGTAGAAGATCCCCGATTCATAAATGGGTTTGGAATAATTAATTAACTGTATTAACATAGTTAGTCAGTCCTTATTTACAAATGAGGTAACATAAATAAATGAAGATCCACCCTCTCATGACTAAATAGACAAAATAAATAAATGAAGATCCACTATCTCATGCCAAAAAGGCAAAATAATTAAATTAAATATTCCAGCATTGATGGTAAGATATTTAGCACCTCGTAAATTGTGGTAAATAACAAGAATTTTCACACATATAAATATGACCATTGCCCTGGCGTGGTTTGTGAATCATATCCCTATCAAAACTAAAGAGTTCTACATATTTATCAATCATGCAGTGTCTTTGCATCTTGTTATTTGTCTTTGCATGTGTAACTTTAAGCACTGGTAAGTTTTCAATTCTGCTAATTATTAATAACTTTGTTATTTGACGATCGATGACTTTAATATAAGTATTGTTATTTGTTTGGTCGAATTACTGATCCTCTTTTTTATTTGGTAAAAATATAAGGTGTCGAAGGAATTGGTGTGAACTATGGGCTCCTCGGAAATAATCTGCCACCACCGGCCCAAGTGATCAATCTCTTGAAGTCCAAAAACATCCAAAAGATCCGAATTTTCGACCCTAACCCGGATGTGTTAAAGGCACTAGAGGGTTCTGGCATTTCAGTAATTCTTGGTACTAGAAATGAAGACCTGCAAGCACTTGCAAGTGATCCAACTTTTGCAACAAAGTGGGTACTCACTAACGTTATTCCACATGCTTCAACTGTTACATTTACATACATATCAGCAGGTAATGAAGTCATACCAGGACCATTAGCAACTTTTGTACTAGGAGCCTTGCAAAATCTGAACTTGGCATTGAAAGCCTACAACCTTAATATACCCGTTACGACAACACTCTCATTACAAGTGTTAGGAACGTCGTATCCCCCTTCGAACGGATCATTCTCCGAGGGTTCCATTCAATTCTTGCAACCAATTGCACAATTTTTAGCTACAAAGCAATATCCGTTACTAGCTAATGTCTATCCTTATTTTGCCTATTCTGGAAATTCTGCTCAAATTCATTTAGACTATGCACTTTTAAAAAATACGGCTCCGGTTGTAAGTGACGGTCAATTCCAATACAAGAACATGTTTGATGCAATGGTGGACGCTCTGTATGCTGCATTGGAGAAAGTTGGACAACCTGCGGTAGATGTTGTGGTTGCGGAAACAGGGTGGCCGAGTGCTGGTGATGTTTATGCAACTATTGACAATGCTCAAACATATGCAAACAATTTGGTAGCACATGTTTCATCTGGACAAGGAACTCCTAGGAAGCCTGGCAAAGTTTTGGAGACATACATTTTTGCACTCTTCAACGAGAACCAAAAGCCTGCTGGTGTCGAGGAAAATTTTGGTTTATTCTACCCCGATATGACTGAGGTTTACCACGTCAACTTGACACCCTAGAAGAATTAATGTGTAAATATAGCATAGGCCCCAACACCCCAATTGGTTCCTCCATAGGGATTAGATATTTTTCCAATACCGCAAGTACTTTGTTTTTTTTTTAAGCTTTGTATTTACTTATGTTTCGATGTACTGATTCAAAGTAAGATATAAAGGCATATGTTTTCAGTACTCAAAAGTCCCCATTTTTAGCTTGCAAGGTGTCCTAGCTACCACGAGGTGTTTCTCCTCGTCTGAGTCCAGTCCAATTCCTACGGATACAGATAGCCGACTTACTTGTGTTTCTATGTACTTATGTATGTCTATATATTCTCTCTTGTTATACCCAATAATCAATAAGAATATATATCCAATGTATAGTTATGTATGTTGTACTGCACATTATAAATTGGAATACAACAGGCTACAGAATTATTGAGCCTTTCACAAAGTATTTCCATGGTATTATATAAGAATTTAGAAGCCTACTATCTTTGTTCTCCAAGTTCAACCAAAAACACTAATGTAGTATTATTATGTATATGTTTAGGGGAGTATTTCGTTTCTTTCACAAATTTAATTTAATTTTAAACTTGGAGATTTGGCATCTTGCATACCGTTTGCAAAAAGTCCATAAGACTAGAACTCCATCCCTTTTCCTTATTTTTTTTCTCTTTAATTTCCCTTCTTATATATATTTCAAGTCTAGAATACCTGTTGATTGATCAATTGATTAAATTTCTCTTCCAATCTCTACGTGCAACATTAATTTGAATTTGTCCAGTAACCTTCTACTGCATCAACATCCCTTGGCAGTTGGCAGTAACAGAATTTGCTTAATTTTACCATTTATTTCTCCATGTTCTAGTAATTCTTATCCCAACTCTTCTTCTTAAGTGTACAAAATAACCATATATTAGATAAAAATAAGTGTCCTGATAAATACTCTATAAGACAAACAGCATATCAAATCATAATACTTATTGAATAATTGATATATATTAAACTTGCTGTTTAAGCACAACAACGGGTCCATAGCTCAGTGGTAGAGCATTTGACTGCAGATCAAGAGGTCACCGGTTCGAACCCGGTTGGGCCCTTTTCTTCAAGTTTATTTTTTTGCTTTCTGCATTCCCTTATTTAGTTTCTTAAATCCTCATTTGTGTTACTGTTCATTGACATTGTTTTGCCATTTTACAATAAATTTAAGTTAATATGTATAAAATAATTGAGTTCACATTCAAATACTTATTAATATTTAGTGACTTATATTAATACATATATATAATTTAAGCAGAAATTATTAGGTTCTCGTGAATCCGCATACAAAACTCTGGATCCACTTAAAAGACACTTCGTCCTGACTAATCAGAGGACTAAGGTAAAATACTCGAGACATATTCTACAATCACCAATGATACCTATGCTAAACAACTTATAAAGGGCTTTTCTTTTCTTTTTCTTTTTTCTTTGATAGAGATTTGAAAGGGTGTGGGCTAGGATTAACTTGCTTAGCCCACACCGCACAGTGGACTACGCCACTGTATAACAGTCATACAGTGGCGTAGCCCCATGTAGGCTAGGGTGTCTAGTTGAACACCCTTTGTCGAAAAATCATACTGTATATAGAAAATTAAATGAAGTATATAGGTCAAAAATTATTTTCCATACATATATATTAAATCTTGAACACCCTTAATGAAATTTTTAATTTCGTCCGTGCAGTCATATATAGTAGTTGTAAAATGGGAAGTAGAATTAGAACGATGGGCAAATATTTTGGAGGTTCAGTTTGTGTGACACATTTTCTCTTAGTTCGTTGTAAAAAATATGTCAAATTTTTTTTAAATTTAAAAGATTAATTTACACTTTTTATTTTACCCGTAATAATAAGAAGCTTTTATCACATGCAAAAGTTATGACATATTTAAACCAATAAATTTCAAGTCTTATAGTCAAATAAATACTCTGACATGTTGTAGATCACAAATTTTAAAAAGATTAAATTTTCATATCGATTCAAACTATGTTTGTTGAGAATTGGGTCATGGATCGCTCTATGTGGATTGTGTCGACCCGTTTAGTAGAGATAAATAAATAAGTTAGAAGAGTTATTATGGGGAAAGTTTTATTTATTAACCAGATAATTTTTACTAAAGGAAAAAACTTCTTTACGTGGATCAAGATTAAGACCTTTTTTGGTAACTTCTCCCCCCGCTATTTTTGAAGGGGTAACTCTCTCTCTCTCAAGAACACAAAACAAAGTTTGATACACAATTAAGTTATTTAGTTGGTAAAGATTTGACTTTGCTTCCTAGTGAAACAAAGTTCAGCTTGGAGCAATTATTCAACAAAGATCTTGAAAAGTTTAATTTTTCCTGCTGTTAACAGGTACACAATACGTGTTCTTCTTTCGATTAATTCTACCAATGTTACATTAGTGAGTTAAATGTGCTGACCAATTATCGACTTTTTCACGTGATTCTTTTCCTTAAAAGTATACTAGTGGTCGGAGAAGTTATTGACAAAGAAAATTGATTGGTTGAATAGGTGCAAATTTTCTTCCAAGCTACCCTAGATATCTGCCAACGTAATTCAATTCGAATAATTATAGCATATGTATGAGATATTGAACAGTATAATTTGGAGAAAAGTGAAAGATACCTAAAACCAATGTAAGGTGGGAACCTTAGTAATACGAAGTAGTTGGAGAAAATCAATCGTGTCCACTTAGCTTTTACTATTCTCGTACCCAAAAAAGAGAACATTAAGACCCCATTTGCACTAAATCAAGGAGACCATCTAGTGTGACCATGTTATCGAAAAGATCACGGAAGATATGTTTTTATTCTCTAGGGATGTGACATTATCGATTCATGACATAGTTTGAAATTATGTGTCAATCTCGATTTCTTTCAATATACTAATTTAATTGACTAGTACATTACAAGTATGGAACAAAGAAATGTATTGGTACTAAATCGAGTCTAAGCAAATCAAACGATCCTCGAAAAGGAGATCGATAAGAAAAAACATGTTTACGCCTAACGTGGAATAGTGGTCCTACAAAGCGAATTTAACGGACGAAGTGCACAACTTCAGACGTACACGATCGAAGTTAAAAATTTGTGTCTGACTTGGGACATTTTTGTTTGAAGTATGGTCTTGTGATGACCAAACATCAGGCCATTTTATCTTAAGTTTGGTGCGATTTGTCAAGGCCAATTTCAAGCATTTTTACTGAAGTTGTGGCCTTGGTAAGACATATTTCAGACATTTTTGATTGAAATTAAGGCATTGGTAAAGCTAACTTCAGATATTTTTTATTGAAATTATGAATTTGATAAGGTCAAGCTTCGGACATTATTTTTTATTGAAGTTATAGCCTTACCAATGCTTAAATTATATAATGGCCTTCTAAAAGACATTTTGACATAGAATATTTGCCCCAACTCTCACAGTGATGAATGACTTTACTAGAATGACTTAATTGTTATTTCTTTTAAAGAATTAATCAGATGTGTGTGTGCCTCTTTAGCATTTCATTCAGTTTGGCAAAACAATGAAAATTTTGAGATTAAACAATGAAACTAAGTTTGTCAACACAATATGTGACAACTTGTTTACGCAAATGGGGATAATACATCAAAAATCATGTCCTTATACCTCTCAACAAAATAAAATTGTTGAGAGGAAGCATAAACATATTTTAAAGGTCACAAAGGCTCTAAGATTTCAAGCTAAAATTTCTTCAAGATTTTAGGGACACTGTATTTTGGCTGTTGCATATATAATTAAATAAATGTCAAGTAGAGTCATCAACAACCAGTCTCCTTATGAAAGACTTCATGGCAAGAAACAAATGTTACTGACTTACTGCATCTCAGAATGCTAAGATGTTTGTGCTTTGCCAAAATTCTATCAGAATCTAATAAAATGCTACCAAGACCAAAAGTTGTTACACAACCCGTAGTTAGCATCTCTTCTCTCTTTTTCTCCAAATTCTCGCTCGCCCCTTTCCTCTATATCTCTCGATCTCGCTTGTCTCTCTCCTCTCTCCTCTACTATTCATAATTATGATTCAAACTATAGCTATTTATGAAAATTCCTTAATATTTATATACAATGAAAAATGGTAACTTGACCAAACATAGGAAGAGAATATGTTTTTCAATGAGAAAGGTGAAAATTTAAATAATCACTTTATTTGTCAAACCAATTTTAATTCACAAGGTTAGGTACTTTCTATTTTTTTAAACAAGTCAAACATTACTTTATTCCTCGTTTAAAATAATTTCTTTCCCTTCATATGAGAAGTTTATTTTATCGAAAGATAATACTCAATATTTCTTTTTCAAAAAACCTATAATCCCATTATGGGTTGTTTGCACTTTGCTCCTATTTTTGTGCTAGTGTTAAATTTTTTTCCCTCATAATAAATAATTTTTTCTAGGAGCATAAGTTTATATTTTCATATTATAATATTTTACAAGTTATGTCTCAACATACTTTCAGTTTCTAAAGAATTTATGTTTCACTAGACATAAATTAGATTGCAAAAAGGCAAAAATTAAAGACCAAAAAGATAAAAATCGAAAGTCAATCCATCCGAAAGACAAGACCCGTTTGATCATAAAAATAAAAAATGTATTCACTTTATTTGATATTCACTTTATTTGGTATTCATGTTAAAGTTGAAAATAGAGTTGGAGTTGTGTTTGGCCATAGTATTTTCAAAAATATTTTAGGCTATTGAGTTGGTGTAGTATTTAAAAATAAAGTGAAAGGAAAAATAAAATTCAAAAATAGTGAATACACCTCAAGAGGTGTTTTTCAAAAACTCAAAAATTGTGAAAACATATTGTGGAATTTGTTTTTGTTTTTTATGGCCAAACAAGTATTCTGTAATAATGTAAAGACGTATTCCAAAATATTATGAATAATATTTATGATCAAAACACCTCAGAAACAACACACAATTTTATATTCTATTAATGCTTAAAAAATTTGAGGCCCCTCAAATTTAGGGGCCTAACACACCCTGGATTTTGGTTACCCTTTAGAGGCGGCCCTGGGATAAATACTGTCAAGTCATTCGAAGCAAATAAAAGGCAATAAGGCTAAAAGTGGGAAGCCATACATTTCCATTATTTTCTTTCATATTCATCATAATGCTATCTGTCGTTATAGGTACACTAAGATTCTTGTGATTGTTGTGTGTGGACTGTGGGTGGACAGTAAGAATTCAACAAACATCAAAGTAAGTGGAAATTAAAGAGACACATCATCCATCCTTATATGAAATATAACATCCTTAGCTGTTCGATAGCTCCTCTTCCTGCTGCATTTATGAATTCTCTTTACATTCTACGCATAATATGAATAAACTTTTTTCCTTTTTCGTAGAATGCTTAAATATATATTCCTTCCAGTTTTCTCATTGGTGAAATTAGAAATTAAAATTTATAATTCTGAATTTAATATAAATAATACAAAGTCTAAGAAAAAGTTACTAGATTCATCTCAACCAAAATCAAACCAATATAATCGATTTTTAAATTATTAAATTCAAACCAAACCAAACAAAATATAATATATATATTTATCGATCTGATTATTATCAATTTGGGTTCGGTTACTTATAACCATACACGAAATATAAAAAAAAAAGATTCATTCAAAAGGGAAAAAAAGAGACAACAATTCATTCAAAAAGAGAAAATAAATCTTGAGATTACCACATAAAACGGTAACATAGTATACATCTAATACAAGATATATATATATATATATCGGTTCGATTCGATTTTGTTGAATAAAATCATAACCAAACCAAATATTATCAATTATTAAAAATATAAAACCAAATCAAATAAAATTTGATTTATTTAATTGATTTGATTAAGTTTAGATCAATTTTTACCTAAACCGTGAATACCCTGATTAATGTTGGAGCTCCCGGCCTCATGCAGTCATGCGCACAATACCCGATGTCATTATAGTTGGACTTTGTGCATGGTTAGTTTTCATTTTGAATACATTTTTTTCTAGAAAAGAGGGAGTTAGCTGAAGTGACAAACACTCTCCGTCTTCAATTATTGCGAGTTCGAGTCATCAAAGAAGCAAACACCAAAAGGGAAAACTCCTAGGGTAGTATTACTTCATTAAATGAATTTGTCACTTGTGAACGACAAAATGGATGGACTAAGAATAAGTATTTATTTGATGGAGCCAGATCATCCAACCTACCCCTTAATTTCTCATAATGAACAAGAATTCCAGAAAAGCCGTTAAGCTAAAACTTTTCACTTGAGGAAATTTTGAACTTAGAGGAGAGTCTCCTAATGGCATGAAAATGATGTCCACTACATCAAAGGAGACTAATATTTCTCATCTAATGGTGCATTTTAATACGTTATGTAACATTTTAAGAAAATTTTAGAATTATGATAAACTACAGACTTCCCAAAAAGAATCCTACTTAAACACCTTATCTTATTTAGAGGAGAGGCTCTTAAAGTCATGAAAATAATGTCCACTGCTTCGGAGGAGACTAAGGCCTCATTTGATTGAATTTAATGAAAATCTAGAATTTTAATGGTTAGGATCGTCATCGAGTGTTTATTTATATTAAGATTTAAGCACTCATTTGGTAGGAATAAGTCTTAACTATTAAAATCTTGAATAAAATTGTGATATCATTAAAAAGTTTTTGTTGTATGGATAATTTTGATTACCATGCTATCTACAATCACCAACCATACCACTAAACACCTCTATTATCTCAATCACTATTACCATTGTCATCCACCATTACCATTTTCAACCACTAGCCACTACCACTAACCACCTCTGTCATCACAACCATCACTATCGTTGTCAACCACATTACCATCACCAACCACCAATCACCTTTGCCATCACAACCATCATCGTTGTCAACCACTACTTTTAGTGGCTGCCACACCTATCACCTTCATCATTATAATTATATTCACTGCCACAACCACTACCTCCACTATTGTCATCACCGACATCTCTGCCACTACCATCACTGCAGCCAATCTGTACTATATCAACCATCTTCACCATCACAACTAGCACCGTCGCCAACTACCACACATTCTTCAGCCACTACCACCAACACCCCTAACTATTAACATCAATTAACTCCGCTATTACAACCACCACAACTACTATCAATCGGTATCATCGCGTCAATCACTACAACACCAACCACCATTACTAGTCCCTAACACCATTCATCACCACCACCACCACTACAAACCATCTCCGACATCATCATTAGAGAACATAAATGTTTCATTTTATCAAATAATAATTTTATTTTGTTAAATTTCTATTTTTCTAATATTTAATTACTTTTTTTATTTAAACTGTATATTTATTATATTTATAAGTAAATAAATTATGCACATTCAGATGTTGAAAAATAAATAATCTTAATTATTCGGTGTTCAGATCTAGAGACAACATCTTAATCACTCAGATTCAAAAGTCCCAATTTTTATAAAAACAAATAAGGCCTAAAATCCCGTTCGGATTAATTGATTATAAATAATTGATAAGTTTTAAGTGTTGAAATACATTTTTAAGTATTGAAACTGATTTTATAAATAATCAAGCAATTACATGTTTGAATAGAAGTGGTGAAACTGTTAATAAACCGATAACGAATACAAAATGAAAAAGTTATTTTAGATCACATTTTATTTTTTGAATTTCCTTATTAAATTTGTGGCTCCACCACTTAAAAACATTTTAGATGAGGATGAAAATGTATTGAAACCAAAAGAGGCTAACAACCTTTGATTCCACCAACACACGAGTTTCGTGCAGTGCATTCCCCTTTTATCCCCTTATAAATATAAAACTTCACCAGATGGTATCATCAACTCCTCACTTAACTGACTGCCCAGCTTTTTACTTTATAGTGCTGGTGGATTATTCCAAAGGGATCGCATTGATCCTGTGTCCCAAATTAATCAACTGGTCTCATCGGATCATGCCATCTCTTCGGAATTCTCCATATTACTGGCTCTAAATCTATCTACGATCTAGTATCAGTGAATTCAAAATAAGCGTGATTTACCTGGTTCTAATTGAAACTCATCCAGAATAATTCGAGGTAAGATTAATTTCATAATTCCTTCTCTTATGAAGCTATCAGATCATGTGTACTATTATTTCTGTAATCTAAGTAAGTATTTCTCCTTTCTTTTCACCTTTATCGTACCCCCTTTTTTATTTTTGATTTATCAGTACTCTTGTATATATTTAATTAATTGGGTTCTTTTCATTATATTCTTGTTTTTATCTTCGTTTCTTATCCTTGTTTAGCTGTCAGTATAAGAATTTTTTTTACATCATTTGCTCATTTTTAATTATTATAACAATAATCTATTTTATTTTCAAAATAATAAATCTCATACACTTTGAGACTTATCTGTAACCTCAAAGTCTCACCCTCCTTCAAGGTTTTCCGGTCAATACAAATAAGCTTCAATTTAAGGAACTTCAAATTAAAATTATGCGTTATGATTTAATTATTCTTGTCAATCTGCACAAGTTAATTAGCAGGACTGAATTACTCTTACCCTCGTAAATATTTGTTATAAGTCTCGTTCATGTTAATTAATACTCAGTTAGATCCATATTATATGATATTTTTAGTTTTTACATAACCAAGAAATCATACTAAATAGGTACTATTTAATTAAAGATAGTTTAGTGAAAATATCTTCTTCTTTTTTACCCCTTTTTAGGAGCTCCCTCCCTTTTTGCTGACTCAAATTCATAACCTTTGGGTTGAAAGTGAGATATGCTTACCACCCAAGCAACTCCCTCTTGTCAGTGAAAACATCTTACTATCTCAGAGAATAAATTTCTTAATTCGAACATTAAATAAGAAATTCAAGATATGGAGTCAAATTTAAGACACAGCTCAAAGTTTCGAAATTAAGAGTAACAATGATGTATATTTGAACTATTCTCTCACAACTTTTCCAACTTTTCGCGGATTTATAATGGTAATTGAGGGATTTGGCTCCATTCCATTTCCTTTCTCTTCATTTTCCCAAGTTCTTGCTTGAATGGAGGACACATGTCATAATTTATTATCAATGGATGAGATCTAACTAACTAAAATAAATCTCTAACCATAGTTTAGATAATAAATACATTATATATTAATTAATTTCAAAAATTATTATAATCTCACAATTTTAGCAACATATTATCTTGTTCAAAAATATAGGTAAGACAATCTCTTTTTCTACTTTATTTTTCCCTATCCACTATCTACATTTCAAAAAAAAATTAAATTAATTTTTTTATTACATTTTTTTCCTTAAAATTTTTAATAATTCATGCTTGTATTTTTGTTTAAAAGGCACTTAATTATAAAAAAATTGAACCATCATCACCTCTGCAATAACTAGCGTTAAAAATAAAGTTCCAACAAAATGCAATAAATAGATTAATTTTAAAAAGAAAATCGAACGTTAACGATTCACGCTTGTATTTTTTTGTTTTAAAAAAAGAAATCTAATTATAAAAATATGAACTGACATCATCTCTGCAATAGCTAATGTTAAAAAGAAAGTTTAAAAAAAATGCAATAAATAAATTATTCTTAAAAGAATAATGGGATTTCTTTAATCGGACTTCTTTAAATTGATTATAATGTATTTAGAATGCAATAAATATGAAAGAGAAAGTTCCAAAAAAATAATGCAACAAAAAGATTAATTTAAAAAGAAATTGAAATATAGATGCTTAGGAAAAAATAAAGTAGGAAGAGAGATTTTCTTTTCTATATTTGTGAATAAAATAATATGTTGCTAAAATTATGGGATTGTAATATTTTTTGGAACTAATTAATAATTTAATATATAATATATTTATTATCTAAATCATGGTTAGAGATTTATTTTAGTTAATTTAATCTCATTCATTGATAATAAACTATGACATGTGTCCTCCATCCAAGCAAGAACTTGAGAAAAATGAAGAGAAAGAAAATGGAGAGGAGCCAAATCCGTAATTGAGGGCAAATGCTAGACTAAACACGGAAAAATGTAGCTTAGCGTGCTGGTATCAAATTCATATGAATCCAATATTTTTGGCACATAAGATGTGTTTGGTAAGAAGGAAAATATTTTTCATGAATTTTTTTTATATTTTGAAAAACGCTTTTTCAGGAAAATAAGTTAGTTTCTTACTTTTTTTTATTCAATACGTAAGTAAAAAATATAATTCTAAAATTATTTGTATATAATCTACACAAATACTGCGAGAGATCAGGGTCGGGATAGGGGGTGGTGGGGATGGGGGATACATGACAGGATGAAGATGCGGTGTGTTGATAAGTGAGAAGACATAATATTGAATATGAAATGCACTTGTGAAACTTGTTATACTTCCATTAGGAACTCATATTTTTTTCCTCATTTTTAAGGAATTTGTTTTTTTTTAGAGAAAAAATGTTTTCAAAATTTTTGACCTAACAAATATGGGTAATTGGAATCATACCGAACACACCCATAAATATAAATTTATGTGTAAAAATTTATTAAAATTATAATAAAGAATAGATATGAACCCATAACTTTAAGAATAAAATACGTATATTAAAAATTAAATTCATAAAATTTAAATCTCCGTTCTGAGTTAACATTTGTGTGATTCCAAAAGAGAGTGTTTCACATATAACACTACATATTCCCTTTTTTTGGTGATCTTCAATCTTTATTACTCCCCCGTTTAAAAAAAATGATCTACTTTTTTTTTAGTCTGTTTAAAAAAGAATGACCTTTTTCTTTTTGACAACATTTTAAGTCCAAGTTTCCACATGACATGTTTGGGACCACAAGATTAAAGAACATCTTGTTACATTTGACATAATTTTAATTTAAGACCATAAGATTCAAAAATCTTCTTTATTTTCTTAAATTCCATGTCAAATTAAAATAGATCATTCTTAATACGTTTTTCTTAGATTTTTTCCTGCTTAAATAAAGTACTTTTTGACTGCAGCATTCTTCTTTTCAGCTTTTTGGCTCAGTATGGTTTTTATTTTGTAAGAAACATAAAGCCTCTGGAGACTATATATCATATGAAGGTTGAAGGAACTCTGTTTGTTGCGTCTACTCTTCTACTTAGCAAGTGCTCTAACTTCTAAGTAGAGGTGTTCACGGGTTGGTTTGAATTGGTCAAAATTAAATTTAAATTGACATAATTAGTTTTTATATTATTAAAATCAAATTGAATCAAATATAATATGTATTTATTGATTTGGTTGTTATTGTTTTTGGTTCAGTTAAATTTGATTTTTAATCTTACACGAAAGTAAGAGAAACGATTAATTCAAAAGAAAAAAAAAAGACAATAGCTCATTGAAAAAGAAAAATAAATCCTGAGATTACCACATAAAACAGTAGCATGACGTAAATTTAATACAAGATATTTGTATTATAATAAATTTTAATAAAAACATATACTAAAGTTATTCATAAAAAATAATATATTATGTATATATAATTATAAAAAATGCATATATAATTTATCGGTTCGATTCAATTATTTCTTCAATTTTTTTTAACAAAAAAATCAAACCAAATACCATTAATTTTTAAAATTGTAAAATCAAATAAAATAAAAATTAATTTATTTAATCAGTTTAATTCGATTTTTTAATTTGGGTTGATCCAAATCGTGAACACCCCTACTTCAAGTAATTCATGATTGATTCTTGATTTACTCCTAGGGAATGCATTTTATTACTGGTATTTATTATTACTAGTAATAATTTTGCTGGTGTCGAACCGTTTACGATTGTCTGGGCTAGGGGTGTGCATGGTATGGTATATACCGAATTACCATATTGAACCAAAATTTTTAATACCATGGTTTTGCTATTATGATATTTGATATGATATATGGTATACATTTAAATTTTTTTAGGTATTCGGTATGGTATTTGGTATTTATAAATAACATACCGAAATATCGAATACCATATCGAAGTTTATAGTTACACAAATAATTTATATATATTATTAAAATAGTAACAAATATACAATCTATTAGTATAAAACTAAATGGTTAGACGTTGAAACTTTGACTACTCTATCTTGATTGAAATGTCTTTTTTGTCTAATTGATTAACAAAAGGAGTTGTTTGTACTTTCTTTTTTCATATATTTTTCTACATGTGTTATGTGTTAGTATGATATAATTAAGACATTTCTTTGAAAAGTCGAAGTCATAATACTCTATTATACAATTATATATAATTAGTTGAAGTGGAACAAACTATGGTTATCAATATACCATACCGTAAAATACCAAAACTGAATTTCAAAATATTGAATCATCCCGAATCATTTTGGTATGGTAATGATATAGTATTTTGAAAAATCGACTATCAAAATTACCGTACCAAAGTTTCAAATATCGTACCATACCATACCATGCCCACCCCTTGAACAGTAGCTAGAATTTGGACCTTCAACTTGTGGTCTCCATGTATGGGTCATAGGTGGGTTAATTTACGACTTAAAATCAAATTAACTTCCGAATTCACGTGAATAATCATATCCCTATGGTTTTGATCGGGTTATTCATATTCCATGGGTCAAACCTTAGTTCGAAAGTACGAGGTGTTACAAGAAGTAACAATGAGGCAGAGGCTCTAGTATTTAGACATGCAGCAAAATGGTGCTGGTAGAATGGCTACACTGATTTAATTTTGGAACTAGACTTTCTCATTATCAAAGACATGATTTTGAAGAGTCAGAAGAACAATCAGAAACTCAACAACTCAAAGGAAGACATTTCTCAAATCCTAAGTCAAGCTAATGCTAATGTTTTTCACTGTAATAAAAAAGATAATCAAATAGCTAATAGCTTAGCAAAAAATGCATCTGTGAAAGGTGAATCATTCATGCAATTCCTGCAAATTTTGCTTAATGACCTTAGCTTTCTATTATTCTTCTTGCTTAAATTCTTTAGAATTATCCTGGCTAGTAAAGTACTCCCTCCATCCTAAATTAGTTGTCATGTTTAGTATCTCGAGAGTCAAATTATGAGAATTCTGACCAATATTTTAAAATATATTTTTTCATCAAATTGACATGAAATAAGATTGAAACATATAGTACTTTTTGTATAGTTTTTGAACATATAAATTTTAATTATAAGATTTTTTTTTTTTATCTAACCCAGTCTAGCTCTTGAATTGGTCAAATTGACTCTCAAGAAGCAAAAAACATGACAATTAATTTGAGATAGACAACAACAACAACAACAACATACCCAGTGTATTCCCACAACGTGGGGTCTGGGGAGGGTAGAGTGTACGCAGTCCGTACCACTACCTCAGAGGTGAGGTAGAGAGGCTGTTTCCGATAGACCCCCGGCTCAAGACAAAAACAGTCTAAGAATAGGCTAAAAAGGACATAACAAAGATACAGGATACAAAAAACATGATAAAACTACAAGGGACGATAGGAAGTAATATGTAGTAACAAACAACAGACAGAAGCAGAACACTGCCATAAAATACTACTACGAGGAATCCAAGAACAAAAAACTATAAGCGAGCACTACGATTACTAGTCGGGACAACAAGGAAAAACACTCCTACCTACTAGCCTACACATACTTCTAGCTACTACTCTTCTACCCTAATCCGCGTCCTCCACACCTTCCTATCTAGGCTCATGTCCTCGGTAAGCTGCAACTGCGCCATGTCCTGTCGAATCACCTCTCCCCAATACTTTTTCGGTCTACCTCGTCCTCTCCGGTATCCATCCATAGCCAACCTCTCACACCTCCGCACTGGAGCATCCGTGCCTCTCCTCCTCACATGTCCGAACCATCTCAACCTCGCTTCCCGCATCTTATCTTTCATAATTTGAGATAGAGAAAGTAATTAAAGTTAATTGGACACAGGTCCTAAGAAATTGTGACATGTATTTGAGCTTTGAAGGTGCAGAGAGGTGTCTCATGTATATAACAATTCAGAACTTGGGACAGAATTTGATATTCAGAGGAGAAAAATTCATTTTCATATTATTTATTTTGTGTTTGAAATAGGAAGAATGTATTAGTCTATTCGGAGGTTTTCGAGAATTACTGGATTGATTAGTTTATGTAAAAGATAATTCAGTATCCTAATATCTGAAATTTTGATGACTTATCTAAGCAATTGAATTGACTTAATAATAGACATTCATCGTTTGAATGGTGAATTCACGGATAAAACAAATTTGGAGAAATATGCTTTAGTTATCTTTCGAAATTCTATCCGTGCGATATAATTTGGGACAAAAAAAATAACATATATTATTTAAAAATAACGTAAAAAATATTATAAATCACAATAATTAACAACTTAAAATATTTAAAAGATATAAAAATTTAGTTGACTCTCCAAATTCTATCAATGCCACATAAATTGGAGTAGAGAGAGTAACATATACTATTTGAAAATTACATTGAAAGTGCTATAAATTACAATAATTAAAAACTTAAAATATCTAAAAACTATATAAAAAATTAGGTTCTCCAAATTTCATCAGTGCCACATAAACTGGAGCAGAGGGAGTAACATATATTATTTAAAAATTACGTAGAAAGTATTATAAATTATAACAATTAACAACTTAAAATATCTAAAAGCTATATGAAAATTTTGGTTGACTCTCCAAATTTCATCTGTGTCACCTGAATTGGGACAAATAGAGTAACATATACTATCTGAAAATTATTTAAAAAGTACTATAAATCACAATAATTAACAACTTAAAATATTTAAAAACCATACAAGAAATTTGATTGACTTTTTAAATTTCATCTGTGTCACATAAATTGAGACATAAAAAGTAATATATATTGGGCCCGTGCATGCACGGGCGATTGTATCTAGTCTTATATAAGAGGCCTGCACGTGAATTCAAGCAGGCACCTCTTGGACAACGTGCCTGCTTGAGTTACATGTTTAAGAGATCTCGCTTCAAAAAATTTAATATTTTCTTCGTTTTAATTTATATACTTACTTTTCATTTTAATATGTTATATATTTGATAAAAATATTATGTTATGTATTTGATAATTACGTAAAAGATATTATAAATTACAATATAAAATTTTTATTGACTCTCGAAATTGTATTAGTGTCACATAAAGGGATAAAAGTGACATAAAAAAATATTATAAATCAGAACAATTAAAAAAACATATAATAAATTTAATGAATTTAAAAATTCTATCTATGTAACATATATTGAGCCCGTGCTGACACAAAAATTTGTGTATATTCTTACAATTCACAATATAAAAATTTGGTTGGCTCTCAAAATTCTATTACAGCCGTGGTTGGCAGCTGAAGCAGGCAGCAGGCGGTCGACATGCATGTTTCAGCGGGCCTCGCTCTGAAAATTTTTATACTCTTCTCAGTTTTAATTTATTAATCTTACGTTAAAAGTATTATAAATCACAATAATTAACAATTTATTATATATTTAAAAATTACATTAAAAGTATTATAAATTACACTAAAAAATCACAATAATTAACAACTTAAAATATTCTTATATGAATTTCATTGGTCTAAATAAAATAGTGTATGCGTGGTTGGCAACTGAAGCAGGCAGCAAGCGGTCGACATGCCTGCTTCGGCGGGCCGCACTTCAAAACTTTTTATACTCTTCTCCATTTTAATTTATTTATCTTATGTTAAAAGTATTATAAATCTCAATAATTAATAATTTATTATATATTTAAAAATTACATCAAAAGTATTACAAATCACAGTAAAAAAATTACAATAATTAACAACTTAAAATATTCTTATATGAATTTCATTGATCTAAATAAAATAGTGTATGCATATCTAAAAAATTCATTGAGTATTAACATTGGGCCCGAGCATAGCACGGGGTTTTAATTTATTTATCTTACCTTAAAAAAAATTATAAATCACAATAATTAACAACTCATTATATATTTTAAAATTACATTAAAAGTATTATAAATAACAATAAAAAAATTATATTAAAAGTATTATAAATCACAATAATTAACAACTTAAAATATTCTTATATGAATTTCATTGATTTAAATAAAATAACATATGCATATCTAAAAATTTCATTAATCTAAATAAAATAATATAGGCATATCAAAATAAGGCATATTTTTTAGAATTTTGAAGTATCAACATTGGGCCCGTGAGTAGCACGAGAATTGTATCTTGTTTTTATAATACTAATGTTCAACATCACTAATGTTTTTTGTCAATTTGAAATAATTATGCATGTTGGTGGATTTAATATTTTGGATATGGTGATTTAGTATTTATATTTATGCGTAGAAATGCCTTGGAGAATTAGTTGTTGTAGTTCAGCTCAAATGTTGGCAGAAATTATGATATATCTAAAAAAGGATACAATTTTTGAAGTTAACCTTTTGAATTCTTGCGTATGTATCAAAGTTAAATCGTTTGAATTTTTATACATGTATCGAAATTAACTGGTGAATCATCATTTACCAAGTTGATGCAATAAAGACTATTAAAACAACGAAATTATTGCTAGATTTTGCATTTTACATCATCACATAGATACATTAATGTTTTAATTATTCTCCATTTACTTAAAAGGAAATTTGAGAACACACCACATAATATATCCTTGAAGGCTGACATTTGTAGTTTGAAAAAAAAAAAAAAAAAAACGCTTGTGGCACTGCCCAGTTCATCCCATCGTGAAAATGTAAGGCACATCGCTTTCATGGTTAAGCTTGAGAAAGAACATGTATTGATAAGAAAAAAATGATGTTCAACACACTGCAGTTCAATATATGTTTGTTCCAACTGCATATATTCTTATGTGAAGATTTCTCAAGGATGCTTATCGAATAAAATGTAAAGATTTCTCAAGGATGCTTATCGAATAAAATGTAACGGTAGTTCTTGTATTTTGATATTCTTCATTTTCCACAATATAGAGGGTGTGCATTCTCTTATTTTCGTTCTCCTCTTAATAACTGAAACTATTTTTTTTTATCGATATTTGCCTGGTAGAATATAAAATACTTAAATTTTCACCATCCTTTGTTGTTGTTTCTGCTATCTATAAATCTCAATGCACACTTTATAGGATTGGATAAGGAAGTTAAACCTTCGAGTTGCACAAAAAAATCGTGAGAAAATTACCTTTACAACTGTACTAACTCTACATTATTTGAGGATTGTAACTAATTTTTCAAGCTATCTCTAATTTAGCATTTTGTAATCCTTGCTTTTAGGGAATGTTCAAAATTAATTGTGAGATTCATTAAAAGTCGATAACAGAGTAACTAATAGATATATAAAAAATACTCCTTCCAACCCATCAAACTCCTCCTCGGAGGATTCGTTCGAGCTCCAGGTCCTGTCGGAGTCTTGGTCCGTTATTCACAACGTAGGCTATGAATCTTCGCTCCGAAATCGAATTTTGGCACTAGAAAATGAAAATAACCTTTTTCTGCTTTCTAAAGAGTACATTTTATCAAAATTTGCTTATGCAGCAAAATGTAAGTCTGCTCATTTTCTTCTTGTGCAGACCCATCAATAAGAAGGGCATGTATAGTTTTCACTAACTTATGTGACATATATTATTGAATTACGCGAATGTGAAAGTTCTCATTATTGCAACAAAATAAAATCAACAACTGTTGTTGCCTTAGAAAATTTAACTACTTTACTAAGAAAGGCCACGTCTGTTAAGTTTGCAGATAACTTTGTGCTGTTATGGCCACACCGTTCACAAAGATGTTGGACACAAATAAAGAAATTCTCATACATCAAATTTTAATCTATTCTGAAATTTTCTAATTTTATGGAGTTTTTCACTTTCTTTAATTGATACTGAAAAAGAGACAGTGAAATTTTATAAAAGTTGCAATACTTTCGGACTTGATTTACAAATTCAAGTATAAAAGTGTTTGGTAATCGTATAGAGATAATCTATTTTTTTTTTACAGTACATGATGTTGTGTTTAGAATTGATATAAACTACATATTTAAGGTAAAAATGGCAGATAGTAGAAAAAAGAAAAGTGTGCATTAAGGTGAAAAATGATAGATAACATAAAGCACTGAAAAAGTGTATATTATGAAGAAGAAAAGACACCTAAATAACGATAAAATTAGTATGTAGTTCAAAACACAAACTCAAAATATAACTAAATAGATGAGAAACGTTGAAAAATTACAATTAGATAGAATATGTATTATCTAGTGTGAGTACATGATGATGATCATTTTGTCGTGAGATGTTTAGTATTGTTCCCTTTAAAGAAATTTGGTAACTATGTAACATCTTGTATTTTACGCTTTCATGTATAGTTATTTACTCAAAATTATATTTTAATGATATTGATGTTATTTTACATGTTCATATACTACATAATTTAGTGTACACGTGCAACACACATATCGAGAAACTAGTCTTTATACAAATCTGATTTAGCTCAAGTTAAATATTTTATTTGAGTAATTGAAAGAGGCTCTAGAACAATTTATCGTGAGTTATAAGTTGATGAGATTCATGAGAAATCATCAGAAGACCTATTTCTATCCATAGTTTTTGCACATTTCTCGGGGATTGCATATAATTTAAATTTTGTGAAATCTAGATATATAATCGAAAGAGGTTTATTAGATTCTTGAATGAAGTAATTACTTATTGAATTCGAAAGACTCAACAAAATTTTGAACAGAATAATGAAAAGAATCTGAGTTAATTGCCAAAATCTTGATTTAGTCTTCTTTATTATCTTTACTTCTCACATTGATAGTAATCATTGATTTCATTATCAAGTGTCTTTATTTACACTTATAGTCAATAATCATGGTTCATAATCATATTTTAATCACATGAATAATAGTTAGCAAGTTTTGTTTAAGCAAATATAGACTAATCAAGGGCTTACACCAAAATAAGCAAGAATCAATACTAAAGACAAAGCAAGAATCTAAAGACCAAAATCACTAATGCAAGAGTCAAAGCACAAGCAAGCAAGAGTCTAAATGCGAGTAAAACTAATAGAATAATAATGATAGAACTAAAGGCAGGGAGAGCTAATGGCAAGAATATATATGCAAGAATTAAATGCGAGTATGACTAATAATAAAAGAAGGATGGAACTAAAGACAAGAATCTAACAATGAGAATTAATAGGATGGGATCAATATTAAACCACAAATAAACAAACCAATAAAAAAGAGCTATTACACAATTTTCCAAATTATATGATTTAGACACATTTCAATGAAGCAAAAAAGAGAAATCCAAGAAACAGATAGTGCTGGAAAGATATAACATGGAGGTGTATCTGAGAAACAGTCCAGGAATCTAATGTCCATTGGTGTCCCTACAGCTTGAAGCATGCAACCAAGAAGGAAGAAAATACTAGAGAGGAACTTAAGATAGATCAAGGTCTGACGAGAATGACTGATAGAGGTTGTCAGAGCATTGGTATATGATCGATGAACAATACTGATAGTTGGCGAGCAGTGGTATATGGATGGTGAACAATGTCGACAATCAGTGACTATGAAAAAGTAGTGCAACAGCTATCAATGAGATTCAAATAGGAAGAGAGGAAGTGGAAGAATGGAGAGAGAAAGCTACTAGATTTGATTTTTTCTGAAGGAGAGGCAGCATCGCTGGCAATTATAGATTGGGAAGAGAGAAATTGTGAGGAGAAGGAAAAATTTTCTATTGCACTAATATAATCAAATATTGCATTACTTACCAAAATCATACCAAATTTGAGATATCATCTCATTCAACAAGTATTATGAATTGTTTTGTGGATAGTAGAGGAGATAAACTTAAATGGATAGTTGATACATGAGCAACTAAACATATGATTTCTAATTCTAAGATGATGTTTGAAGTAAACAATCTGCCTAATAGTGAATCAAAAAGGGTTCATTTGCCTAACGGATGGAAGATACCAATAACTCATGTTGATAGGTGTAGGTTGGATCAGGGAGACATATCCAATGTGTTATACATGATGGACTTTAGAATAATCTATTGTTAGTCTCCAAAATGACCAGAGAGCTAAGGTATTGCATACTCTTTTATCATGATTTTTTACTACAAAATGACCTTCACATTAGGAGGGTGGGGGTATTGGTAGCACGGAGGATGGCTTGTAAAGCATAGTTCATACTAATGATAAGTCTTGCACTATTTGTCTTTCCAAGAAAACTAGAGTACCCTTTCCATAAAGTACTAATAGAACTAATAAAGCATTTTATTTGATTCATGGTGATGTTTGGGATCCTAATAGAACCTCTACTTATAATGGTAATAGATTTTTTCTTACCTTAGTAGATGACTATACCAAGATGGTTTAGATTTTCTACTCAAATTAAAAAGTGATATTTACATTGTGTTGGAAGATTTTCTAACTCTTATACATATAGTGTTAGTGGAATTATCAAGATATTCAGGAGTGATAATGGTACAGAGTTATTTAACTCACATTGTATGGAACTATTTAGTACTGTGGGGATTTTTCATCAAAGTTTATGTGCTTATACACCCTAAAATACTGGTGTGGTTGAGAAGAAACACTGCATCAAATTTCAAGCAGGTTTGCCAATAAGATTTTAAGGTCTTTGTGTCCAAAATGTTATTTCAATATAATTCCATCAACTGCATTGAATGGGAAGTCTCTTTTTGTTGTCTTCTATGGAAGAGAATCCTGTTTGCAGCATCTCAGAGTGGTAGGACATAGTTGTTCAGTGTGATAAATTTTGGTGTAAAATCTATCAAGTCATTCTTTATGGGGTATTCTACTACTCAGAAGGGATACATATTATACAGCCTAGTGTCCAAGACCTTTTTTTTTTTTATCAATAGGGATGTTTTTTCAAGAAAGATGAGTTTCCTTTCAAGACTCAGTCTATTGTCCTGCAAAGAGTTGATGTTTCTTGATCAGGAGGTTCATCTAATGATATTTTCTTCTTGATGATGTAGACTCTGAGGATGCCAAAACACTCTTGTTGGCTATGATTCACCTTAACATGTGTCTACTGTTATAGGTAGTATATATTCAAAGTTGATTCACTCTTCAACCCCTATTCTAGCTTTTGTTGTTACTCCATAGGCGCCTACTCAGGCAGTACCTTGTCTACCTACTCTTGAGACTCAGCATAGAAGATACACTAGAGCTCCTAAGCCTCCAAAGTGATTGAATGACTTTGTTCATAGAGCGTCGCCACCTATACCCTATGCTTTTTCTTCCACTTTTTACCCTTTATCTGTAGTATGTCTTATGCATCTATTCTTTCTCCTTACTTTCATTTCTTATGTAAACTTTCTGCTATTAGAAAGCATAATTCTTATAAAGAGTTTATGCAGAATCCTTAGTAGATTACAATCATGGATCAGGAACTACAAGTCCTAAAAAGACAACTACACTAGGATCCTTTTTGATTTGTCATAAGATAATAGAGTCATACGATGTAAGTGAATTAAAGTGGAGTATAATGTCATAGGGGAGGTATAAAGGTACAAACCTATATTGGTAGCAGAGGATTATACACAATAATAAGGGCTAGATTATCATGAGACATTCTCTCCTATTGTCAAAATGGTGATTATTAGAGTTATATTGTCCTGGGTTGTTATGCATGGTTGGAAACTACATCAAATGGATGTGTTTAATATATTTTTTTTTATAATGTGACTTGGTAAAAGATGTCTATATGGTTCCACTCCTTGGTCTTCTCAGTAAGAGCGGGGCATTCTAAAGTCTGTAAACTTCAAAATTCCTCAATGGCCTAAAGAAGTCATCCAGGCAATGGAATCTGGAGATAAGTGAAATTTCATTAAACTTACGTTATGTTCAAAGTTATCATAATTATTCCCTGTTTAGTAGAAAGTATGGTCTTGAGATGGTGATATCTTGGTGTATGTTGATGATCTTTTAATTATTAGTTCTTCTTATATTCTGATTCGAGGGCTAAGGCTATGCTCCCTACTCATTTCAAGATCAAGTACCTTGGGAGGTAAGGTACTTCCTCGGTCTTGAAACTGCCAGAAGCAAGCAGGGTATTATGGTTTGTCAGAGAAAGTTTGCTATTGATCTCGTATCAGATGTTGGACTTGCAGGATCCAAACTTGTTGGCACTCCTTTGGAATTTATTCAGAGATTCACTAGTGCACACTTTGATAAAAGCTGCAACAATGTTGGCACTCAGTCAGACGAGTTAATGAGTGATCCAATCAACTATAAAAAACTAGTAGGCAAGTTGTTATACTTAAAACATTAGTTATGCAGTCCATAACCTAAGTTAGTTCATGCATAAATCGAAAAAGTCTCATATGGAAGGAGCTCTAAGTATTGTCATGTATTTAAAGAATGCATCAAGGTTGGGCATCATGCTATCCTCTAAACCTTCATAGCAGCTCACAATATACTGTGATGTAGATTGGGCTATCTTCCTAATTACCAAAAGGCATATGAATGGATCTCTAGTGAACATTTGAAATTTTGATTCATGAAACTAAAGAAGCATAGTACATTTTCAAGAAGCCGAGCATGGCAAATGCAATAGTAGAAGTTGTTTTGTTGGCTGGATTGTACAAAGAATTGAATATGGAGCTGGAATTACATGTGAAGTTGTTTTGACTACTCTTCAAATTGCAATAAATCTTACCTATCATGAAAGAACTAAGCACATTGAAATTGATTGTTATTTCATTCAAGATAAGATATAAGAAGGACTTATTCAAATAAAATATGTGCCCTCCAGTTTGCAGCAAGCAGATGTGCCGACTCAAGGGTTGGGGAAAGCTCAACATGATTTCCTATTATCCAAGTTAGGTCTGAATAACTTGTTTGCACCATACAGCTTGAGGGGGATATTGAGGAAATACATCATGTGCAATTAGCTAGGAACTAGTTAGAACTTAATTATAAATAGGCGGAACCCATCGGCGGCCCCCTTATGTTGGCATCACTTTTAACTTAGACACCTCAACTAAGGATTGTTCATTTTAAATACCTTAAGTAGGTGTTCGCTGTGTCGTTTTGACACTTTTTTTAATAATATGTTGTACACCCTAGGCGCGTGTTTACAATCGTGCCCTCATAAAATAAATGACCAATTAAATCGTTCCACCATACGGACCCTTAAAGACCAAAAACAAACCCCCGATGCTTCACTTTCCATTTTCTCTCGTTCTTTTCGAGTGAATGATCAAACCCTAAGGTAAGATTTCTCTCTTTTCTATTCAATTTCTTGAATATTTACTTTAATTTTCACTCAATTCGTAGTTAATACTAACTTATATTGTAATTTTTATCTTTGATTTTCAGGTTTAATGGTTGAAATCAAGTGTTGGACTGTTTAAGGCTTCACGACATTGAAGATAAAAAGAGGTTCTTCTGAACTTTTCTTGCTTTTGTTGGTGAAGTAACTGTATTTTCTAGGCTTTCTTGCTATTTTAGAGTTAGGGTTGTTTTGGAGATTTCACTGATAAAGTTAGGGGCTTTTTGGGTATTTCCTTGTTGTGGTCTTCTTTGGAAGTTGTGAGGGAATAGTATGGATGACTATATCTTGACTTATTTTCACCATGGAGGTATTGTTGTCGATGACCCTAACCCTACTTACAAAAGGGAAATCGATATCTTTTCTGTAGCCATTGACAAAAATCACTTTAGTCTTGTTGATTTTTTCCCCTACACTAAAGATCTTGGCTACACAAATGTTAAAGGATTTTACTGTCAAAATATTAGTCAGGACTTAGTTCAAGTTACTTCTGATAGTCAGTTATTTCAATTTGTGGCTGATTTAGAACATTTAGATGAGCTTGATGTGTTTGTGGTTCATGGGATTGATGAGGTGGTTGAATTACCAAATCCAGTTGGTCTTATAAAATTACATGGGTATAATACTCTGTTGATGTAGATGTGGAGGATGGGGTTGATTCAGATCTGAATGGGGATGAAACAGATCTGAATGAGGATGAACCAAATATTAATAGGGATGAAACAAATGCTAATGGGTATGAAACATACCTTCCTAGCAGTGAATCAGATAGAGATGACATCCCAGATGAAGATGGTTCAGATGTTGATGAAGAGTTGGGATCATTTAGGGATAAAAGGAGGCAAAAAAGAAATCCTAATCCTAGGAGAAAAAAGAAAGTGATCCCTGAAGAAATACAAGTAGGTGAAGGTGGTATTGATAGAGGTTTTGAAGTCATTGGAAGAAACAAGAAGGATAGATTTGTGGGTAGATTAGGAGGAGATGAGAAGTTTATTAATAGTTCAGATTGTGACAGTGATGATAGCACATATCTGCTAGATGTAGAAGCTATTAGGGGTGTTGATTTATCAGCAATAAGAAAGAGTAGAAAGGTCAGGTATGATGATGAATGTGAAGTTGCTATTTTTGAACTTGGAATGATATTTGATGATGCTAAAGAATTTAGAAAAGCTTTGACAAAATATGCAGTAGAACACAAAGTTCAGATTAAGTTGAAGCCTAATGAAGCTCATAGAGTGAGGGCTAATTGTCAATTCAAACATAAATGCAAATGGTTGTGTTATGGTGCACTTGATAAAGCATATGGTAATTTCATGATTAGGAACTATTATCTTGTACATAAATATTCTTCATCAAGTAAGAACAAGATGTGTACAACTAAATTTTTTGTGAAGAAATTCAAGGATGATATAACTAAAAATCCATCTTTGAAGATTTAGGAAATACAAGAATTGTGCAGAGAGAAGTTGGGATTATATATGGGTAGGACAATCTGTTACAAGGCTAAGTTACAAATTCTTAGAGAGTCCATGGGTGATTGGAACATGAAATTTGCAAGGTTATGTGATTATGCTGAGGTTATAAAAGAGACTAATCCTGACAGTTCTGTTTGGATAAGAATTGGTAGAGAATCTTTACCTGAAAAAAATTTATTTGTGTACTTCTATGTGTGTTTGGATGCATTGAAAAAGAGGTGGATGGAAGGATGTAGAAGAATAATATGATTTGATGAATGTTTCTTAAAGGGTGCTTGTAAGAGTGAATTTCTAGTAGCAGTTGGCAAGAATGAAAATAATCAGATATTTCCTATAGCTTGGGCAGTTGTGGACAAGAAAACTAAGCACAGTTGGAGTTTTTTTATCAACTACTTGAAAGAGGACTTGCAGTTGGGTACTGGACAGGGTCTCACTGTGATGGCAGACATGCATAACGTATTTACTTATTACATTTGTCAATTTTATTTTATTTCTTATTTAGTATTTAATTATTTATTTTTCATTGCAGGGTTTTCATGCAGCTGTGACAGAAGTTCTACCAAATGCTGAAGTTAGAAGGTGTGCTAGACATATCTGGGCCAATTAGAATGGGACCTGGAAGGGATAGGAAAGGAGAAAACAGTTCTATAGATGTTCTAAGGCAAGTTTTGAAGTAAAGTTCAAAGAGGAGCTTGACAAAATGAGCAAACTTGGTAGGGATATTTGTGCTGATTTATTGCATTATCCAAAAGTGTCATGGGTTAGGGCATTTTATCAAGAGCATTCCAAGTGTGATATTGTTGAAAATAACATGTGTGAGACCTTTAACTCATGGATATTAGCTTATAGACACAAATCTATTATAACTATGTTGGAGGAAGTTAGGAGAAAAATAATGACTAGAACAGTTGATATGATTAAGTTTGCCAACACTTGAATATGTGATATTGCACCTATGGCTAGACTTAAATTGGAGGAGAACAAAGACAGGGCTAAATTATGCAAAGTGCTTTGGAATGCTGATATTGGCTTTGAGATTGGAGATGGGGAGTATAGGCATACACTTAACCTGACTGATAAAAAGTATAGTTGTAGAACTTGGCAGTTGAGAGGCATTTCCTGTCAACATGCTATTTGTGCATTATACTACATAGAAAAGGAGCATGAACCTTTTGTGGAGCATTGGTATAAGAAGAGTACCTTCTTAAAGGCTTACAGTCACTTCATTCAACCAATTTCAAATATGAAGATGTGACCTGAAACTAACAATCCAAGGATTGAGCCTCCTGAACCTAAACCAATGCCTGGTAGACCTCCAAGGAACAAAATAAAGGACAAAGATGAACCAAAGAAGAAGTATGAAAAGATGTCTAAAGCAGGGGTGAAACAGACATGTTCCAAGTGTCATCAACAAGGCCATAACAGAAGATATTGCAAGGTAAAACCGTCTATATTTATGACTTTGAAATTTCATATAGAATACTACTTCAAATTTATAGTATTCATGTTGTATTTGAATATGCAGGTCCATGATCCTGGTCAAAATGCACAATCAGCTAGCCAATCTACTGGTCAGAGTTCACAAGGAAGCAGCCAACCTAATCCAAGAAGCTCAAGCCAACCTGCACCAAGAGGTTCAAGTCAACCTGCACCAACAAGCTAAAGTCAGCCTGCATCAAGAAGCTCAAGTCATCCTGCATCAAGAAGCTCAAGTCATCCTGCATCTTCAACAATAGTTTGTAGTGATACAAGAAGAGTTAGAAGGGTGAATGAAACTGCAAGCTCAAGCAGACCACCACCAGTTGTAGATACTAGTATTCCTGTTAGAAGAGGAATAATCAGTCAACTACCTCCTAGGGAAAAACAAATGGTTGGACAAAAAAGAGGAAGAGTTGCAACTGGACAAGTTTCTATAAGATGGGGGTCAAAGAGGTCATCTAATGCTGTATTTGAGATCTACACAAGTGCAAGTGAAACTAAAATACTAAATATAAGTTAACTTCAATTTTATCTCTTAAATGAAGCAAGAAAATGTACTAATTATTCCTTTTGTTACAAAAACAGCCAAGAACATCAAGCCAAAGGATCCTACCCACTGGTTCAAGTTACAAGGATGCAAGTTCTATATGAATTGACCTTGGTTTTAAGCCTAGAGGCCTGAGATAGAAGAACAAAGATGTTGTCTCCACCTCCCAATTGCAACAGATGGCAAATAAAAAGAAGAAGAAGTAGCACCAACTTTGAATTTGGTTCATTTTGTTATGTAATGTGGAGTACCAAATAAACAATTAGTAGTTTTGTGATGTTTAACCTTTGTTCTGCTATTAGTACATAGCAGTAAACACTTAGTTTGTTCAGTTTTTGAAGGCTGTTAATACAGCTTCTTTGGGTATGTATGCTATTAGTACATTGTGATATTTTGACAACACTTTGGTGTTACATTGAAGGTTGTTAATGAAGTTGTTTTTGGTGTTACATTGTGGTATTTTGACAACACTTTTTGGTGATACATTGAAGGCTGATATGAAGTTATTTTTGGTGTTACATTGTGGTATTTTGACAACACTTTTTGGTGTTACATTGAAGGTTGATAATGAAGTTGTTTTTGACAATACTTTTTTCAGCACAAAGTTGAGAATTGTATAAAATCAAAACAATATTTCATTTCATAAAAATACAGATTTACATATCAATAACAAGGCACCTCTAACAATAACAAGAACCCAAAATACTAACAACATTACATCAGCTACTACCTACTACTAGTACTAATTGACCTCTACAAACTATATCTAAACAACATTTAAACAAGAGGGCCTTTAAACAACACAACATCTTCTAGCAATTAGGCTTCAATGTCCATATTTCACACATCACAAATCCAGTAGCAACGACACCAAGAATGAATATATTCCTTGCTCGATTTAGTTTCTCATCACAAGCCTTGACTTTCTTCAACAAACCCCACATCACCTTATTTGCTTGAGAAGGGTGTCGTTCTTCATATCAATAAAAGTAATCACAGCCACCCATTTTTTATAAATTTAAGTTCAAAATCAATTAGAAATTGATAATTAATCATCTAGTTAAATAAAAGAAAAAAAAAGTTACCTTTTTTATTTTACAACTTAAGAACCTACGACCTGGGTTAAGGTGGGTCCAAAAAGTCTTCAATAATGCTTCATTACCACATCTATAATATTGAACGTTTTCATTAGGAAAGGCCATGGAAGAGTTGGAGGAACTTGACATTATCACAGTCAAAATAGTCAAAAAAGATGGTGGTGGGCTAATGTTAGAAAAAAAAAAGATGAAGAAGAAGTGAGAAAAAAATCTGATCTTTGAAGAGAAATTAGGGCTAAATTGAAGTGTTAGAAATGAGGAAGAAGGTTTAAATAAATGGTGGTGGGCTAATGTTACCGTTGGGGGCCAACTAGGACGACACGTCAGCCGAAAAAGGCCTTCTACGCGCCTTAGATGGGTGAAAAACATGCAACATGCAATCTGTGCAAAAAGTGTCAAAATGACACAGCGGACACCTACTTAAGGTGTTTAAAATGAACAACTCTTAGTTGAGGTGTCTAAGTTAAAAGTGGTGCCAACATAAGGGGGCCGCCGATGGATTCCATCTTATAAATAATTTTGTTGTTAGTATAGATTAAATGAGATAGTCGCTTGTTACATTACTAAAAACTGCCCAAAAATCGAGGGCCAAAACTTACGGACATGGTCGGTATATTTGGCCAGACTGATGCCAAACTGACGCACTCAGCGATCTCAGATTTTTGTGTCTCGATTTTAAAGAACCGATGGACAGTGTCGATTGTAACTAAAGGGTGTCCGTCAATTTATTTAATTCCACGAGGTCGTTATTTTTATTTTACACCCGACGAACAATTTTGATTTATTTCTTTTATTTTAATTTGTTAAATCATTTTCAATTAATTAAATAATAAGAAAAAACTCAAAAAAATCGACGGTATCCATCGGTTTGTTCTTCATATCCAAGACCAAAGCGATAAACAAGGTCGATTTTCTGGGTTTCTGCATTTGATTTTTTCCAGAATTTCGACGGACTAACCGAGCCATATTCTGCAAAAAAACAAATGCATAAACCTACAATTTCTGCATTCCACCCGCCAATTCAAAATGCAATTCAATATAAGCTACAATCCAGCACTAAATATTGTCAAATCATTTGCACCTTGTACTTTGTTTTTTAATGTATAATTATTTATTCTATTTTTAATTTTAATAAATTAATATTACTCTATAAAATAATGTAGTATATGATTTTGACATATCCGTGAAATGCACATAGAGTGAACGAAAACGGAGGGATAACTGATCTTCCACCTGTCTTTTCAATCCTTTTAGAGTGGGACAAAAGTGAAACAAGAAATCACACATTTATGTACCAAACAACCAGAAAGAAATTACTAACAAGAAACAATCAATGAGCCTATGTTACTAGGGGTGTGTGCATCGATCGGTTCAATTCGATTTTGTATATTATCAGTTCAGTTTATTAGTTTTTGATTTGTAAACATGCAAAATTAATAATCAAATCAATAAGATATTTGTTATCGATTTTGGTTAATCGATTTTTGGTCCTTAATGGTTCATAAGAAAATGCTCCTATAATTTTTTTGTTTTCTCTTATTTTTATCTTCAAATATACACTCTCTTCATGCATAAAAGTCTATACAAATTACAAGCATAAACAAATTCAAATACGTTATTACTAAAACAAACTTATTTTCTTTCTTGTTAAGTAGAAAACTTGAATATAGTAGCAACGGTAGAAATCTATCAAAAAGAAAAACAACATTGATAGGTAGAACCCCACCAAATCAATGACTTTAAAAAGAAAACAACAAGAATAAGGCAACAACTATAAATGCAAAAAATAATAGGGTATAGATTTAAAATTTAAAGTCAATATTATATAATTATGGATAAAAATATAATTTTAATATAATCTTATTGGGTTATCGGTTTAACCATTAACTAAAACCTCAAAATCGAAATCGAATCGATAGCCCAATAAAAAATTTACAAAATCGTTTAAAAATCATTAACCCAATAACCCGATATCAATAAACCGATAACATTTTTTTCGATTCGATTTATTGTTTAAACCGATTTTTTCACACCCCTATATGTTACTAGTAGTCGCACTTCAATGGTCTATACATGTCCCAACACAAGTAACAACTACTAACTCTTAATTGACCAGAGAATTTATCATTGAAAGAAAAAAAGGACCAGAGAATTAAGTGTGCCCGTAAATGACGGGGCAGAAGTTTGTATAACTTCATTCTTACTCAAGTTTCTGTTTTGCACATTGCTAACTCATGAAATAAGTCAGAAAAGAGAGGAAGAAGAAATTCCCAAATGGCCTAAATGCTCTGACTAAATATTTACTGAGAGACTTGACTAGTTCCGTTAGTTTTTATTGATTACTTCTCCGTTTTTAAATAAGTGGTGTTTTTAACATGGCACACTTCTTAAAAAGTTACTTATTTCTAGAAAATAAAGAGTGTTTTTACTAACTTAGCTTTAATAAATACTTTGAAAATGATGCAACTCTTTAGTATCAGTTTCTTGGTTATATAAAACTATCTTTATTTAAAGAAGGATAAAATTGGAATATTATCATTAATATTTTCTTAATTATTTAATACACCACAAATTTAGGAACATTATGAGAATGCTTAAACATCATTCATTTAGGAACGGAGGGAGTACTGATTATCGATCGCGCTATATTATAAATAAAACAAAAAGGGTCTAATATACTTTCAACTTTGCGATTTAAAGTTCATATACCACTTATTGAAAAAGTGGTTCACATATACCAATATGGTTACACAAATGACCCAAATATATCATATTTGGCTTAAGGAAGAGAAAAATTGATTTTAAATTTATTTTTTGAATTTTTTATTAAAATAAAATCTATTATAGGGGTATATTTGATCTTTCTCGAAAAGTTCAGGTGTATATTGATCCTTTTCATATGTGATTTTTTTTTGACTTCTCGGATTCAACCATTAATAAGTCAGAGAAGGACCTAAAATTTCTCTGAACTATGAGATTTGGTGCAATATTATCTTCTGTATATCTATCGTCTCAAAAATACCCTCGACGTTAACCTTTTAGGCCAAAAAATACCCTTACTTATAACGGTTCATACTCATAAGATGGACGGAGAGCAATATTGTACCAGATATCATTGTTCAAGGGAATTTTAGTCCCTAATTTGTTAAATAATTTGAAATTACTTGGAAAAAAAAATACTTCCAAATAAATAAAAAGAACCACTCATGACCCATATTTTGACCCAATATGACTGCAATTAATGTTCAAAAAATTATAATTGTGTGACATCTTTCTATTGGCCTATTCTTAATCAATTCCTAATTTATTAGAACTCAACCCTTAATTCGAGTTCCAACTAAAATTCATTTCGCTCCGCCTGATTTACCTATCTAAATAAAAATTAGTATTTCCTTTTATAAAATTTTCTATCAATTACCCAATTGTCTTGTTCATTACTTTTATTGTTCTTCTTCTAATCTCTTCCTAATTAGGATATTAGGACTCAAACTTGGAATGCATTTACATATTCATTTTATTTTGATTTGTATTATTATCATGAGGGAGGGTGGAAGGTTATTGAGAATAAAGAGTTAGTTAGTTAGTTATCTAATTAATTAGCTGGTAGTCCACTCTTAAGGGGTGTGTTAATACATGTGCTTAGCTGTTGAAAGGTTGTTAAGAAGTTGTTAGAGATTGTTAGAGTCACGTGTCAGTTACATGATCAGCTGACAGTAACATGCTCTATATAAACAGAGCATGGTATGCTACATTCAATATAACAAAATATCTTTCTCCTCTACTCTCTTCTTCTCTCCCTACTCATCTCTCTTCTTCTTCATTGCATGTTAGTTACAGACCTAGACCTGTAACAATGGAGGGTTGATTTCATAGCTACAGAGTCACACTAAGAAACCTAACATGGTATCAGAGCAGGTTAGATCAAGATCAGATCGATTTTCCGCAAAATTGTAGTTACGTTGTTAAGCCAAAGCTAAGCTATGGTAGAATTAACAGTCAGAACACTAGAACACAATCATCCTCTAGATCTCCAATCTACAGATACACCAGGTGCAATTCTAACTGCAATTAAGCTCACTGGACCAGAAAACTATGGCCTCTGGAGTAGATCAATGAGACTTGAATTGTTAGCGAAGAACAAAGTAGGTTTCATAGACGGAACATGTACGAAAAACTTGTACAAAGAAGAATTGGCAGCACAATGGGAGCGATGTAATGCACTGGTCTTTTCATGGATAAGCAGCACAGTAGCTAACAACCTACTGACCACGATAGTCTATGCATCAAATGCAAGACGAGTTTGGGACGATTTCAAGGAAAGGTTCGACAAATCAAATCTCACAAGAGTCTACCTACTATGGACAGAAGTAGCTAATCTCAAGCAAGGTACTGATTCTGTAACTGAATATTACTCTAAGATGAGGGATTTATGGGATGAATTCGATGTGCTAGTACCATTTCCTTCATGTGAATGTGCTGAAGCTAAGCCTTATATTAAGCACCTTCATCAGAGACTATTGATGTTTCTAATGGGATTGAATGAATCTTTTAGTCATGTTAGGAGTGATATACTGCTCAAGACAGATGTGCCCTGTGTTAACCAATCCTATGTTATTGTAGTATAAGAGGAAAGCCAAAGGCTGTTAGGTGTAGTAAACATCAACAAGGAACCTATTGCCATGATGGCAGGGAAAACACAGGGGTTTAAAGGAAAGAAAATGGCTCCAGGAACACCATGTGAAGTTTATGGTTACAGGAATCATCTAACACAAAACTGCTATAGAGTGGTGGGATATCCTCCTGACTCAAGAGCAAGAAGAAACAAGCAGGATCAAGTGGTTCTTACCAGTCTAATAGTGGTGGTTTTAGATCTGGAAATCAGAATGAAACAAGAGGAAATAATTTCAGACCTCATGCAAACAATGCATCTACTGATAGAACAGGACAAAGGCATGAACTCACTGAAAAGGAGCATAGTCAAGTAAAGAACTTACTTCATAACAAGGAACCAGGTGAATCAAGGAAAACTTGGCAGGTAATGTTTACTTGATAACAAATCCTTGTACTCATGATTGGATAATAGATTCAAGTGCAACTCACCATATAACCCCTTGCATAGAACTGCTAAATGACCTTAAATGCATCAAGGATGAGAGGTCTAGTACAGTTCAGTTACCTACAGGTGGTAAAGCTCAGATCAAAAGTACAGGAGACTCATTCATCTTAGATGACTTGAAAGTGAAGAATGTACTCCATGTGCCTGATTTCAAATTCAACCTTCTATCAGTTGCAAAACTCACTAGGGACTTATCATGTAGTGTCAGTTTTTTCCCTAACTTCTGTGTGTTGCAGGCCCTTTACAGTGGCAGGGTGATTGGGATTGGTAGATTAACCAAAGGTCTATACTTGTTAAAAGATGAGATTAAAGCTATGGTAGGAACAACAGTGGCAAAAGAATCCAGTCTTACTGAATTGTGGTATTTCAGGCTGGGACATCCATCTCTCAAAGCAATGGAACACATATCTTTCCTCAAAAGTCACCTAGAGTCAAGGAGCCATCATGACTGTCAAATATGCCCTCTGGCCAAGCAAAGTAGGATGACATTTCCAAGCAGTCTACATAGATCAGACCATATATTTTAGCTTATACATGTAGATGTATGGGGACCCTATAAAACCCCCACTTATTAAAGAAAACAGTATTTTGTTACTATAGTAGATGACTACAGTAGGTTCACATGGATTTGTTTGATTCAGTGTAAGACTGAGGTGCATCTTATCTTGAAAGACTTCTTGCTTCTGGTTAATACACAATTTGGTGTTAAGGTGCAAATATTAAGATCTGACAATGGGACTGAGTTTTTCAATTCTAAATGCAGCACTTTGTTTAGCTCTTTTGGCATAGTTCATCGGAGTTCTTGTGCATATACACCTCAACAAAATGGAACAGTAGAAAGGAAACATAGGCATATCCTAGATATTACTAGAGCTCTAAGGTTTCAAAGTGGAGTTCCTATCATATTCTGGGGTAATTGTGTAAAGACAACAACTTATTTGATCAACAAACTTTCTACTGCAGTTTTGAAAGGAAAGTCACCTCATGAGATGTTGTATGGCAGGGAGCCTAGGATAGAGCATTTGAGGGTGTTTGGGTGCTTATGCTTTGCTTCTGTTTTTCCAAAACAAGATAAGTTTTCACCTAGAGCTAAGAGAGTTGTCCTCTTAGGCTATTCAGACACACAAAAGGGTTACTAAATCATGGATCTCGATACAAATGTCTTCTTTATAAGTAGAGATGTTACATTCATGGAACATGTATTTCCTTTCAGGAAAGATTCATCAGAACCCTTAGATATGTTTACACCAGTTGTAACAACCAGTTGCTGATCTCATATGTTCTAAGCTAGTGACACCCCCACCTGTTGTTGAGAATGCCATACCTCTTGAGGATAGCACCCCACATACGGTAGCAGACAACATGGATGGGAACATGCCTGCAGCAGACTTGGATCTTCCTGAGCACCTTGAAGAGGTTGAGTTAGCAGTTGAACCTGAACCTACACTAGATTGAGGCAACCCTGAACCTCTTGTTGCAGATGCATACCCTCAGGATTCCAGGAGAACTGGGAGGACCTCTAAACCTCAGTTATGGCACAAGGACTATGTAGTGCCATGCAAGATCAATACTGCTAGCTTATATCCTATTGCCAACTACCTTTCTTATACACACCTAAGTCCCTCCTATCAAGCATTTATAGTAGCTGTTTCATCCACTCCAGTTGAACCTACCAGCTTTCAGGAAGCATCCAAGCATCCTCAGTGGATTGCAGCTATGCAAGATGAAGTGAATGCATTGGAACAGAATAACACATGGATTGTAGTTCCTCTACCCTCTGGGAAGCAATCCATTGGATCAAAGAGGGTGTACAAAGTTAAACATAAAGCTAATGGTGAAGTGGAAAGGTATTGTTGACACCCAATTTTGTCCCCCCTTTCTTTTAATTCATTCACTTGAGCTTCTAAATTTTTAATAAATTAAATATCCTACATTTCACTATTATTTTTTATTTATTACTATTATTACCTATTATTTCTACTACTTTAAATTTTATTATTATTATTATTATTATTATAATTTTATTATTATTTTTATCATTTTTAAAGATTACGAATATATTATCAATATTACTATTGTTACTATCTTCTTTAAACCGATTGTCGTTACTTTATTTCAAGTTTTATGTTTACTAAATTAATTATTATTACTTTACTACATAATTATAATTTTTCATCATAATATATATTGCACTATTTTTTTAATTAGAAGCTCAAAAGAATCAATTGGAAGGAGAAAAAGGCCACATAACTCGGCCCGAAATGAGCCTCTAAATGTTCCAGCTCATTTTTTCGTCAAATTTGTCAAAAATGCAGCCAAAGCATTAGCCCATTTACCCAAACCAAGACTTAGGGGATTCCCGTTCATATTTCCTCCACTTTTGGAAATTTGACACTTTCACACACATTGTACACGCGAGTTGTGTCCTTTCACTTCTCCGAAATTCTTTCAAAAACCTTGTATTTAGAGAGTTGGTGCACGCGTGGGGTGAGCGGATAGTTTTACTACCGTGTGACCACGTACCTTCTCACATAGGAATACCTCAAGTCCGAGTCTACCCAACTCTTAGTCCACCCAGGATAGAGCTAAACCAACACACTTTACTAAGAACATGCATCATTTCATGACCTAAGAGGCTTAATGCGTTAGGCGTATTAAGTCCATTAGTCGACTTTACCCAAATGTCCAAATGGGTTTTCGACCCTAAGTGACGATTTATCATTATTTATGTGCATACTTGAGAGGTGATTGTGCCTAAATATGGACTATTTGCTCTAATTAATTAAACTTTAGGGAGGAGGGTATCACTAACCTTTGCATGACAGGTATGAAGGTTTTATGTTGGTGTATGTCTTTGATCAATAACTGACAGGAGTTGACGATCTCGTCGAGCAAAACCAAGAAGTTTAGACGTGGAAAATTTACTTTTACTTTATTTAGATTCGAAAGTACTTTATATTGTATTAGTTTGATATGTAATAAAATTTACATTTCTCTTGTACCTTTTAAAGAAATAGAATTCGTTTAGTTAATCAAGAGCAATGGAATGACATATTATGGCACATTTACTTTTCAAATACACGTTAGGCCTACCTCTGGCACAAAGAGGTCACAAACTTATTAGGATACGTTATCGTTTTTAAACATACTTGATTTGCATGTTATTCCATAACTTATTTGACTTTACTTGATGACTTATTTACATGATTTATTTGAATTTACGTGAACATGACTTACCTAAAGTTTTCATTTAAAACTAACATTTTATTTGTGTTTCATATTCTTTCTTTTATTCCCCAATAAAGTTGATTCGTGTTGACAATCGAGCTGGCCAACCACCCTTACTTCACAAGATCTAAGTCATCGGTATTACCTCGACGTAGTTGGACTGTTCAAGGAAGAAAAATCGCAATGACTGATCCAACCACATCTAATCCAATTGGTAGAGGAATCATTCCTAATGACTCTTCTGAAACTTCCGAAAATAGAGCTACTATTCAACATGATGAGCACATCGCTCGCTTGACTCAAGAGATCGAGGATCTACGTGGAGAACTGAGTCGGGTTAAGGACTTGACAAATTTGTCCATTACACTCCAAAGTCCACTTCCTGAACCCAGAAATGCCGCACCTCATTTTTCACCACTTGATTCATCAGTTCCCGAACACATTCCACCACAACATCCTCCACTTGCCAACAATAACCTACCTCTAACCACCCCCGTAAATCCACCAAACCCACAAACCGTCTACACTCCTCCACAAAGTCAACCACCCACTTATACTACCTATGCTACTCCTCCTAATCCATCACTCGTCAATCCACAAAATCAACCTCCAGTTCACACTTCTTACATTTCTCCACCTGCTAACACCTATCCACTACCTATAACTACTCCCATGAACCCGCAAATCAATACCCCTTATAATCTTCCACCACCTCCAATCCAAAGTACTTCTACCGTTCAGAACTATCCAGCCCAGCATATACAAGGGGCACATGTTGCCACTCCTTACGTGCAACATGTTCCTCCGGTATATGCGATGGAAGCTCAAACCTTTACCAACCCAATATCGGTCAAGTTCCAACCCGAGGTGGACCAATATGAAGAAATGGAGAAGGATGTCAAGGCAAAGTCTGATGATGTATTAGCAAGGGAGATTGATGATCTTAAGAAAGCAATGAAAAATCTCCAAACTACTAGGGGAAGCACAAGCCTAGAGTATGATGATTTGTGTGTGCAACCTGATATCGACTTGCCTATAGGGTACAAGCCGCCAAAATATGTTCAATGGAGTTGGTGACCCTCATACACATTTAAGGGCCTACTGTGACAAGTTGGTAGGGGTAGGGAGAAACGAAAAAATTAGGACGAAGTTGTTCATAAGAAGCCTATCTGGTGAAGCTCTTGCTTGGTATACACAACAAGATCTCTGTAAATAGCGTGGATGGAGTGATATGGCACAAGACTTCATGGATAGATTCAGGTTCAATACTGAAATCACACCTGATAGATTCTACTTGGCTAAGTTAAAGAAGAAGTCAACTGAGATATTTCGCGAGTATGCCCTGCGTTGGAGGGCAGAAGCAGCTAGAGTCCAACCGCCGATGGGTGAAAGTGAAATGACTGCTACCTTCATCGAATGCCAGGATAACAGTCTATACTATGAGAAAATGATAACCATGATGGGACAAAAGTTCATGGAGGTTGTCAGAATGGGGGAAATCTTGGAAGATGGGATCAAATCAGGGAGAATCCAAGACTATACAACTTTGCAAGCTGCGAGCAGAGCAATTCAATATGGATCCATCAATGGGAACAAAAAGAAGAAGGAAGATGTATCTGCTGTCATGGTTGATCAAGGACACAAGTCAAATCAAACTCCTCTTTATCTAAATCAACCACATCAACCCATTTATCCTTACCGGTATGGTGAAACCTCCCAAACTCTCTACCATCCTCCACTAACTCATTACCCTGTCTATAACACCCAGGCAAATTATTATCAACCTCGAGTTCCTACTTACCAAAATCGACCTCATACTGCACCAAGAGCTCGTCCAAATCAGGAAATTAAAACCAATCGCAACTACACCAAGATAGCCGAACTATATGCTCAGTTGTTTGAAAGGTTGAAAATAGCAGGTATGATACAACCAATTGAAGGGAAAATCCCAGATCCTATTCCGAAGTGGTTTGACGGTTCCAAGCGTTGCGCCTATTGTTATACCCCATTTTAACCGAGGTCGAAACGGTGTACAACGTATTGAAAACTTCTAAATTAAATAAAAGGAAGTCGCCACCTAATTAGTCTTACGGTGAATTAGGACACCTATAATTAACTATGCGATTAAAGCAAACAAAAGACTTCATTTTTAAGGTCTACTAAACTTAAGATTCTAAGTAAGGATTCTAACTATTCTAAAGAGAAGGTATTAAGCATTCTTTAAAATCCGCGAAATTATGGTTAACCGGCTAAACTTAGGTTAATCTAATTAAAATCAACAAATTAAAATAATCAAATTTTAGACTCAAAGAAATCTTGAAAGAGGTTGGCCTTTAAAACAACTATAATTTTACTTAAAAAAAAAATCTGCATTTTTTAACCTTTGTAAAACTGTGTTTTTAGCCAAAAATCTGCACGTTCGAACTTGTTTAAAACTGCATTTTTACCTTAAGAAAACTGCATTTTTATACTAAAATAACCTTCGTTTTAAGTCCTTAAAAGAGCTGCGTTTTCCTTTCACTTAACTAAAATCTGTTTAAAGAAGATACTTTTAGGAAGCAAAGTCGTTTGACATAACAACGGGATTCTCTCTTATTTATTTTTGCAGAGTAAAGAGTGAGGGAAATAAAGGTTATAACAAAGCTTGATTTCTAATACTTCAAAAATATCATAGATGCGCATAATGTATATATACGAAATAAAGAACTAACTACATGCTTCCATTATCATATATAGCTAACTACCCTTTCTAAGGTTCAAGTACTCTAGGCCTAAGTCTTTATCGACGAAACCAAAAAGAAATTGAAATAAGAGTTAGAATAACTAATTAAGCATAACAAAATTCGTAATAGAATCAATAACAAAAGAGTAAAGAGAAAATGAAAGAAGTATCTCCCCGCTCTCATTTTTTGCTAAGGAGAGATGGATGAAGTTAGATGTGATATTCCAAGTCCTTCTCTTCTCCCTCTATTCTTTGTTCGGACACAAAATGAGAAGACGAGAGATATGCTTGACGAGTGAAATGCAAGTGTACTCGTTCTATAATGACGCGGAGTCTCATTTGAGACTCCTTGCAACTCCGGCAAATCATGTGAAATAAGAAAAAGAAGCAAACATTAGAAAAGGGGCATTTAGTTTAAAGGAACACAAAAGAAGAAGAAAATCACCACAAAAAAAACATATAGGGTCATGCTAGATCAAGATTCATGCCTCATTCTTACACGAAGATATACAGAAAGTATAATTGGTGCTCCAAGTTGTTTGGGCAAGCTAATATTGTTTGGAAAATAAAGTCTTTTATTTTTTCATTTAAACTTTTAAATAAGTAACAACTTTACACCAAATCCGAGCATGAACACAACGTCAAACAAAATTCCCCGGCAGTACACTTTTAAATAAAATAGAGTATTGAAGAAAAAGCAAAGAATACAAAGTTCTCAAATAAACCAAAACTGAACACAAGGAAAAAGAAACAAAGGGGTACAAAGTTTTTAAACAAATCTATACTACTGTAAAACTTAAAACACATTTTTTTGTTAACTTAAATACTCAAGATGACTTTTAAATCATAGCTAAGCACGTACTAATTCTTAAACTTATGAATCTGTAGTAATGTTCGTAAACATTTACCAATTTATCTCAACAAAGTTCTATGGACATGAAGCTTGAACAAAAGATACTAACTACAGAAACAAAGTATTAGCCGAGAGAAGATCTGTTCACTTTCATATTAGTGTTCTATTTTTACTTAGGTGGCTAAAACAGGGGAATAACATCTCTAATCACATAACTTAAATAACATACCCTGGTACATCCATTTTTGTTTCTGAATAGTATACTACTGAAGAGGTTAAGGGAGTATTATTATACAAAAAAGTTAACAGATTGATCATTTTTTAATAGAACATCACTTGTTCCTTCACACAAAAAACAAATTCCAACGAAACCAAAACTTTAAGAAAAAAAAAGTCGTTGAACATGGATTAAAGGCATCAAAACAGGTGTATTCGTATGATCAAAGGAGTGTAAGATTACAACATGCTTCCTACACAAGTTTTGACAGCAAAGAAAGGAAAAGAAATACTAAAGATTGGAGAATAAAGCCGTATTTTCACCTGTTTTGGAGCAGCAAACTTGGAGCGTTCTTGACCATGAATCCACACTCGAAACTCGATGAAACAAGAACTTGAATGCGCGCCCAGGAATCAGAACAAAAGGGAGATGAAAGGGGTTGATATTTGCGAAAACGAGAAGCTTTTTGCTATGTATTTCTTGATTGTCAACTGATGCCCCAAACGCTTCTCCAACCCTTGGTATTTATAGGAGCAAAGCTAGGGTTCATGGGGAGATTTTGGGCGGGTTTTGAGTGAGATTCGAATTTGAACCTTGTCAGCTTCACGTGATTTCGTCTGACTTTGAAGATTCATGGAGAGATGAACTTAGCCCGAATAAGTTATACATCAACTGACCATTGCTATTGCAAACCTCAGAAAATCGTAAAAATGAAGTAATGACAAAGGCCGTCTGTCATGGAGACAGAGGGAAGGAGAAGGGTCCAAATGGAGTTATCAAGAATTGCACGAAAATGGAGAGGTGAGCGTCTGTCATGGCAAGGGGAGATGAAATTTTCGCCCCAAAAATGGAGAGGGAGGTGCGGCGTATAGAGGAGAGAAAGGATACAACTAATCTGATTTTAGGGTTTGAGGGTATTTAGGGTATTTCAGGTAGCTTAAGTGAGGGTATTTTTGGTAGTTCAAGCAAATAGGGTGTGAGTTGGATTTTGGGATGAGTTTGACCAACCAATAAAAGAGCGACACGTGGCGGAGAAGAGGCTAGGTGTGTGGAAAGTGTGGGAGGCGTGTGTTTATGACTGTTGGGCGCTTACGTGGCGCTTACGTGGCATCCACGTGGATTAAAATGTATTCAATTACTTATGATTAAAAGATAATTATAAAAATATTAGGCAAAAAATCAATATCGTAGGAATTACGATAACATTAAAAAAATTAGAAAAAACAAAAGAAGTATTTGTAGGAAATGGGAGCAAATACGGAAACGGAAGGAAATTCGAGAAAAGAGGATTCTGCCTAAGAGTGACGGCCTGAGTGACGGTCCGTCTCATGTGTGACGGTCCGTCACATTGACCGTCAAGGAGAGGGGCAACACTGTCTAGGGGTGACGGCCGCCGTGACGGTCCGTCAAGGTGGTGACGGTCCGTCACCCCCACCGTCGCACCATGGCAGCATAGAGGCAGTGCCACTGCCTTAAGGTGACGGTCCAGGCGACGGTCCGTCATTGGCTTGACGGTCCGTCAGCCTGGCCGTCAAGTTTAGCAAAGAAGGCAGTGCCACTGCCTTAAGGTGACGGTCTGAGTGACGGTCCGTCACATTGACCGTCAAGGAGAGGAGCAACACTGTCTAGGAGTGACGGCCCCCGTCCTTTGCTAAATTAAAAAATAACGAGCACACTGCTAGATTTATAGAATAATAACAATAATAAAGTAATAATAATAATAATAGTAGTAGAACTATATTGATATTTTCACAAAAATAAGGACGATAGCATTACATAGATTTCTAATTATAATAAAATAACTTGTAAATTATCAAAATTATTTGAAGCTTAAAGAATTAAACAGGGAGAAAGATGGGACAAAATTGGGTGTCAACAGCTTGTCCCTCTTTGACCGGAGACGAAGTAAGAGTTTTCGGGCAAAGAAGTTGACTTAGTAACCTAATTTTGTCTCAATGGATAGAATTAAGCATGAAGGAAATTTTGAAAGAAATTTGAGAGAGTTGTGGCCGAACTCTGGTCTCCGAGTTGCCTACATATCTCGGGTTGCATGAGAATCAGGCCGTCTGTAGTTCTGAACGATTATGATACCCTATGAACAAGGAATCATAACGAATACAAAAATGTTGTCCCAGTGTTGAGTTATGATGACAACTGGGTATTATGATTTAGGAAACATATTCTAGACCTTAGAATTTAGAAAATGAAATGAGCGAACTTAATCATCGAGCTGTCGATGTAAGTAGAATAAAGTCGAGCGAAGTTCGAGGTAGATCCTTGATCTTTGTTGGGAGTCTGAGCGTCATTCCTCACAAATTGCCCCAGTTCGCTGCTTAGAAATAGTTCCACGTTGTGCTAATGCTCCTGCGAAACTTAAACTAGACAAAACAATTAGGAAGTAAATATTAAATGTAAAGCGATGTATAATAAATTCATGAACAAACAACACCTTTTGGGCGTCAATTTGCGAAAATGCGGCCTTGCAGGCTGAAATGATTTAATAAAATAAAAATTTTAACAAAGCTTATGAAAATGGGGTTTTAGGCCAATGATTCATGAGAATGATGCCTTTGGCGATGGTTAATGAAATGAGGCCTTAACCCAAATATTTTATGAAGATGAGGCTTTTCAAGCCAATGATTTATGAAAATGAGGCATTTTAAGCCAATAATATGTATGAAAGCAATACATTATGAAAAGCATTTGTGCGATATATTAAAAAATAGTTGTGCAATATATTTAAAGCAATTGTGCGGCGTATTTAAAGCAATTGTGCGGCCTATTTAAAGCAATTGTGCGATGCATTTTAAAGCATTTGTGCAATGCATTAGACAATAATTGAAAGTCATGTGCAGTGTATTTAAAGCATTTATGCGAAGCATTTGTGCAGTATTTATTTAATAATTCTGAAAGCATTTATGCAAAGTAATTAAAGCCATGTGTGCAGTGCGTGTGTTGCGCATTTGAAAGACAATTAAAGCCATGCATAATGCATTTTAAAGCGTTTGAAAGCATTTTGTGCAGTGCATGTGCAGCGCATTTGAAAGACAATTAAAGCCATGCATAATGCATTTTAAAGTGTTTGAAAGCATTTGTGCAGTGCATTTGAAATTATTTGTGTAGAGCAATTAATGTATTTGAAATCTTTTGTAAAGCTTTAGTAATGAATTTAAAAATCAACATCACATAAGAAGCATAATATTTCCTAAATATTATAAGCAAACCGTTCGAGATATAATTCCCGCGAAGATGTAATCGCTATCGACTATTCTACTTCTGCTAATCTGAAAAAACCTGCACTCAAAGAAAAATTATGAGTTTTGGGAGAGGTTGATTTGCGTTGACTTTGAAACTCTGGATCTTGATACTTCTTGCTTCCACTTTTGGACTTGCAACCCCCATTTATCGTAAATCTTGGCCAATGAATAATATAAAATATTTGATTGAAAATCATTTTAGAATAAAATATAAGTAAAAATAAATAGATATATAAAATATGCATATACATATAATTGTAAAGAAATTCTGCCAAATTTTAAATTGTGACATGTCGTGAAACAACGCAAACGTCCTTTATCCAAAGCGAATGTCTTTTCTTTTGTCGGATGACTGGGTTGATCGAATACTCTTTGATATCCTTTGATTCCTGCTCTCAATGATGCCCTTAAAATTGTCCCGGTTTCTGACATAGGAGAAGTACTATAGCTCTATCATGATGAGACCGAGCCTTATATAGGCTGCCTACGTATCCCACCAAGGGAATCAGGCCAAGCGTAGTTCATAAAAATACATTTCTGAAAAGTTTTTAACTAAAGGGCCGAACCCTCCACGAGTTGCCTACGTATCCAAAGGAATCAGGCCAGACGTAGTTCGTTACATATAAAAAGACGGAATTGGGATTTTCTTTTAATAAAGTGATCGAGGCCCATGCGGACTGCCTACGTATCCCACCGAGGGAATCAGGTCGCAACGTAGTTCCATTACAAGCAAAATGGGATCTTTGGAGATTTCTACTTAAAAGACCAAACCCGATGTGGGTTTCCTACGTGTCCCGCCAAGGGAATTAGGTCATTCGTAGTTTTGATTACATGGAAAGACATTACATAAACGAAACAACAAAAACAAAAAGCTTCTAGACATAATATCTCTTAACGGCATCCGCATTGATAGCTTTCGGCCAAACTTCACCATCCATTTCAGCTAGAATCAATGCTCCTCCGGTCAGTACTCGGTGAACCATGTAAGGCCCTTGCCAATTAGGTGCAAATTTTCCTTTAGCTTCGTGTTGGTGTGGAAATATGCGCTTCAAAACCAATTGCCCCGGTGTAAATTGCCTCGGTCTTACTTTCTTGTTGAAAGCCTTGGCCATCCTATTCTGATAAAGTTGTCCGTGACAAACTGCATTCATTCTCTTTTCATCAATTAGCATCAACTGTTCATACCGATTATGTACCCATTTGGCATCACTCAACTCAGCTTCTTGTATGATTCTCAAAGATGGTATCTCCACTTCTGCCGGTAGCACTGCTTCCGTTCCATAGACCAAAAGATAAGGCGTTGCCCCAGTTGAAGTCCTGATCGTGGTGCGATAGCCAAGGAGGGCAAATGGCAAATTCTCATGCCAATGCTTGTAGTTGTCAATCATCTTCCGCAATATCCTTTTGATGTTCTTATTGGCTGCCTCAACTGCTCCATTCATCTGAGGTCGATAGGGAGTGGAATTGCGATGAGATACGTAATCACATAACCTTGCAAATATCCTTTTTATATTATGTTTTTATTATATAAATTATCAAATCTAGCAATTCTATGATTGTGACAAATAATGAGACAAGTGATCAAGGTTTGATGACAAGATTCTTCTAAAAAGACGTGAAGATGACTTAAAGTTCGAACAATCAATCAAGGAGCATGACAACAATAATATTCGAGCACGAAGAATATCCATTCAAGAGAAGTCAAGACACTACATCAAAGGACGACTTTATATAGGTTTCATTTGAATGTAACTTTCTCTTTTCATGTACTTACGAACTACGTTTTGACCTGATTCTGTTGGCGGGATACGTAGGCAGCCCACATAGGGTTCGGTTTCACTATAGAAAAAATTTAAAATCTCTTTATTTGTAATAGGAGAACTACATATGACCTGATTCCCTCGGTGCGATACGTAGGCCGCCCACATATGGTTCGGTCATGTTAGGGTAGAAACTAAAAATCCTTTATTTACTTATGTAACAGAACTACATACTGACTTGATTTCTCATGGTGAGATACGTAGGCAACCCATATCGGGTTCGGTCCCTTTATTTAAAAATTTCAAACTATCTTTTTATGTACCCTGAACTACGTTCTGACCTGATTCTCTTTGCGGGATACGTAGGCAACCTATATAAGGTTCGGTCTCACCACAACATAAGTTTAGTTACTTTTCCAAAGTCAAAACTAGGGGAGATTTTGGAAAGACATGCACAGGGAGTGATCGGACGTGCCAAGTTGTACTTGATTCAAGCTACCGAAGACGAAGTAAACCGTCAAAGAACGATTCATTTTGTTTCATAAAGTGTCACAATTTAAGAGTTGGTAGAATTTTTTTTACAACCTATACACATATTTTTATATATATTGTCATATATATTTTCAAGTGCTTATATTTTCTCCAAAAAAAAACCTTCACTACTTGTTCATTTGCCAAGCTCCAAACGGAGGTCACAAGGTCTAAATAAACAAGACGAGCGGAGGCCAACAAAGTCAAGTCTCAAGTCAACACGAATCAACACCCTCTTCCAAACTAAGAATTTTTCTTTGAGTGCAGGAATAACTAAAATACAAGATGACAATTGGACCAATGTCAGGACTACCAATCATGGCCCAAAGGCGTCATTTGGCCCCATGGCCTCGCCTTAATAAGCCAAATGACTTCATCTCTCATTTTATCTTTTATTTTATCCTTTATTTTGCTATAACTTTATATCTTTATTAACGTCTTTACCTGAATTTTGTAGGTGATGGAAATGAAAAAGAAATTTCATTTAAGAGGTCACTCGACCCACCATGAAATCGCACATCAAAAATCAAATGCAATATTCAACCAGTCACAATCATCATCCACAACAGCAGCCAAGCGACTTCATTTATTTACTACTTTACTAATTACTTTTACAATTCATTTTACCTACTTTAACGATTTTGCTTTAAACTTTACAGATATCATAAAGTCTCCGAAGACAACCGGAGGCTTCATTTACCTTTAAGACATCATTGAGTCCCCGAAGACAACCGGAGGCCTCATTTATCATTGAAGTCCTCGAAGATAACCGGAGACTCATTTGCATAAGCCAAACGGCTATACACTTACTTTACTCTCTACTTTACCAATTTACTTTAATATACTTTACCCACTTTAATGACTTTATCTCAAACTTTACAGAAATCATTGAGTCCCCGAAGACAACCGGAGGCCTCATTTATCGTTGAAGTCCCCGAAGACAATCGGAGACTCGTCTGCATAAGCCAAGCGGCTATACACTTACTTTACTCTCTACTTTACCAATAACTTTAATTCACTTTACCTACTTTAATGACTTTACCTTAAACTTTACAGATATTATCGAGTTTCCAAAGACAACCGGAGGCCTCATTTATCATTGAAGTCCCGAAGACAACCGGAGACTCATCTGCATAAGCCAAGCGGCTATACACTTACTTCACTCTCTACTTTACCAATGACTTTAAATCACTTTACCTACTTTAACGACTTTATCATAACTTTACAGACATCATTGAGTCCCTGAAGACATCCGGAGGTCTCATTTAACATTGAAGTCCCCGAAGACAACCGGAGACTCATCTGCATAAGCCAAATGGCTATACATTTACTTTACCTTCTACTTTACCAACTACTTTAATCTACTTTACCTACTTTAACGACTTTATCATAAACTTTACAGACATCATTGAGTCCTCGAAGATAATCAGATACCTCATTTATCATTGAAGTCCCGAAGACAACCGGAGACTCATCTGCATAAGCCAAGCGGCTATACACTTACTTTACTCTCTACTTTACCAATGACTTTAAATCACTTTACCTACTTTAACGACTTTATCATAACTTTACAAACATCATTGAGTCCCTGAAGACATTCGGAGGTCTCATTTAACATTGAATTCCCCGAAGACAACCGGAGACTCATCTGCATAAGCCAAATGGCTATACATTTACTTTACTTTCTACTTTACCAACTACTTTAATCTACTTTACCTACTTTAACGACTTTATCATAAACTTTACAGACATCATTGAGTCCTCGAAGATAATCAGATGCATCATTTATCATTGAAGTCCCCGAAGACAATCGGAGACTCACCTGCATAAGCTAAACGGCTACATCATTGAGTTCCCGAAGATAACCGGAGGCCTCATTTATCATTGGAGTCCCGAAGACAACCGAAGACTCATCTGCATAAGCCAAATGGCTATACACTTGATTTACTTTTCATAGCCATACGGCTTCACACTTATTTCAGTTTATATTTCATTTACTCCTACGTTTTGTTTTACTCAATATGCTAACTACTTTTCATTAAGTTTTGACAGAAAATACAATACACACACGCCAATTACAATAACAAGAGATGCATCACAACGTGGAACTTTATCTTAGCAGTGAACTGGGGTAAATTTGCTAAAGAGGAATATCAAACTCGCTAGCAGAGGTCAAGGATCTACTCTCGAATTTCCCTCCGCCTACGTCCCATGAACACGTGGTATGTAGGTTATTCAAACTCTTTTCATATTCGCCGCTAAATCTCAACTCAATTAACTCTTTCATAATCCCTCAACTCTTTTCACTACCCAGTGTCTCCGTAACTCTACACTGGGGCAGTTTTTGAGAATCCGCATCTCAACATGACGATTCAATCTTAGAGTATTGTGGGAACTTGTCTAGTAGAGTCCTATTTATGAGTGTGTTGTCGACCACATTTATAATTAGGAGGCTATGAACATGCCTTCCATTTTTTTTGAACACTCTTATAACCTATTTTTAAACTCATGGTTGCTACCAAATTCGCTAGTAACACTCTTTTCAAAACTCTTGAACTACATATGACCTGATTCTCCTAAAACCCGAGATATGTAGGCGACTCAAAACCGAGGTTCAGTCATAATCTTCAAAATATCTTATATCAAGTCCTCATAATCTTTTTCTACATTCTTCTATCCCATAACCTTCCAACGTTTGTATCAATTTAATTCATCCAAGACTATATTTGTTGGCCGGAACAAAATTGGCTACCAAGTCAACTCCTTTGCCCGAAGACTCTTACATCGTCTCCGTTCAAAGTGGGGCAGCTGTTGACACCCAATTTTGTCCCCCCTTTCTTTTAATTCATTCACTTGAGCTTCTAAATTTTTAATAAATTAAATATCCTACATTTCACTATTATTTTTTATTTATTACTATTATTACCTATTATTTCTACTACTTTAAATTTTATTATTATTATTATTATAATTTTATTATTATTTTTATCATTTTTAAAGATTACGAATATATTATCAATATTACTATTGTTACTATCTTCTTTAAACCGATTGTCGTTACTTTATTTCAAGTTTTATGTTTACTAAATTAATTATAAGTACTTTACTACATAATTATAATTTTTCATCATAATATATATTGCACTGTTTTTTTAATTAGAAGCTCAAAAGAATCAATTGGAAGGAGAAAAAGGCCACATAACTCGGCCCGAAATGAGCCTCTAAATGTTCCAGCTCATTTTTTCGTCAAATTTGTCAAAAATGCAGCCAAAGCATTAGCCCATTTACCCAAACTAAGACCCAATTCTCGCCCCATTAAAACAGCCCAATTTAACCCTCAATTCAGCCCTAAACCTATCCTAAAAGACCAGCCGCTCCTCCTTCTCCTCTTTCTCCCTCAACGTCTATTTTCTCCCTTACAAGCAAGTTTTTCAGACCCTTTCACTGATGACAGATGCTCCCTCACCATTTTCGTGCAAATCTCGGAACCTCCAGACATGTCTCCATCTCTTCTTTCTCATTTTGTACTCCAAGATATATGAATATCTTCAAAAACAGAGAAGATCCAAACATTTCGGGATAGCTCTGAACTAAATCACGTGAAGATTAATGTCTCTCAAACGTTCAAATTTCAAACATGGTTTGACCATGTTCAAATCTGAAAAACAGATTTCCCGCTCAAGAGGCTCAACCCTAGAATCTTTGCCTATAAATACATCTCAAATCCTCAGCCGAAAGCAGGCTTTGGACACTCACAAGAACACCATACATGGTCGAAATCATACATAGCATTTAGCTACTATCATCTTTACCAAAACTCATGCATTTGTCTTGTTTACTGTTTCTCTTGCGGACTCATTTGGGTCGAGATTTAAATCTATTCATAACGAGAGAGTAGATTCTATACCGACGTCCCTAGTTCACTGCTCCACAAGAGGTAAACTCGGATCCTATCATAACCCCTTTTCTTCTTTCGATTAAAATTATGTGTCTGCTATGTTCTAAGGTTTGTGTGTATACATACAAATGTGTTTTATGATAGATTATGAAATTAGTTGCTGTTTTGAGTCTTAAAAAAGGGTTAGCATTAAACATAATAGGAAAAGTGTTTTGTAGTGTTCTATATATAACATACATCTTTTTATCACATTCTTGATTTGAGTTCTTAATGTACCTTAGAAGCCATGTTTTGAAGTTCTTTTTTGTACTTTTGTTCTTGAACCCATTCACGTAATGTGTAGTATATCTGACATATTGATACATAAGAGTGGTATTCTATTTATGTATGTATTAGTCTTATTATGAATCAAGTATTCATATAACTTGCACTGTTTGCACCTTTATTAACGGTTTAAGAATCAGAGTTTTTGCTAACTTTCCCTCTTTTTTTTCTTTTTGTTGACATGAACACCGGAGTCGAAGAGTCCCACTTTAAGACTCGACGTCACCGCAAGACTTGAAACGTGTATCTCCATCTTCAATTGCGTTCCTTGCTCCCTAGAAACTTCATCCGAACAGAAATCACAAAGGAAGGATGAGGAGAAAGTGATAGATATTCCCTCCTTTATCTTCTTAACTAGCTTTATATCCCTCTCATTTTATTTTTCTTTAAATTTATTTTGGCTTACATGTATTACTTGTTACTTACATATGTTACTTGGTGTATAGGACATTTTATGTTTGAGTATGCGAGATTAATTCTTTCGGGTAGCTTAGAGTTTTTTAAATCCCGTAACTTGAAAAAGTTATAGTATAAGTAATATATTTGGAGCTTAAAATCGACCTCATTTCTTTAAATCATTAATCTTCATCTTTGCTATAAATTGTTACCCCCCTATTTTATGATAAAAACGTTCTTTGAATTTAGTTAAAATCCACCAGTAAACTTTCCTTACTAATGCTCATGCTTCAATTTTTATACAAGTTCTTTTCTTAACAAAAAAAAAAGAAATTTCCAAATAGATCTTTAGGCCATTGTTTTCAACAAAGAAAATGTTATGTTTGTTAAATTATTTCAGTTCACTACATTTTCAATAAGATAAACTTTTCATAATAAGTTATCTACCAAGCATTGATTTTCAAAGGGACTTGATATTTAGTTCTCTATTGGTTATTATTACATCTTCATATTTATCCTTATGTTACTAATTAATCAAGCATAAGTTTTGTCTAAAATAACGTTTTTGAACCACTTATTTCAAGTATATTTTGAAAGTTATATCTTTAATTATTCCTTTTTAAAACATGACTTGCATTTTGACTTATATTTTTTTTTAAATGACTTTTCAAGCCTAATAATTAATTTTAAGTTCGGTCGGTTAACCATTTTTAATGGATCTTAAAGGGTGCTTAATACCTTCCCTTTAGATTAATTGAACCCTTACCTAGAATCTCATATTAGTAGACCTTAAAATAGAGTTAACATTAGACAATAACTTTAGTCACTTTAGGTGCCCTAATTCCCCGTATTAATTAGGTGGCGACTTCCTTAAGTTAGTTAATTATTTTAGGAATCATCAATATGTTGTACACTATTTTGACCCGGTTAAAATGGGGTATGACAGGTATAAGGCCAGGTTGGTGGCTAAGGGCTACAACCAACTAGAAGGTCTTGATTACCATGAAACATTCTCTCCAGTAGCCAAGATGGTCACTGTAAGAACAGTGATCAGTGTTGCAGTTTCTCACAACTGGCCCCTATTTCAGATGGATGTGCACAATGCTTTCCTTCAGGGTGATCTCTCAAAAGAGGTTTATATGAACTTGCCTCAGGGTTTCCAGAGGCAGGGGAAACCAAAATATGTAAGTTGCTCAAGTCATTGTATGGCCTAAAGCAAGCTTCAAGACAGTGGAACCTTAAACTTACTGAAGTTCTAGCTACTACAGGCTACACTCAAAGCCCTTATGATCACTCTTTGTTCACCAAGAAAAATGGGACTGAAATAGCTGTTGGGTTGATTTATGTAGATGATTTACTCATAACAGGCAATAGTAGCACTATGATTCAGGAATTGAAAGCTGCACTGCATAACAGTTTCAAGATGAAAGACCTTGGTGATCTTAAGTACTTTCTATTGAAGTGTTGAGATCCAAGAATGGGATATTACTCAATCAGAGGAAATATGCACTTGAATTAATAGGTGATTGTGGACTTGGAGGATCCAAACTAGCAAATACACCTTTGAAAGCTAATGCTAAGCTGACCACAGTGGACTATGATGAACATACAGGAGTCAAGAATGATCCTTTGCTCACAGATGTTACTGCTTATCAGAGGCTCATTGGGAGACTACTATACCTTACAACAACTAGACTTGATAGCAATTTTACAGTACAAGTTTATCTCAGTTCATGCAGAGACCCAAGGTCTCACACTTGGAAGCAGCTCTAAGACTTGTAAAATACATCAAAGGTTGTCCAGGGCAGGGATTATTATTGAGTAGTGATGCTAGCAATCAGTTGGAAGCCTATTGTGACTCAGATTGAGCATCATGCCCCAATACTAGGAGATCAATGACAGGCTATGTGGTGAAACTAGGAAGCTCTCTACTCTCCTGGAAGTCAAAGAAACGACATACAGTTAGCAGAAGTTCAGCTGAGGCTGAGTACAGAAGCATGGCAGCAGCTGTATCAAAAATCATTTGGTTAGTAGGGGTATTGAAGGATTTGAATGTTAATGTTGAGACTTCTGTGAGGTTACACTGCGATAGTAAAGTAGCCATACAGATTGGGGCCAATCCCATCTTCCATGAAAGAACTAAGCACATAGAGATTGACTGTGATTTTGTGCGAGAAAGGATCAAGAATGGACTAATACAAACTGAGTATATCAAAACAAAGGAGCAGTTGGTAGATTTACTCACCAAAGGTTTAGGAGCCTCACAACATCATCTACTACTGGACAAGCTTGTAGTTTTTGATGTCTATGCAAAATCCAGCTTGAGGGGGAGTATTGAGAATAAAGAGTTAGTTAGTTAGTTATCTAATTAGTTAGCTAGTAGTCCACTCTTAAGGGGTGTGTTAATACATGTGCTTAGCTGTTGAAAGGTTGTTAAGAAGTTGTTAGAGATTGTTAGAGTCACGTGTCAGTTACATGATCAGTTGACAGTAACATGCTCTATATAAACAGAGCATGGTATGCTACATTCAATATAACAAAATATCTTTCTCCTCTACTCTCTTCTTCTCTCCCTACTCATCTCTCTTCTTCTTCATTGCATGTTAGTTACAGACCTAGACATGTAACAATGGAGGGTTGATTTCATAGCTATAGAGTCACACTAAGAAATCTAACAAAGGTATAGGACAAAAAAGATTATAATCATTCTTTTATTTTGATTTTGAATTTTGGGTGCATATACACAAAAGCAAATGCAGTGTACAAGGTTGCTTAATTAATCAAATCGTCATATGTTGAACTATTTATTTCTATATGAATGTAGTCATTATTCATTTATTTATTGCTCTGTAGTAAGTTGGAAAAAAATTAAAATGGTGAACAAGATTCAAGAACAACAAAAGTGAAAGAGAGGGGAAATTAAAAGTAACGGAGTGAGCAAGATTCAAGTAGAATAAAAGAATGATAATAATATTTTTTCTTCCTATACCCTTTTCCCAGGTGATAATAGTACAAATCAAAAGAATATATACGAACATGTAAATTAATTCCAAGTAAAATCTCTAATATTCTAATTAGGAAGAAATTTAAAAAAGAACCAAAAAAGAATGAATAAGAATTGCGCCAATAGATAACAAATTTTACAATAGAAATATTAAACTCTTGTAGATGAGGTAATCAGATGGCGCAAGTATGAGTTTTAGTTGGATCCCGAGTTATGGATGAGATTATAATAAATTAGGGGTTGATTTAAAATAGGCCAATAGAAAAATGTCGCACAATTAATAAATTTTTAAATATTATTTCTAGGCAGATTGGGTCAAAATATGGATCATGAGTGATTTTTTTATTTATTTGAGAAAGATTTAAATTTGGATCAATCAGATTAGGTCACGTAATAAATAATTATCTGTTTATTTTATCTTGAGGGGACTGTTAGAAATAAGGGTAGATTTGGACCGAAAGATTATTATCAGGGGCATTTTTGGTCCAAAGGGGTAACGTCGAGAGCATTTTTTAGCCGATAGGTAAAGGGAGGGCAATATTGTACTGAATTATTGTGTTTGTAATCAGTTCATGCATAGCTAAACTCATCGTATCTAGGATTTTCGATGAATATGGACGTTGTTGTTTGAATGTTAAGTTAGTTTGATTGGATTTTCACTATTGAGTTGCTTATCTTTTTTTTGCTCTTAATTACTTGATTTTCTGGCCAATTATTGTCACGCTCTGAGTCTACACCCTAGACGCGACACGGTGCTTAGAGAGACAAGTGACCCCAAGCTAACTAATAGTCTGGCATATACTAAACATTCTGATTAAAATGGATAAGCGAAAGCTAAACTGGATAGAATATAAGTTTAGAAATTTAAACTGAAAATCTCTGAACATATTATAAGTCTGAAAAGTAAGATTGATTGAATAAGCTGAAGTCTGACGCTATGTCTGAAAGCCTCTACTACTGATGAGTTTCTGGGACAAGTCTCCAACTAACTCCAAAATACTGAAAACCAAAATAACTGAAGAGAAAAGCATCAAAAGTCCATCCTCGGATGTTGAGGACTCACCATAAGTAGTCGCTGAGGTAACGTTGAGCCGAGCTAATCGCGATGCTGAATCTGAGAACCTAAACCTGCATCATGATAAAATACAGCACATAGAGTATGCATCAGTATTTCGGATGTACTGAGCATGAGGGATATTCAATATAGCTGAACATGCTAAAATGTTGATATGTTGTTTAAAAGCTGTAAATTGAACTGTAGTACATAGGCCCAAACATAATCATACATAAAATCTGAAATGCAAGGATTTTCTGAAAAGTATAATAAAAAGTTATAAAACTGAACTGAGGGCCTAGTACACACTACTGAGTCTAAATCTGGGGGAGAGTCTGTTAACCGACATAAACTATGTGAGCTAAACGTGGAGTCCGATGTATATGCCCTATCAGAGGACCCAATATACCTTGCCAGTGTATAGAGGCATGACTGACGTGATCACTAGTTCTGATGTCCAACTGAGGGGATAAAAAAATTCACAGTGGCACGTAGTTCTGGAACTGCAGGGTACGCGAACCCTAATCTAACTCGGTGTTAAGTACTACTTCCAAAACTGAATTCTAATAGCTCTTTTAAAACTGAAATCCTGGGATACTACATCAGAACTTAACTGATCTGAAAGCATTTTTTTCTGAAAAGTTGTAGTCTGAAAATTGACTAATTTCATGTTTAAAACTAAGTGCTAATAGATTAGGCTAAATTTTGACGAAAACTGATCCAAGTAAAATATTGTAATTTCAAGCTAAATTTTTGACTTCTCAATTCATGGTAAAAATCTATGAAAGCTATCAAAACCATGCTATAATTCACTTTAAACAAGATGCAAATCATGTAGGAATCATAAGGACTGAATTCTGTATGAAACAACATAATAGTGCAAGAACCCTAATTTCTAAAATCATGAAAACTTGAAATTTAGGACTGAGATTTTGGCACAAATAGGACTCAATCCTTACTGAACACCCACATACCTGGTAGAAGAAGAATCTTGAACTAGAATGGAGTTTGAAACTCTGAAGAAAGGCCCTAGATATGTAACTTGAAAAAGGAGCGTTCTTTTCTTTCTCTGAAATTGAACCAATTGGAATGAGAGAAAAATTTCATAATTCTAAATAATATCCCTTTAAAGTAAGTATAAAATGACTGGATATTGAGTTGAAAAAGATGGGGAAAGTCCAAAGTACCCCTGGAGAATTAAATAAAAAACTGTTGAAAATTTTCGGCCCAGGCTTCCACGAGCTAGAACCACAGCCCATGAAATAAATCAGGGATCGTGGTTGGTGATCGTGGTTTCTGGGCAACATTACAAGATACAGGTCTGATTCCCACGAGCGAGGTTCATGGCTTGTGGATCATTCCACGGCTCGTGGGAACCTCCCATGGAAATTAGAGGAACTACTGGCCCTCAGGTCTGAGTTCCACGAGATCAGACCACAGTTCGTGATCTAATCCACGATCTATGGATCTCAACCGTGATTCTCAGATAACGTGTTTTTCTGCAGGGCATGATTAAACGAGGTCAGTCCACGGCTCATGGTCTAGTTCAAGGCTCGTGAACTTGGTCCGTAGACTATGTTTGAATCTTTGACAGTTCACACTAAGGATTTTCTGGTCTGGTTCTTAGTTTAAAATTTTTGGAGTATTACAATTATTAAGTACTATTTGTTGTTCGTAAGTTAGACTGCGGATAGGGAACTTGCGCTTGTAATAAGAAAAGGTAAAGCTTAGTCATGGAACCCTTCAGGGGCGAACGATTCACTAACGTGGATAGAAATCACTTGTTAGCCTTGCTTAGTTGATACGGAAGATTAATCAGATGCACTTTACTATCAACTGACGATCATAGGAATATAAACGTTAGGAATAGTTGAGTCGGCATAGTGGCAGTTTGGAAAGAAGCTCAATATCATAAATATCAACCCGCAACTAGTAACTCAGAAAATCAGTCAAGCTAGTTAATCGATAACTCAACTAGATTATTCTAAGTCCGTAACCCTGGATCACTAATCATCTCTGAAATCACAAAACAACTTAAAATCATCTTAAGTATTAGAATTATAGTAATTAGGAATTAATAATCTAAACTAAATAATCTTCTCCTATTTACATCACTGAATAGTTAGAATAAGAATTCATTTTAGTTATCAATTCATCAATTTCTTGTGGGATCGATAATCTGGACTTACAACTCCTATATTATCTGTCAGACTGCGTACACTTGCGTGTGCGAAAGGACGCAACAGTGAGCTCCTACCTTCGGAAAGAGTCTCGACTTCCTCTATCCTTTATTTCTTAGATAGGGTTGTATTTCAGTTATGATATTTTGTATTAGAGTTGCTTTTGTACTTGTGACAATTAAATCTTAAAATATTTTGGGATATATTGCCTTGTTTCTTTCGATTATCGTTGACTTAAGTTATCATGGATATTTGTAGTGTTATTCCGTTGTTTTCTCAACTTTGAATTAATTGCGTATTTTTGAATTTGACTTACCTACTATGGTGAATCGACGTAGGTGTCATCACAACCCATCTGATTTTTATCGTGACATTGATATATAGAATGGTTTTCACACAAAAACAATATCTGATTTAAATAAAATTTCAATGCAATTAAGAAGTATTTCCTCTTAAACTAAGAATATAAAGTTTCAACTCGATTTATTTTCTTTTATTTTGATAATTATATTATGAAAAGGTGCACTATCAATATAGATAACAACAATATCAATTTATAATTAATATATTTACATTATGTATTATTAGATAAATCTACATTTAAAATTAGCAGAAATCATTAAATAAACATCTCTATCTCAGCCATTTTACTATGGTATATGTTGTTGGAAAAATCGAAAACCACAAAAATTCTCATAACTCGAGGTGTACCTATGGCATTGTCTTTAAGTATATTTTATTCAATATAGGTGTATCCCTTAGAATATAACAAACTCTTTTAATATATATTAGGTAGGACCCAGAAACTAACAAAGATTACTTTTAAAAGAAAACCCAACAATCAAAAACTAGAAGAAAAAAATTTTCTTTTGTTATTTCCCTGTTCTATTCTTGTTTTCAAAGATGAACACAAAACATTACTATATATAGAGCAGAAAAAACGTTAGTTACTAACCATCTGTCATTCACAATTTAACAGGTAATTAATGCTATTAAACAACATTTGACTAAATGATCAATAACTTTGCAAATTCATTTGGCAACAGATAAAAAATCTTTATTAGGAAATATTATCATTAAGTCAATAAAATATGTAGTCAAATCTCTTGAATATTACCATTAAAAGTAGTAAAATATTTAGTCAAATTCTTTGACCAAAATTAATAGCAGATAAAAATTGTCATATGATTAATTCTTATTCTTTTTGAGATATTAATACACTAACATATGCAGGCTATATATAAGAACAAGCAATTAGAAGAAAACATGTAGTGATTTATTAGACGAATATATAAAAGCCTCGCCATGACCAAATCCGTAGTACTTTCAGTATTCATATTGATGATTTTTATTCAGACAGTAAATTCTGCATTTACAACTGGATATACAATTCACATCATCAACGCCCTCCAAAATGACAAGGTTCCTCTTTTTGTTCAATGTAAATCTAAAGATGGTGATCTTGGTAAAATAAATCTTAAAGTGGGTAATGATTTCTATTTTTCATTCCGTGGAAATGTCCTCGATAATACTCACTTCTATTGTCACTATTGGTGGGGTTCTAAAAAACAATTTTTTGATGTTTTCAACAAAGACATTTCTCATGATTGTGGAAAAATAAGTGAAAACAATTATGAATGTTTTTGGAAAGTACAGGATGATGGATTTTACTTTGGAGGTCATAATTTTCCTGGTTCTTATTCCAAAAGGTTTGCTTGGAATAATGTGTAAGATATGCGTTTGCTTGGAATAATGTATAAGATATGCTATATGATTTTCTAATTTAAATCGCTTGTTTTTTTATTCAAATTTTTCTTTTGTTTGCTTTGACAATCCTGAAGTTATTATCAGTGTCACATTCTTTCATCTTTTGTGTTTAATTAAAAGATAATCACTCAATCTTAGTCAATAGTTTATTCATAAAGCAACAACATGTCAAAAGTCATTATTTCATAATCAACTTAACAAATCTTATCATTATAGAAAATATATTTTATACATATATGATAAAATGAGCAAAATCTGAAGACTTGATGCACGCTTGTTCCGCACGCATATAAAGTCTTGTTCAAAAATTCTTTGTAATTAAAAGTATGTTCTAAAATACACATAATTCAATCTTGCTAAGACGCCGTAAACGTGCTTACCACGTTCAATGATAGCTCTCGCGAAGAATCCCAAGAAATTTCTTTTTAATGATCTAGATCAAACTCTTAGAATCTATGGATTAAGATGAGAATTTGCGCATTAATTTGCAACAAAATCAATGTTATAATCAAGAAAATTGAGTAGAAACTCACCTTATATGTTTGAGAGAAGTATGAGGGTGTTTTCTCTCTAAAAAAAGTCGTCCAAAATATTATCGGATTAAAATCCCGAGATAAGGAGGTATTTATAGAGCACAGTCCAAAATTGACTGGGATTGAAGCAGCTCGTTCCACGAGGTCCAAGGCGAGGTCACTCCTTAATTTGGGCCTCACTCAACACGACATTCCTTTTTTTGACACCCAAAAGAATTTTCAAATTATGCACGTTGATTTGGGAAAACGATCATAACTTTTTGTATGGAGCCTCCCTTGGTGAACTGTTCAAAACATTGGAAACCAAACTTGATTTACCCCCAATCGAAATAGGTATCTAACCTCGCACACGAAATTATTCATAGTCCGAGTAGAATAACTCATATTTAGCTAGTTCAAACATAATCCGAAATTACGAAGTGTTACATTATCCCCCTTGAGAACATTCGTTCCCGAATGAGATCATTGCCTAAGGTTTGACTAACCTCCAAAAATTTTCCCACAACATTATACTAATTGTTCCCCAAAAGACAAGGTCTCCCCAAGGACCCTCCAAACTGAAATGATCAATATTGAGGAAGTAAACAAAGATCAAACACTTAATCACTAAGCTGAAATACTCATGTACTACACAGTAAATTCAATGTAACAGTAGCTACAGTAATTAGTTAGTTAGTACACTAATTAGTTAGTTAAGCAGTTTGTTAGTTAGTTAGGCAGTTAGACGATTAGTTAATAACTCACACTTAGAGGTAGATCACTATATATACATCATCACATCTTGTATAAATTATCACATTGATTGAAGAATACAAACTATAATTCTCTCTACAATCTTCTCATCTCTTCTACTGTTTTTTCTCTTCTTCTTCTCTTCTAAGTTAAGCTTCTATTCTCTTATGATCTTCTATGGATGATCATTGATATAATCAACATGGTATCAGAGCATTGCTGAATGGAATCAGTTGTTATACGATTCTGTTTCCTTCCATCTTGAAATTCAGAAATTCTTGATCTCTGTCATTTTGTAAAATGGCTACTGATGTTGGTTCGAATGGTGTTGGGGTTACCAATGAGGCGACTGGAGCTTCAGGTCCATCTATGGTGAACAATGGAGTACCATTGTTTCAGGCTACTCCACTCGATAGCAATCATCCCTTGTTCTTGACTACATCGGATGTGTCAGGTACTTCTGTTCTTTCTTTTCAATTAAAGGAAAGTGAGAATTATGTGATTTGGAGTAAGTTTATGAGAATTGTATTGCTGGGGCGTAAGAAGTTTGGCATGGTAGATGGTTCTTGGAAGAAGGAATCCTTCCCTACTGACTTGGGAAATCAGTGAAAAAGGGTAAATGCTATAGTTCTATCTTGGTTAATGAATTTTGTTGCTAGTAATTTGATTGGAGGGATAGTGTTTGCCTCGAGTGCTCAAGCTGTGTGGCAGGATCTAAAAGAAAGATTTGATAAGATAGATGGTTCTAGAGCCTTTAACTTACATCAAGAAATAGCCACAATGTCTCAGGGTGTTCAGTCTGTATCTGTGTATTATACAAAGCTAAAGGATCTCTGGGATGAGTTTGAGTCTATGGTACCCTCTCTTACTTGCAACTCTGAAAGGTCAAAGGAATTCTTGTTCTACCTTCAAAGACAAAAACTATATCAGTTTTTAATGGGACTTAATGATACTTATGCACAAGCAATAAGTCTTGCTAATGTCCCCTCTACCAGTGGTAAATCTGGCCTACTCAATGGTCTTGAGTGATGAAAATCAGAAATCAATGGCTCAATTTGTGAATGCCACAGGGTTACTTGGAGCTGGTCCTAGTCTAACAGATGGTCTAGCTATGTACTCTAAGTCCACTTATCAAGGAGGTAGAGGCCAGAAGAATAAAAGGGGCTACACTAGCAACTATAACCCCAATGTTGTGTGTGATCACTGCAAGATGAAAGTTCATTACATGGTGGACTGTTTTAAGTTGGTAGGTTATCCACCAGGGCATCCTAGACATGGTGAATCTAAGCCTGAAACCAGAATCAACTATGACAACAAGTATAAACAAAGAAGAACTGGTTTTGCTCCCAATTCTGGTTCTTACAGCAGACCTGGTTTTCAGCCCAGTGCTCATAATGTTATGACTGAAGATTGGACTTCACAGAATTCACAGCCACAACAATTATGTGCACAACCTGAAATGAACCAACAACTCTCTTATGGAGCTCATCAAGGGTCTCTGCATGGTTTGCAAGCAGATCATCAGTCTACTCAAAGCACTGGAGCTGGAGTTAGCACAATAACTATGCCACCTAGATTTACACCAGAGCAGTATGATCAGATATGCAGATTTTGAACCAACCAAGTCAACCAATATCATCCTCTGCTAATGCAGCACATATGTCAGGTATCCCAGCTCTATCAGCGGGCCCTTTCTTTTTAAGTAGTGCCTTATTAGTGAACAATAGTCTACCAGAATGGATTATTGACACAGGGGCTACAAATCACATGACTGCAGATATTGATCTTTTAAGCAAGAAGTCAATAGCTGAGCCTGTGAAACCACAAAGAGTTGTGTTACCTAATGGTGATGTATCACAAGTCACACATACATGCACTAGTATTATATCAAATGACTATACTATATCTAATGTTTTCTACTTACCACACTTCAGATATAATTTGTTGTATGTGTCTAAAGCCACTAGACAACTTAGTTGTTCTGCTACTTTTTTTCTTGATTTCTGTCTTTTTCAGGATCTCTTCAATGGGAGGGTGAAAGTAATTGGTAGAGAAATAGATGGCCTATACTTCTTGTTAAATCAAAGATTGCATGGACACAATCAAGCTGGTTGTGGTTTATCTGCTAGACCTGTTACTAGATATGCTAGTCATAGTTTGATAGTTGACAATAATCCTAACATAGAACTATGGCATAGAAGGCTTGGTCATGTACCTTTCAAAGTTTTATCTCATCTATTTCCTGTAAAGAAAAATCAGATAATGAGTAGTATGACTCAATGTATTGTCTGCCCTTGTGCAAGACAAGTGAGGTTACCCTTTCCAGTTAGAACTAATGTTAGTACTAAGGAATTTGATCTAATTCATATGGATTTGTGGGGCCCATATAGATTAGCTACATGTGATGGTTCTAAATGTTTTCTTACTATTGTAGATGACTTTATAAGAATGACATGGATTTTTTTGTTGAAACTCAAGTCTGATGTTGTTGTTGTTCTTAAGCACTATATAGCATATGTTCATAATCACTTTAATACTTGCATTAACACTGTAAGGTCAGATAATGGAACTGAATTCATAAACAGCTTATGCAATGAACTGCTATCTTCCTTAGGCATCATACATCAAACTTCTTGTGCCTACACACCTCAACAAAATGGTGTGGCTGAAAGAAAACATAGACACTTACTAGAGATGACAAGAGCTATCAGATTTCAAGCTAATATACCACTTAAGTTTTGGGGTCATTGTGTTAAAGCTGCTTCATACATTATAAACAGACTTCCCTCATCTGTAATCGGTAATATGACTCCATATGAGAAATTATACACCAAAAGGCCCTCTTTTAAGCACTTCAGAGTTTTAGGATGTCTATGTTATGCTAAAACAGTGCATGAATCAGTTGTTTCAGGTTGTTCATATGGGGTACTCAGAAACAAAAAAGGGCTATATATTGTATGATCTTGCTAGTAAATATTTTCTTATTAATAGAGATGTGACATTTAGAGAGGATGTCTTTCCTTTTAAGGATAATGCTCAACACTCATCAGTGCAACCTTTTCCTGTTGCAGATCAATATTTGGAGGAGTCTGTGCCAGATTTTCCAATCTGTGCACCTTCATCACTTCCACCATCCTCTTCTACTGCACATTCACCTACTGATTATGTTCCTTCTCCTACTTTACCTATTGAAGTACCTAGTTCTAGTACTGCTGCACCTGTTTCTCCACCTACTAACAGACCTTTACCTGTTGCAGTTGCGCCTATCAGAAGACAATCCAGTAGTGGCACTCATCCACCAGGATGGATGAAAGACTATGTCTCTTTATCAGTCAAAGACAACATCCTCTATCCCTTATCTGATTCTGTGTCTTATGATCATATCTCTGATAGGTATCAATGTTACTTGTCTGTTTTCTCTAACATTGTGGAACCTACATCTTATGCAGAGGCTATTCAAGACTCAAGGTGGGTAGAAGCAATGAAAACTGAGGTTACAGCTCTTGAAACCAACAATACTTGGCAAGTTGTGTCCTTGCCACCAGGCAAGAAGCCTATTGGTTGTAAATGGGTATATAAGGTAAAGTATAAGGCATCAGGTGACATTGAGAGGTTCAAAGCAAGACTTGTAGCCAAAGAGTTTAGTCAAAAGGAAGGAATTGACTATCATGAGACATTCATGCCTGTTGTCAAGATGGTGACTCTGAGGACTGTATTAGCTATTGAAGTTGCTAGGCATTGGCATATACACCAGATGGATGTTTTTAATGCATTCTTACAAGGTGATCTGGAGGATGAAATCTACATGGAACTGCCACAAGAATTTCAAACTCAGGGGGAGAATTCTAGCACTGGGCAAGCTAGGCAAGTTTGCAGACTTTCAAAATCCTTGTATGGGCTAAAGCAAGCACCAAGAAAGTGGAATGCAAAGCTTCACAAAGCTCTTATCAATTGTGCTTTTAGGCAAAGTCAGTATGATCATTCCTTGTACATTAAGGAAACTGGCACTGGAACAATTATAATACTAGTCTATGTTGATGACATACTAGTGAAAGGAGACAAACTTGATCAAATCAAGGACACCAAGGCTGCACTACACAAAGCTTTCAAGATAAAAGACTTAGGTGAACTAAAGTACTTCCTAGGTATTGAGTTTGCAAGATCTGATCTAGGAATTGTAATGCATCAAAGGAAGTATGCACTTGAACTAATCTCAGAAACAGGTCTGAGTGCTGCTAAACCAGCTTCTACTCCTATGGACACTATTGTTAAGCTCACAACAAGGAAATATGATCAACATCTCAAAGAGGCTACAGACTCCAGTGATGAAGTACTAGCTGATCAAGAAATGTACCAAAGGTTGATAGGCAAACTACTATATCTTACTGTAACTAGGCCAGACATTGCCTACAGTGTAAAAACACTAAGTCAATTCTTGCAGCAACCAAAGCAATCACATATGAATGCTGCACTCAGAATTGTAAGGTACATAAAAGGGAAACCAGGTCAAGGCCTTCTTAAGTCTAGCAACAAAGAAGACATTCTTACAGCTCACTGTGATGCAGACTGGGCTGCATGTGCCTTCTCTAGAAAGTCTATGACTGGCTTTACAATAAAACTTGGAAAATCACTGATATCTTGGAAGTCAAAGAAGCAATCAACTGTGTCCAGAAGCTCAGCAGAGGCAGAGTATAGAAGTCTTGCTTCTACAGTTGCAGAACTAACCTGGTTGAGTGGTTTGATCAAAGATCTTGGTGTTCAAATACAACTACCTATTACTATCTACAGTGACATCAAAGCAGCCTTACAAATAGCTGCAAATCCAGTCTATCATGAGAGGACTAAGCACATAGAGATAGACTGCCATTTCATAAGGGAGAAGATTCAACAAGGCCTGATCAAAACTGAATACATCTCTACATATGACCAGCCTGCTAATGCTCTAACCAAAAGCTTAAACAAAGTTCAACATGAATACCTTATTTCCAAACTTGGTTTTATTAATCTCTTTACAGGTCCAAGTTTGAGGGGGAGTATTGAGGAAGTAAACAAAGATCAAACACTTAATCACTAAGCTGAAATACTCATGTACTACACAGTAAATTCAATGTAACAGTAGCTACAGTAATTAGTTAGTTAGTACACTAATTAGTTAGTTAAGCAGTCTGTTAGTTAGTTAGGCAGTTAAACGATTAGTTAATAACTCACACTTAGAGGTAGATCACTATATATACATCATCACATCTTGTATAGCTTATCACATTGATTGAAGAATACAAACTATAATTCTCTCTACAATCTCCTCCTCTCTTCTACTGTTTTTTCTCTTCTTCTTCTCTTCTAAGCTAAGCTTCTATTCTCTTATGATCTTCTATGGCTGATCATTGATATAATCAACAATCAAGTCATGACATGAAGTAGATTCATACCACTAAAAAACGTTGCAAAAATAATACAATAGCCACAAGACCTTAACCGAAGCTAATTTGACTTTTTTCAAAATTGAAATAATAGACCGCCTAATTCGATATGTTATTTGATAGTTTACATAAATTAAGGTGATAGAAGTTCATTCGAGAGGTGAATTAGACAATGCAAGATTGGGAAAAATCTCACCAACTTCAAAATAAGTGAAACTTTAATTTTTGAATTGCTATTGCTCTTCTTAAAGCATGATTCAAACAAAAAATCATGTTGTGTCTGTATTGGTACTACTCATACTGACACTACAATTATTCTAAGCAGTAAGAAGCTGTAAGACTAATCAAGACAGTACAATTATTCTTTTTTTTCTTTTATACTCCATCAGATATTACTAAAAGTGAAAAAACAAGCTAAGGGGTCGTGACTTCAAATTCCAAGAGCAAAGGGAAGTAGTTTTTAGAACTTATTTCTAATGCCAAACTCAAAGAAGTACTCCCATAAAATTCACGATTTACTGCCTGACTTTAGCTAGAAAAGTTTTAAGGGTCCGTTTTAACATGGTTTCAAATCAGATTGATTTGAAATTGAAATTTTGTTTGGATATGTAATTTAAATTTTTTAAATTGCATTTTTTTTTTCATAAACATGAAAACTTCACAATTTGTGAGAAGGTATAATACATCATTACCCCCCTGAACTTATACCTTATTTTCAAGAAGACACTAACTTTGTTGGGTCCTTCTACCCCTAAACAACTTTGAATTGGTAGTATTACCTTGCAAATAAGGTACACGTTCAGGGAGGTAATAGGACCCGTAAGAGTGATCGAGCATGAGTAGACATTTTTCTTTTTGACTTTTTTTTTCCCCCTCCCTAAGAGCTCCCATCCCTTTTGCTCACTTGGTGACTTAAACTCACAACCTTCAGATTGAAAGTGAGGGGTGTTTACCATCCAAGCAACTCCCTCTTGTAGAGTAGATATTAAAGGGTCGTTGGTAGCTGGTTTGGAGGTGAATTATACATGTATTAAATCATGCATAAGTAATACCACGTTTGGTAGCTGGTTAGAAGATAAATTATTCATGTATAAAATTAATACAGTGTTTGGTTTGCAATTTGAAAACCCGCATAACTAATACATATATAACTTATGAGGGAATCTATGTATTATATTATGCAGGATAAAAGGTGGAATAAGTAATACATGTATAACTAATCCCTGCATAACTAATACATAGGTTCCCCCATAACTAATCCCTACATTACTAATAACTACATAACTCTAACCAGCTACCAAACGAGCCCTAAGTGATAAATATTAAGGACTACTACATACAAGAAAGTTAGCATCAAGATGAAGTCAGAAATGATGGCTATCATTGACAAAAAAAATTGTTCTTCTTGTGTCTGGATCTGAAATTTGGAATTTCATCATATTCCAACTTCATTGAAGCTCTTAACTCTTGATGAAAGAGAAAAAGTTTCATTAAAGGTAAGTACTTTTAGACTCTTCTCCCAGATTAGCCAGAAGATCTGCAGTCAAATTGCTTTCTCTGATAATGTGATGGAAAATAATATTGGCTCTTATGGTGCTCATCCTTATTTGCTCAATGACAAGATCAAATTACCAAGATGGTTTCATATTACTATTGATCATATTAATAATTAACAGTGAATCATATTTCAACACTACATTAAGAAGACCCTTGTCATTGCATATATTAATGCATCTCAAGATGGCCTTGGATTCAGCCAAATTATTGTGACATTGCCCATAAAATTCTGCATAAGTATAGACCATTCGGCCAGAATGATCTGTAATAATCTCACCTCCTCTTTGATCCAGGATTGCCTTTACTATAGTCATCCACATTCAGTTTACACTATTTAATCTCGGATTTTCACTCAAAAAACGGTTATAGAAGTAGTCACCGGAGGCAAATTATCTACCATCTTGATTTTCTCAATCTAGTTTGATGGCAACTTTAACTCAGGGAATTGAACACTCAAAGTTATAGAGATTAACTTGTTCACTTGCTGAATAATGAACCACGATGACATCTTTTTATCTTCAAATTTGACCTTGCATATGTTCTTACAAATTTCCCAAACATATAGTTGTTGGAGGATACAATGATAGACCTCATCTTTTTCCTTTTGTGATCCATCAAATATAGTAGACTGTCTCAGGTGCTCATGTGCAATATTAATACCACAGGATTTACAAGAAAAGTCTCATACCTATCTTGAAATTTTGCCTTCACTGAGCAAGTGTCTAGTGTTCTCTTCCTTGAAGATATTGTTATAACAGTTACAAATAAAGGGTATAATAGCACTCATCTTTCTGACATCAACATCAATAGGCACTGTGTCTTGAAGGTACCTTCTTGTGCTAGATCTTGCTATTAGTAAGAACAGTGCCCTTTTTGTTTCTCACCACATGCCAAGCAGACTTGCAATTAAATTTGCCTGTGATAGGCGGAGTATCCAAACTGGAATATCCATCTTACTAGGATTGATCCTGATATTCAAAAATGATTTAAATGATGTTGGCAGGCAAAATTCTTCTAATTTTAGTTATCATTTTTAAATAAGCTTTTAACAAAATACTAGAAAAACATTTTTATATCCTTCAGTACTGAAAAATGTCTTATCAAGAGATATGATAGCATTGTCAACTACAACTATTCGCTTACTGCATCTCCACCCACTCTCTATTTTTTTAAATATAGAGAACCACTCTTTATTCAATATTATATTTTTATTTCTATTTCAATTATATTTTCATATTTTAAAATAAATCATTTCTTCTATGTTTACATAATCACCACATATTATTCATATATTTTTTCAAAATCTTCATGTAATATAAAATTATTTTTTACCTCAAATTTTTAAATAAAATAAATTTTGAGCAAATATTATATAAATTACATATTAATGGGCAATTCAAATAAAAATAAAATACAATTAAATAACTATTACAACTTAAAAATATATTCAACTTTCAATATTATTACGTTGCTCTCATAAATGCCCTACTAATGCATTACGAAGTTCAAAATGAGTATTTCTGTCCTTAAAATATTACTAAATTTTTTCCTGATATTGGTGGATCTAGAGCTCATTTACCAGATTAATAAATTATTATTGTAATTTTTTGGCTTAAAATATTATGTTATGTATTGTTTTTTAACAATTTCATGTTCCCCTATTCTAATTTAACAATTGCATCAGTTTTAGATTAAATTATAAATTAATTACCCATTTTATACGTATATTTTTTTATGTGATGATATTTTTTTACAACTATAAATTATAATAAAACTAACTTATATCTTAAATAAAAATATTATTTATGAAAATTAAATTAAAAATAACATAAATTAATATAAATTTAAAATTATATTAAAAAATAATTACGAATATTAGGGACTTAATTAATGGTCTTATATAATTTAAAACATGTAAAATAAAAATATTAAGTACTAAAAATAATAATAAAATAATAAATAGTGAAATAGAGACGATTAATAGTAGCTCTCTATATTTTAAAAGCTACTATTCATCCTCTCTATTTATGGAGAGTAGAGACTAGAGAGTAAAATAGAGAGTAGTTGGAGAAGTCACTCTCTATTTTTACTCTCTATAAATAGAGAGTAGATAGTAATTTAGAGTGTGGCTGGAGATGGCCTTAGCAGCCTCAATATGATGAGGAGATAGTACTACTCACTCTCAGGAGCGAATTTATGTGTAATTTTTGGGGTACAAGAATCCGTGCTCTTTCCATAAAACTAGATATTTTTCTGTACATATTTTCTAGAATTGATATAATATTACCCTTTGACACCAATGCTACAAAAAGGTTTGATGGTGCACTTGGTTAAAAGCCTTAGTTGTTTACCAAGAGGAACAAGGATCAATTCTCACTTAACACATTTTTTTTATTTTTTTTAGTAATGCACCTATACTCTAGAGATCCTAGAATCGCATCCGCTCACTCTACATTTGACAAACATTTTCTAATAGGTGGTGCAACCATGACAAACAAACATGTCAAAACGAAGTGATAATGCTAATAAGTTGATAAGACAAACAAAATTTTAAAAAAATGAGACAGTACTTACGATCAAGCGTCACAAAATTCAAATAAATGACAAGAGGTTTCGAGATATAACAGACATCAATAAAGCTTTTGGTAGAAGTCATGATCTTTGGAATAGATTTTCAATATCAAGTACTCTCGTTGTTCCAAAATATTAGAGGTGGCAAAATAAATTCAACCCGCCTAACCTGCCCAACCTATTTAGATTTGGGTTAGTTATTGACCCACTCAATTTATTTCAACTCAACCCATTAAAAATTGGGTTGATAAGTAACCGAAATTGACTTTTGAGAAATCTTGTCAAAATATTTTAATTTTTTTTATATGTTATATATAGGTATAATAAAGAAAAAAATTATTAGGTACTAAGAACTTATAAAATAACAAAGAGAAAATTATCCTAAATAATAGTTTAAGACTCTTTATTACACTATATACATCACTTTTTTTAAAATTATTAAAATACCAATTTAATTACAAATCATACCAAAATCTAAAAATTAGTTATTATTTTCTATTATATTTAATTATGATTTTTTAATGCTACTTAATTAAATATAAACTAAAGTGATAATAGAAATGAATATACAATCTAATTAAGTGATATCAACTAAAATGATAATAGAAATGAGTAAAATAAGGAAATTATGATATAGGAGATATTAGAGAGAGAAGATATGCCCATTTTAAGATATAGGAGATATTTTTGGGTTGATTAATATCCCTCAACCATTTTTTTAGGGATTTTGTTGCACCTGATTATGTTTTTTTCCGTCTTTTTTTTCGAATTTTTCGAATTTTTTTGAGTTGGTAGATTTTGTTAGAAAACTTATGGTAGGTATTGAAAACTAGAATCTATGGTATAAGTTGTAATATTATATCTAATATAGTATATATGGGTTTTTTTCTCAATAGCAAATAAAGCAATTAAAACTTAGTAAAAATTGAGCGAATTGGGTTATGATCCGTTACTAACCCGTTACCTAACCTGTTTTGACACAACCCGTTTTGGTCCAAACAAATTTGAATCGGGTTGGATCTTGACCCATTTATTATCTTGACCCATTTTAACCCGTCCAAATTTAACTCAACCTGCCCAATTGTCACCCCTACAAAATAGACAAGAATACGCTGCTAATATAAATTTGGTGAAATTATATTTGTGGCTTTTAATGAAGATTCATCTGAAAATAAATTTATTAGAGTAAGAGTAAATTCAAAATTTGTAGTAACTTCTTAATTCACAGCGGTAACTAGAAGAGAAAACAATATAAAATGGATGTAAGGCTTTAATTGATAGAGTGAGATCCAAAATTTCTCTAAAATTTTTTCTTTCTAAAAACAAGGGTAAAAAGATTTGATTGACTATATATATTTTTATTTTTCTTTAATATTTGAGTTGATGAACTAAATCAAATAGTTTTCTGAATATTGTCGGGCATATAAAAAAATTGTGTTTGAACGTGTTGAAATTATACAAAATTTCTAAGTTCTTATTTACTTGAAAATATAAGACAATTTAATATTTTTTTCTGAACAAATGATTATTGAACACATCGGTGATAATAAGGCAAATGAATGCTTAATAAGAGAAATATTTTCCTAACAAACACAAAATTGCCAATTCTGCAAAGCTCATAAAAAAGGATGATCTTAGCAAACAGAACTTTATATAGATCAACTAAACAAAACATTAATAGCCAAGTTTTTGTGGTAAAAGATTGCGCGGGATATGATAGTGGTAAGCCTGGCAGCGGAACCGGGACCTACCGGTACCGGTATCGATCCATTTCGATCCATCCCGGTCCGGTAGGCTCCGATTGTGGGAGGGGAAGGGCGGGTACCGGGGCGGGGCGGGTTTTTCTCCCGGAACTGGTCAGCCGAATTTTTTTTATTTTATTTTTTAAAAATTGGAAGTAGCTGTTGGGCTAGCCGTTGGGAATGACTAGTGGGTTCCACCCAACGGCTATAACAGCCCCAACCCACCCCAAAACACCCCCTACCCCCAAACTTTTTTTAATACCCCAAAATTTTAAAAATTATATTTTAGTCCTATTTTTTAACTATAAATACCCCCACCCCTTCAATAGTTACTCACACTTACAAATCTTCTTCTTCTTCTACTCTCTCAACTCTCAAGTTTCATCTATAATTTTTATTCTCTACTACAATCTTTATTAAATTATTTATTTTATTAGTTTGAAAGTTTTAGTGAATTATTTTGGAGCAATCTTCAAGCTTCAAGTTTCATCTATCAATTTTTGGCTTTTGGTTATACACGTCTGTTTTTACGCAGACGTTTGGTACATTCGTTCCAACTTTCATCTCTTTACTTAGTTATTTTTTTTATTTAATTTTCGTATTAATTTATTTGCTTACTTTTAATATTTTACTATGGAATCCGGTGATAAAAATATTGTCAATGGTAAAAATTTATTTATTGGTAGATTGGCTAATGCAGTAACCGGAAAAAGTAAAGTCGGTAGTTCTTCTAAATTCAAATCTAAAACTAGACAAGTGCCTCAATTAAGAATAAATACGAATGATTTTACACATGTTGATGAGACTCCTTTTAATATTGATAGTAATACTCAATTAGATCATGAATCTTTACAAACAAGGTTTGATAATTTTAATGAAGAACTAGATGAAGAAATAGAATATGATAATGAATATGATGATAATGATACTTATGATGATGATGATGAAACAGAGCCGCCTACGGCTACTAGTCCCGCTACTGAACTCCCCACTCCCGCTCCCGCTCCCCGTGTACATCCTACTAGGGTTAAGCGGCTAAGCCCAAGGTTGAACGTCCTAAAAAATCTGTTGCGTGGCAATTTTTGACTCATATTGAGGATAAAACTCAAGTTATTTGTAAAAAATGTAAACGTACTTTGAATCATAAAACTACCGGAAAGGGGGTGGGACATGATATTTAAGAAATCATTTGTTGGGATGTTGTAAATTAGAATTTTTGCAAGCTGTGGCTATAGCCGATGCAATAAAAAATGGTACTCCCCTTCCTGATGCATCTGTAGGAGTAGGAGGCTCTAACATGATCCAATTACAGTTAAACTCTTCTAATGTTTCTGGCTCTAGTACACATTGCAGTTATAGTAGAGAAAGAGATCTTGAAGAATTAGCTAAAATGATTGTTGTTTGTGGCTTGCCTTTTAGTTTTGCTGAAAATTCCGATTTTGTTCATTATATTCAAATAGTGTATAATCGATTTCACAGGTTTTTCCAGAAATACCATTAAAAAAATCATTTTTGATTATCAAGGACAACATTTATAATATCTTCGTTGTTTATTTTACTATAATAATTGTAGAATAGCTATCACTTCTGATATGGGTAGTAGTGTTAATGGTAATGATTATTTCACTATTACTGATCATTGGATTGATGAAAATTGGAACATGCAAAAAAGAATTTTAGGTTATAAATATTGTGAAATGCTGAAAATCGGTAGTTACATAGCTCAAACTATTATAGATGTTTTACAATTTTATGAAATTTGTAATAAAGTAATTAGTGTCACCCTTGATAATGCTTCTAATAATACAAATATTGTTGATAAACTAAAATCGACACTTTGCCCTATTTATAATGACGGTTTTCATATTAGGTGTGCTGCACACATATATAATTTGATTGTTAGAGATGGTATAGCAATGTATAATGATGGTTGTATAAAATGTGAAGTTGCATGTCATTTTATTTTTAAATGTCAAGTAAAGTCTAGACGTGTAGAGTTTGAAAATTGGTGTCGTGAATTAGAACTCCCCCCTAGAAAAATTTCAAAACAGTGTCTACTAGATGAAATTCTTTATATGAAATGCTTAAAGTTGCTTATGAATATAGAAAGCCTTTACAAATGGTTTGAAATGCTCATAATTCAAATATGGATTACAGAATTACTGAAAAAGATTGGGATGACGTATATGAACTTCAAAAAATTTTAAAAGTTTTTTATTTAGCTACAAAACAAATATCTGGACTTTATTATCCAACTATTTGTTCAGTTTTATCAAATATATGTGCTATTTCTGATAAATTTTTTCAATACAAAAATATTTCACGGTTTAAAGAGTCCATTAAGGCAATGATTAAAAAATTTAGAAAATATTTTTTTTCTATTCCTCAAATTTATTTAACTGCTTGTTTATTAAACCCAACTTACAAAGAAATAGGTGCAGCACGAATGGTTGAAAGAATATATTCAAATTTAGATATTTTAGATATTATAAATAACCAAAATAACGAAGGTGACGAAGTTGACAAAGCTGACAAAATACCTAGTTTGTCCGATGTTAAAGATAGCATAAGAATTGAAGCTAGAAAATTGTATGACTTGTATAATTCTAGTAGAATAAATGATGTAGTACGTAATGTAGAACCTACAAGTTCTAGGCATAGATATTCAAATGAAGATGATATTGATGATATGATGGGAAATTATCTTGGTCTTACTTCTAATGAAAGGAATGATTTTGATGAATATCTTAATCAGGAAATGGAAAGTATTAAGGATGCACAAGGCAAACCTCAACTTTTAGAATGGTGGAGGACTCGCAACAAGTCATTTCCAAAACTTCAACCGGTGGTTCGAGATTTGCTAGCTATTCAAGCATCTTCAGTAGCTTCGGAGGACGCTTTTAGTGCAACAAGATTTCAAATTGGGGAGCATAGGCATTCATTAGCATTAGACAGCTTGAAAATATCGGTATTGTTTAGAGATTGGATCAATGTCGAGCGAAGGAATTATGAGCATCCTAGTTTACCTGCCCAATTTGAATATGATATAGATAATATTTTGGTAAATTCTAGTGAAGACGGCATGGATGCATTGAAGGATCAAGCACAACAACCACTTCCAAAAAATGTTACTAGAGAAATGTTAGAATCTCTACGTTAAGACTATTTTCAAAACTTCAAATATTAGTATGATAATTCAAGGCCTAATTCAAACAGAACCCTTCCTAGAAGGTGGCTGCGTAGATTAGGTCTTCTTCTAATTTTTGTAATACAAATTGTACTATTTAATTTTTATGAATAAAATTATAGGCTATTCGCCTTAAATTTTTTTAATTATTGTCTTCAATTTAATACAAGTCTTTTTTATATATTTTAATTTTTAAGTATTTCTAACTTAAGTTACAATTTGAAATTTAAAAAGTTTGAAAATTAAAAGTTTGATATAGTTTAAAAAGTTTTAAACTTAAGTAAGTTACTAAGTTAGTTATAATTTGAAAATTTAAATTTAAACTATTAAGACTTAAGAGTTTGAAAATTTAAACTTTAAGAGTTTAAAATTTAAACTTTAAAAAAAGTCTAATTTATTAAGTTATACTTTTAAAAGAAATATAAAATAAGTTATATATTTTTAAACTTTTTCAATTATAAATAATCAAATTTTAATTTAATTAAAATAAAAAAAGGGGGGGCAGTATACCGGATACATACGGTACCGGTTTCGTCCCGGTTCCCGATCGTCCGGCCATTGGTGACCCCGGTTTCGGTCTGATTCCGGAACATTCCGGTCCGTTAGTCCCGGTTCCGGGTCCGCTGCCACGCTTAGATAGTGGTTATTATCAAGAGGAATATAAAATACATTACTCCTTTCGTTCACTTTTACTTGTCACTATTTCATTTTTCGAGGTCAATTTAACTAAACTTTGTCAAAACTTCAAAGTTAAATTAATGTAGATTAATTTAATATTTAAAATTTAGATGGTCGAAAACTATACAAAAAATGCTATAAGTTGCAATCCTTCTCATATTAATAAGATATGAAAAAATACATCTTAAAATGTTGGTCAAAGTTCATGCAGTTTGACCTCGAGAAGCAAAATAGTGACAAGTAAAAGTGAACGGAGGAATAACGTTAAATGGTAAACTTTTGCCACATAGGTACATTGTCAAATACATTATGTCATTTGCGCCTTATACTTTTTTTTATTTTTATGTATAACTATTTATTCAAAATTTTATTTTAATAAATTAATATTATTTTATAAAACAATGTACTATATGATTTTGACATATACACGCAATGCACGTAAAGTGAACGATAACGTAAAGGGAGTGATAACTGATCTTCCTCCTTAGCTAGCGTCTGAATATGCGATTTCATCTCATAATTTCAAATCGTGAGATGAAATTTCAAATTCTGAAAAAATCATGATTTGAGATTCCAAATCATGATTTTCATATTTTTAAATATAAATTAATTTGACACATAAATCTATATTTTGTCAAAAAAAAAAGATTCATTATTTTAAATTTTATAACACAATTTAGAATTAAGTGTGGCCGTAAATGATGGGGCAGAAGTTTGTAAAAAATCATTCTTGCTCAAGTTTCTGTTTTGCACATTGTTAACTCATGAACTATAGTCAGAAAAGAGAGACAAGAGAAATTTCTAAGTGCCCTAAATGCTCTGACTAATTGATCGACTAGTTCCGTTAGTTTTTATTGACTATTGATTCGCGCAATATCATAAATTAGAGGAAAAGGGATTTGATATACCTCTTAATTTTGCGATTTAGAATTCATATATTTTTGTTTAAAAAAGGGTCACATATACTCCTACTATCACACAAATTGCGATATCATATTTGGCTTAAGAAAGAGAAAAACTGATTTTTAAAATGATTTTTTTAATTTTTTATTAAAATAAAATCTAAAGGGGTATATTTGATATTTCTCGCAAAGTTTGGGATATATTTAATTCTTCTCATACGTGATTTTTTTTTTGACTTCTTGGACTCAGCTGCTAAATTGGGTTTTAATATCTCCCTTGATCTATTTGCTTATCATTATATGAGTTTCTTGTCCCTATTTTCCTTTATTTTTTGGCTTTCATCCTTTAGTGTGAAAATATGAGAAATAAAAAGAAAGAAGTGTGAATGGAATAAAAGAGGAAAAAGTTAAAAGAAATAAAAAACTGATTTTCTTTTTGGTCATATTATATTTTATTTTTTGTATTTGCGGGAAAAAAACCCGGGGCATATATTGTAGATTTTATAAGAAGATGAGTGAAAAAATAAATTTGATCATTAAAATAATAAATTTAAATTAGTCATTGAATTAAAGAAGGCAAAAAAAAATTATGTACGTGAAGAATCAAATATACCCCTGACTTTGCGAGAAGGGTCAAATATACCCCTGACTTTGCGAGAAGGGTCAAATATACCCTTACATGAATTTTATTTGAATAAAAAATAAATTTAAAATCAATATTTATACTTCCGTCAACTCGAAAAGAGTGTATTGGATCATTTGTGTAACGATAGAGATAAATGTAATTTTCCATTAATATTTAGCTTCCTAAATTATATATATGATATCGTGCGATGCTTTTCGTTCAAGTGGAAGTGAAGGATTACACTTTTGAAGGATTACAAATAAATGCACCGTTTTCTCATAATTAAAAGAGAAACAAAAAAATTGGAAAAAATGTTTTTATTAGCAATATCTCAAGAATTTATTTAATGATGAAGATAAATGAAAACAATATTGAGTAGAGAATTCATCTTTGAAAGAAAAAGAGGACGACTTAAGCATGCCCCGTAATGTAAATGATGCGGCAGAAGTTTGTGCTACTTCTTTTCGACTCAGGATTCTGTGTTCCACATTGCTAAATCATGAATGAACTAAGAGGTCGTTTGGTGTGAGGGATAAGAACAAATAGTTTTGGGATAAAATAAATAGTCTAGGAATAAATTTTGATTTCTTGTTTGGTTGTCAAGTTTGGGATAACTTATCCCACCATTTATATCATAGTGAAGGAATAAGTTATCCCATATACATGGTGGGATAAGTTATCCCGGGATAACTAATTCCGGGATAATTAATCCCGGGATAACTTGTTTCCAATCAAACGACCCCTTAAGAGAGAAGGAAATAAAAAAGGGAAAAGGGTCAAAAATATCCTTTTACTTTCAAAAATTGGCTATATTTATCCTTCGTCATACTATCTGGCTAAATATACCCCTCTCATCACCAAAGTTTTCACTTGTACCTCTCAATTGGATGAAAATACCTCATTCAACAAAAATAACCCAAATTTTAAAAAATAAAATCCTAATCTATTACCCGCCCGCCCGCCCCGACCCACAACTAAAAGTTTTTCACTGTAAAATCCTATTTATTCAAGCTCTTTGACGTTGACTGTCACACACTTAATCAAATAATGCATTAAAAAAATGCACTCAATAGATTTTTAGTCCAAATAAATTATGGGAGGGGGGGTTTCTTAATATATTTACAATAATAATAAATATGTATTTGTTCAAACTAAAATTGAATTAGCTATAATATATTTACAAATTTGAAGAAATTGAGGCAATTTAAAATTTTGATAAGTTTGATTTTTGCGGCACCATTTAATTATTAGACTTGTGCCTTTAAACTTTTTGAAAAACTTGTGGCCTAAAAGAAACCATAAATATTTGTGTGAACATAAATCATCTCATTGAGAAAAAACAAGAATCTTAAAGTTAAACTATTTTTTAATATAAAAAATATTATTATTTGAAACAAACTAAAAAGAAAAATACATCACATAAATTGAAAGACATAATATACTATAACACTAACCATATTTTGAACATAAAACTTGCTTTATTTAGGGAGAATACGAGGGGTAGATAAGATTTGAGTATTTTTTTAGTTGTGAGTTGGGGCGAGCGGGTTATTTTTAAAAATTTGGATTATTTTTGTTGAATTGAATATTTTCATCTAATTGAGGGGTACAAGTGAGAACTTTGGTGATGAGAGGGGTATATTTAGCCAAATAGTATGACGAAGGGTAAATGTTCTAGTTGATGTCTTCTAAATGTTCTAACTACTCCCTCCATTTCATATTACTTGGCCATCTGACATATCCCTTAAAAAAATTAATAAAAAATAAATTTTGCTAAACTAATTTTATTAATGATATATTGTGAACTCTAAATTTAATTATTATTATTTTATGTAGTTATTTAATATTAATAATAATATAAAAAAATGATAAAACTCTCTTAATTATTAAATAGATAAATAAAACAAAACATCTATTTTTGATATAAAGTCAAATAAAATGAAACTAATGAGTGCTCAGACTAACTGGTGAGAGACGTACGTCTCGTCTTTGGATGTGTTTATGTAGTTACTATTACTTTAGATAGTTATTTATGATAGAAAGAAAAAAATAATAAAACTTTCTTGATTTATTAAAATAAAACATCTATTTTAATATAAAGTCAAATAAAATGAAACGAAAGAGTACTCAGACTAATTGGTGAGAGACATGTCTAGTCTGTGGGCATGTTTTAATTGACTATTAATGGCGTTGTATTGTCACTTCCGGTGGCGGAGCCAACTCCAAATTAAGGCAAAAGAAACTCTGTCAAGAAATCTTTCTCTGAAGATATAAGTGAAAAACATATTTTTCTTTACTTCTTCTAATTTAGCTTACATAAAATGATTATATTCTTCTAATAATATATACCAAATTTAGTATATATATCAAAATTATATTCTTCTAATGAAACAGTACATGTAACCCAAGACTAATACATTAGTTAAGTTTTCTAATTCATGAACTAATCAAAAAGTGTCTTCTATGCAAGGTTAAATTTTCAACAAATACAATTCCATCGCGTTCGCCCCAAATTCTACACGCGTAAATAACTTTCTAGGTAGGAAAACATCGAATTGTCACAACTAATCAGAAGCATTTAGTTAAACGCCAAAGTTGTAATTGTGACATTGAACAAGTGAACAGGGAATAGAATAGACCAACTTTAACTGTACAATTCAACACAAATAGTCAAAGGGAGTCTGGAGCTGAAAGGGCATGTTTTCCAAGTAAATAAACCGGAAGTAATACACAATAAGATTCTTGTTGACAAAAAGTAAATTAAATAGATATTTATAAAGTGATTATAAAAAAAAATTATGATAATAAGAGTTTGACCGTATAAAAAATATTTACACTATCATCTCATTTAAAAGTAATTACGCGTAGTTTTACATTAAGCATTCATTGGTAATCGCACCAATTAAGTCGATCAAAAAGCAACTCCAGGAAATTCTCTCAAACATACATTAATATGTCAATGCATATAACTTACAATCGTAAATCATAACTAACCTATTATAACATGTTTAATTAAGTTGATTGAGTTAAAAATTAATTACACTATTCATATATACTCCATGCAGTCCATATTAATTGAATTATTGGGGTATGGCAGAAAATATTTAACAATATAAATTAAAGGCTACCTGTCACTATTACCCTTTTGATTATCCCCAAATTATTCTCCTGAAAACGTACGGTAGTTAAAAATCTCATTAAAATTAAGGGTAAATATGAAGAAAAAAAATAAAGTCTCAATAATTTTATTGAACTTTGAATACTTCAACTATGAAAAAAGTTCCAACCATTCACTTAATATGGACCAGAAAGAGTATAAATTAAATCCTAAAACTAATACTAATATGAGCCTATTACAAGTTAAACATGTGTCAGAAATCTTTGCACAATCAGTTTGAAACTTAGAAACATGTTTTTTCTCCATAGAAACCGAAAACTGGAGAAGTATGAGTGCAAGAAATTAAAATTCAGCTTTCAACAAAGCCTAAATGTGTGGAATTTATATAACCAAGGCGGCCACTGATGGCGGAGTCTTTTGACCATTAACTACTTTCTTCCACCTTTCTTCTCTAATTAATGTTGATTGAGTCAATTCATACCTATAGCTTTCCTCCTAGGGTCCCACCATATTCATCAAATCCCCCAAAGTGTTGGAGTTATACAGACGGTAATTCATACACATAGTTGTACTAGTAGTAATTGCTCAAAGTGCATGTAGATTTGCCTCTATAAATAGCTAGTGTTTCTGATCATTTTCATTAAGTAGTTCTAAGGAAACACAAAAAGAAAGAAACTTGCAAGGCAATAGAGTTGATAAGCCTCCTATCTATAAGTTAACTAGTTATAATAGTCATGGCTTCATTACATAGCTTGAAGACTTTGGCCATTGTTGCTCTTGCACTTGCCTCCTTGGTGCAAGTCACCCTAGGTAACTCATCCTTTTTTCTTAATGGAGTTTTTTTTTTTTTAAAATGGAGTTCAATTACTATATTATAACATGTTACGCACCATCTATTCTAGGTTATCAATCAATTATATCAAATAAGTTATTTGTAATTACTAACTTTTTAATATTTTTTGCAACATCAGTGCATACAACTTAAACCCTTTCATATGCAAAAGATCTTGTATACTTTTGTATGTACATAACGTTGACATATGCAGGGGACATTGCGTGTGAGAATTTAAACGAAGACTCTTGTGCATTCGCAATATCAAGCACAGGGAAGCGTTGCGTGCTAGAGAAACACCTTCGGAGGGGCGGTGAAGAAGCATATACATGTCGAACATCAGAAATTGAGGCTGATAAGCTCAAAGAATGGATCGAAACTGATGAATGCATTGAGGCATGCGGCGTCGATAGAAACGCCCTCGGCATTTCTTCCGACGCTCTGCTCGAGTCTCGCTTTACCAGCAAGCTCTGTTCCTCTGCCTGTTACAAGCACTGCCCCAACATTATTGACCTCTACTTCAATCTCGCTGCTGGTGAAGGTATTTACTCATCATGCATCTAGAAAAATTTACACTAGCTAATAGTGAATTTTAATACTCTCTGTTCCAAGTTATGTGACGTAGTTTTTGCCTTGCTTTGTTATTAATGAGTATGTCTTTGTTTGGCCATAGGTGTATATCTGCCCAAGCTGTGTGCAGAGAAAAAGGGAAATGGACGCCGTGAAATGGCTGAGATCAGAAGCTCGGGATCTGTTGCACCAGCACCGGAATCAGAAGTCAAGCCCCTTAATTTCATGATTGCTCCGGCAATGCCTCCTCTCTAAATTCACTAAAGCTTAGTATTAAATTCAGCACTATAAGTATAAAATGGCTTTTAATTACTAGTACTTAAAATAAGGACTCTGGGTTGGCCCAGTTAATAGCATAGATTTGTATCGTTGTGTGGTTTGTTACATTCCACAAGGCAGGTGGAGAAATGCCTCAGAGATCTACAATGCATGCCCCCTGCTCGGCCCATTTCCCTGTTTTCTTATAATGGAGTATTGATATGTTTATTAGGAATGGGGTACTTTATTCGCTCTGTTTTTATTTCCATTTGCGCAAAAACTTGATCTTGCTGCTTTATTATAGCGGAAGCAAAATTATATCAAAACCCAAATGAGCCTTTTGCATCTTCAAGCCTTTATTAAACATCCTCTGTTCTCCAACGTTCTTGGCAATCAAATATATCGTAAGGATATCCATATCATCCTACCTTCAAAAAATACGTTACTATCAACCCTCGAATCACGGAGAAAATTCAGAGAGAAGAATCACGGAAGGAACAGAATTATACTCACAAATTGACAAACAACACTTTGCTTTGAGGAAGACAATATTTGATGTATCTCTTTGTGAATACCCAAAAATTTTATGAAATATTTGACATGCATCTTCAAGGGAATATATCATTCACGCCTAAGATTAGAGTAGCGTCCAAGAACACTAACAAAGATTGAGCTTATCTTGTACACTTCCACAAAATTTTGATGTCTACAGTTACTCAGGAATTACGCGTCTGGATTCCAAATGTTGGCATTGTCTTTTTATCAAACAGGTAGAGTGCACGCCTTCCACTCTTAATTATACCAGTCCATCTCCCAAACAATTGAGACATCGCTGTACCCTGCAAAATCCTCACATTCTCATTCGCAAATTAATTCGAACACTATGAGAAATTGAGATTGAAATTGAAGTGACTCACTTGTTCCCATCGCAAGTAGGACAAACACATGGATTTACAAACACAGGATCATAAAGGGGAGACCATCTTATTGTACCATTTCCCTTGCAAAGCTTACATTTATAAAATCCTTTTCCTCTACAATACAAACAAAGCTTCCCAAATTTTTCCTGCCACACAAAATCAAAGAAGATGAAAATCTGAAAATGGAATTTTTGAAAAATATATATATTACACCCAATTATTTACCTTGTTGATTAAGGCTTTACGGCGAAGGACTGAAGTGGTGAGTGCAGAGATAGTGATAGCTCCACCAAGAAACACAATGGAGCCTGTTGCTAACGTGCGCAGGAGTGGCGGAATCATTTGGTCTTTGGACCCTTTGTTTCTTCTCGGTGCTGAGTGCAGAAATAGAAAAAATGTTGGGTATTCGTTTTTCACGGAGATAATATATAAGTACCACGGTTGAAATTTCAACGACACATCTTAATTATACATGAGTCCTATTACCTCTAAATTATTTTAAAGTGTAATAAAATACACCCTTTAGTGCAAAAGTATCATAAAGAGTTTGCTCACTCTCTTAAAAGCAAGTAAGAGGCGAAAACATAAAAAAAAAAATTAGTCATATTGGATACATGTCCTTTTTAATTGAACATCTTTCAATTAGTTGGTACACATAATTATTACCATTTAAACTTATACATATTTAATTATTTTCCTTTATTTCTTTGTAAAATTTATTTCCTTCCTCACTTTTATTTTCTTTTTTCCTTTCATTAATTTCTTGTCTTTTTACTTTTACTTAATTTGAAAAAATACGTATATATTTTTAAAAAAATAATGATTCTTTTAAAAAGTGACCTTTATTTTTTACATTTTCTAAAGTTTAATTTCCTTTATTTTTTTAGTATTCGTTTAAAATTAACATATTTAATTACAAGGCATTTGAAATTAAATCCAAATGAAAGACAAAGAAAATAAAAAGAATAAATAAAAGCAATAGAAAAAAATGAAAGAAGGTAAAAAAATTAAAAAAATTACGTGTAGTTGAGCAAAGTTTAAATACAAGGCAAAGAAAAATATAAAAAATACATTCTTTTAGAAAATTTTGAATACAAGAAAAATAAAAATAATTTTTTTTATGTGTATTGACTTATTTTAAATACAAGACAAAGAAAATAAAAAGAAGTTTTTTTTTAAAAAAAAAAATATTTAAAAAAAAATTGAAAAGAAAACCCATTTATACATGTGGCAGCGCGTGTATATCACCACAACTAATTGGATTAGGTTATGACTCCACGTCAGCACATAAGGTGCAAAGAAATATAGGAAAAAAAAAGTTTAGGTGAGTAATAGAACTCCTGTATAGTTAAGGCGTGTCGCTGAAATTTCACATATAGTTTAGGGTAATACTTATGCATTATCTCTTTTTTATGTGTGAAAATTTTCAGCCATCCTCCTAGTTTTATTTTAGATACTCCCTCTTCCCGCACTTTCCTTTTTAGTCTATTCCAAAAAGAATGTCATCTTTTTATAATTAGAAAAGATTTAACTTTGAAATTCTCCTTTTACCTTTAATGAAATGTTTTACAACTGCATAAATGTTTAAAGATTATTTTGAATCACAAGTTTTAAAAGCCTCCCTTTTTTTCTTAAATACCATGCCAAATTAAAAAGTGTCACATAAAATGAAACAAAATAAATATTATATAAAAATACTTTTAAAATAATATTTTTTATTTACATACCAAACATGAAAAAAAATAAAACAATTTACTTGTTTTGCTAGAAAAATATTTGCCAAAAAACATTTTCCTCCGTAGCAAGGTACTGTGGATGCATTCAACGTATCCATACACTATATAATTCATACACACATTGAGGGCATTTGACTCTTCTCAGTTGGTTTTCCTCAAGGCGTCAATGGACATGATGCTTCACTAATTCACCTGAACAGACAACATTGCAGATGGAGAAAATGGCTTTAACATTGCACCAAAACATTCCCATTAGCATGAATTTCAGATCCCCCCATCCAAAATCCACAAACCCAACTTTCTCCTTTACAAATGAAAACACAAAACTGCATAATCCAAAGCAGAGTCGGGAAAACCCAAAAAACCGCCGCACAAGTCTTCAAAAATCAGGCCAAACCCAGCTTGTTTTCAATCAGAAAATCCCACCCAAAACTAAACTCGAAGCTCTTGAAACTGTCATCACTAACTTAGAACTCACTGTGAAAAATGGCACTGATATTTACGACCCACAAATCTTTGCTTCCCTTTTAGAAACATGCTTTCAATTGCAGGCTATTGATCATGGTATCCGTGTTCATCACCTCATTCCCGACAAACTTCTACGTAAAAACGTGGGCATTTCATCGAAGCTGATTAGACTTTACGCTTGCAGTGGACAAACTCAGAAAGCTCATCAACTGTTTGATAAAATGCCTAAGAGAAATGCCTCGGCTTTTCCTTGGAATTCGATTATATCAGGATATGCTGAGAAGGGTTTATTTGAAGATGCGTTAGCCATGTATTTCCAGATGGTGGAAGAGGGTGTGGAGCCTGATGGTTACACCTTCCCACGAGCATTGAAGGCTTGTGGAGGTGTTGGGTTGATTCAAGTAGGAGAGGAAGTTCATCGGCACGTGATTCGTCGTGGGTTTGGAAGTAATGGGTTTATTCTAAATGCACTTGTTGATATGTATTCGAAATGTGGTGATATTGTTAAGGCTCAAAAGCTCTTTGATCAAATTGGGACAAAGGATTTGGTTTCTTGGAATTCAATGCTCATTGGATACATGAGGCACGAGCTCGTAACTAAGTCACTAAACCTGTTTCGTCTTATGATACATGATGGAGTAGAACCTGACTCTGTCTCTATATCAGCATTACTTGTGGGCAGATTACCTTTCTCAATTGGGAAACAAATTCATGGATGGGTTCTTCGTCGAGGGACTAATCAAGAATTGTCCATTGTTAACTCATTGATTGATTTCTATGCAGACCAAAAGAAGTTGAAGCAAGTGAGATGGTTGTTTGAACATATGCATGAACGGGATGTAGTATCATGGAATTCAGTCATTTCAGCTCACTCTAAACATCCTGAAGCCCTATTGTACTTTGAGAAGATGGTGAAATCTGGTGACCTGCCGGATGGTGTCACATTTGTGTCGTTGTTGTCGACATGCGCTCATTTAGGGAAAGTAGAGGACGCGGAGAGGCTGTCTAGAATTATGAAAGAGAGGTATGATATTAGTCCAAGGATGGAACATTATGGTTGTATGGTGAATCTATATGGGAGGGTTGGATTGATAGACAAAGCTTTTGATTTTGTAATGAAGAGAATGGAATTCAAAGCTGGACCAACAGTTTGGGGTGCATTGTTATATGCTTGCTACAAACATGGCAATGTTAAAATAGGAGAGGTAGCGGCACAACATCTGTTCGAGTTGGAGCCAGATAATGAGCATAATTTTGAGCTTTTGATGAAGATTTACCAATATGCTGGTCTAAAAGAGGATGTAGAGAGAATAAAGCTAATGATGATAGAACGAGGATTAGATAGTTCGATACCCTACAAAAGTCGTTGAAGTTTCTTGATACGACATTTTTCCAATGATTTTGCGGATACACAATACTCCCTAGTGTATGTATTTCTTTACACTTTGCACCACATTCTTTGGTTTTCTTAATGATTTGCCTTCTTGAATATGCTTATTTTCTTAAATTTAGTCAATGAAAAGTTAGCCAAAAGTTTTACCATAATTAGGCCCCAGTAATTTCACAAGTTTGCCTATCACATCAATAGGAGAGATAAATGGCATTATAAAGACACAAAATGGGACTGGGCTTACAGAGGTAGAATTACATAAAGGTTAGGAAATTTTTTCTATGGGTTAGTGTTACTCTCTTGCCATTACTGAATGTTCATGTATAGGCCAAAATCTGGTATAGCAAGAAAGAATATCGAAAATAAAACTGGAATCAACCTCGAATATATGCATCCTAAGTAATAAGAAAAAATGGAACACACAGCGATATGCATACTTTAGCTGCAGAAGGGCAAGAACTGCTCAAAAAGCTCCTTCTTAGGGTGATTGTGCTTTGGCAAGGATAAGTCTTCTTAAGAGGCAAAGATTTTCACTTTTTTTTTTTGCACTCTTTTATGAGACTTGATAAAAGACAATTAAATCTGGTTAAGTATTTGATACAAGGATAGAACAGCAGAGCAGTCAGTTATGTCTCTGAAGATAAAGGAAATATTCACAAGATTCATGAAATACTCTTCCCGGAAGATCAATTGATACAGTTTTGTACACCTTATATTGATTTGCAGAATTCTAATTTTTATCAGATATTTTTGAATGACTAATTTGATAAGGAACTGTTAAAAAGACTTGAATCGAAATCTTTGTTTCAATTGATGTACGTTGATTCATGTGAGACTTGTTTAACCATAAGAACTCGTCTTCTTCGACCAATCCACTTTGTTTTCCATGGAGCATCACCTGAAACTACTTTATAACCCGCATTTGTATACAATTGTCGAGCACCGAAATCATCCTCATAAGCCCATAGGACTAGATATTCAAAACTCCAAAATCTTGCAAGAACATCACAGGCCTTAAGCAAAGCAGTTGCAACTTTCTGCCTCCTGCAATTGATAGTGTGTCAAATCAAATACCATTTGACAGCAAAAGGCACACATAACTCATCTGTATATTCATTTAACATAGGATCCCCATCTATGTTTGGAACTTGCAAGTATTCGATATGACAAATAATGTTTGATGGAAGAACTTCAGTTCCTGAATCATCTTGCCAGTGTTTGGTTGAAAAGGTGTAATATACGAATGGTTTTTTCTGTTCAGTGACAATTATACAAAAGGGTGTATATTATGAAGTAGCAGTAGAGAGAGTTATATCATCTCTAATGATGTTAGTTATATTCCCAGATCTGCTTAAGATGTTTCCTTGACAACTTTTAACAGCTGAAGATGATGAACATAAACAAAAATTATTTTGCACCATGTCAAAGAAAGCATCGATTCACTTTAATGGACAAGTATCGAATCTTGGACCTGAATTTGTTCAATACAGCGATCCCAGAAACATAGATATATTCTGTTGCTCCTGGAAGGTACTGAAGAACATCATTATATCTATACACTGTAGCATCAACGACTCCTACAAGATCTTGTTCTACCTCAGGAGTGTCACTTGAGGCCTCCGCAACTAAACATGCATACCTGTTTAGTCAAGAATTTTTTAAATTTGAGAAAGTTGAACTGAACTTAATGACTATTTCCATTTTTAGTACAAGAAAAACATTGATCTAGTTGGAGTAGTGTAACTATAGATATAAAAAGGGAGTAGTGTAACTATAGATATAAAAAGCAGCCTAAATTCATCAACCTACATACATAATTTGGACCTTAGATAATAAAGTTATGAGCTTGATTAAAAATGAAGAAACCATCATAACTCAAATATAGTTCATCCTCAATAATCTAATATCTTTCGACCTTCTTTCTAGGTAAAATATTGTTCATATAAGACTAGAGTACATCAAGACAAAGTCAAGTACCATAGCAGAGAATGAGGTCATGTAATTTTTTTTGTCTACAAATATTAAACAATCACAATGCACTTAGATTTTCTTGCTCGGGACTGAAGCATAGTTTAATACACTTAGATTTTCTTAACAATAAGGGAGAGAAATCTTTATTCTCTCCTGAAAACAAAACAAAGATTCAAGCCTCATTCCCAAGTTTTGATTTTTACCTGTCTGGTGGAGAATTCTTCAGTCTGTAAAGTAGTCCTGAAAGTACTTCAGCCTACATAATCATTATTCTCATTTTATTATGTGGATAAAAATAACACTGATACATGAACAATAACAGATAGAACAGTGCTACTGGCATTATAGAATAACAGCAAATTCATTTCATAATAACAGAGATATGAAACTGAGAACAAATATATGATCTTCATTCTTCTATCTTGCATGCCCCCCTGCCCCCATCTGTTTTCCTAGAAAGATCAATAAATACAAAATGATGCAGCAAAATACTACAAACAGAGAATCAAAGACAGAAAAATGAAGAATGGGGTTTTGGGAAGAACAAATTCTTGAAAAATGAAAACAGCTAGAAAAATCAAGAAGAGAAGGACATGGGGTTTTGCTGAAGAACCTGAAAGAATTGAAAGAACAAATCATTGAAGAAGAAAACAGGTTCATGAAAGGCTTCAGCTTGAACTGCAGCAACATTCCTCATCTCTTGTTCAGTCTCAATCATTCTTCTCACTTTCCATCCATAATTCTCATTCACAAAACATTCCACTCTTTGTTTTCCCTCTGACTTGATCAACCCCACTTGATCGAATTCCGTTGCTGTTGTTGATGAAACTGGAAAAGAACTGCTGCAACATTGTGGCATCTGCAATCTTTTTCTCCAATTACAAACTCCTCTACCTCTGCCTCTGTTAATTGAAACACCTTCTAGGCCTCTGCATTTCCAAGAAACATCTTTCTTCAATGAAATACTGTGAAAGTTCAGTTGCCATTGACATTGCGCCATTTTTTTTTTGGTTCCTCTCACTGATTTCTCATCACACCCAAAAGAGAGAGAGAAAATTATTTATCCTTGTGGGGTTCTGTTGTTTCAGTTTGTGTACTTAAAAGGGTTGTTTGAATGGTGAACAAATAATGATGTGATTAGTTAGTAAGTGTATTTTTATTGGTAGATGTTAGATAAATTGATTCAAAAATGAAACGGACTATAACATTAATTAACCAAATAAATTGAAATAAATTTTTAGTTTTAATCTTGAAAAAAAATTGCTCCGTTCAGTACTATCCAGTATCCAACTTCTATCTTTAAACCTTTTACTATAAAAAATAAAAATGGGTGCGAATTAAATGACAATTTTTCGTTTAATGTTTTTTTCTAAATTTATTATAATCAATTTATATGTGACCACAAAAGATAATTTCCAGGTAAGGTTTGTGGCTATAGATCCAGTAATGGATTCTGCTTATAATGACAAAATACAAGAACATTATTGAATGGTTCTAAACTCATGATTTCCCTTGTGCCTGAAATTCTTGTCCACTTGGATACCAATTAGCCTAACACGTGTCCTCTATGCTGCTACTATACTGTGTTTTTCTCCTTTTAAACTGTTTGAATTATATATCTTGGATATGGGTAAAAAGCTGAAAATATTACTATAATTAAGCTAAGGAAGGGAAAGAAATAGAAAAGGAAGTTGCCATTGAGCTTCTTTGTGCAAAAGTATTAATTAGCAGTGTACATGAGTTGGTTTAGTTTGATATTTTTAATAAAGTCTCCGGAAACAAAATACTACGATGTGCAAAAGTATTAATTGGCAGTGCACATGAGTTGCTTTAGTTCGATATTTTTAATAAAGTCTCCGGAAACAAAACACTATGTTTAATTTAAAGGATACAAGAATAATCATGATATACTTTTATCCAATATTTGATTTTTTTTTAATCATATACGACTAGTCTTGGTATAACTTAACATTTTAATTGGAATTTGAACTCATAACCTCAAAATTAAAAGTGAAAAATACTTATCATCCAAACAACTCCCTTATCTCCTACCACCAACATGAACTAACTTATTTATGTAGCTTATGGTATGGATAAAGCTTAAGAGGAAAACTACTCTTGACTTCTTTTAAGAAGCCAATAAATGTGAAGCATTTAAGGACCCATACATCCATCTCAATTTTCTTATTTCCTTTATTTTTATTTTCTGGACATGTGAGTTTTTAATTGACCAACATTCTATCTTGTGTATAGCTGGTCGGGCAATCATTTTATAAAATATCATCTTTAAGTTTTAGTGACGCATTCTTATCACACAAGACATTCTGATAGAGCTGCACACGTGTTCAAAGTAACATCACATTTCAGCTTTCTGTTAATTATTAGAGCCTTAATCATAAGGAGACACAAATTAGAGTATTATCAGGGAATTGCTACACGCAATTGAGTGACTCACTCTCATTTTCCTCCTCAAATTAAGGCCCAAGTAAACCAACAACATTACCATTTTCAAACAACACACCAATGTTTGATTCACCTACTTTAACTAGACCATTTGCCCAACATTATGCTTCAACAACGGGACGAATTTCTTTTATAACGTTACGTTAATTTATCATACTTAATACTAAATCAAAATGAAACAGGTACTGATAGTTAAGTATAATTAAGTGATAAACTTTATACAGAAAACACATGACATTGACATGTACATACTTATTGAAACTAAAGTGCACGCACTAGGTGTGTGAATAATTATTACTGTCATGTGCTAACATTGCGCTACACTTCACTTTGACTTTAAAATTACTCTGTACTAAAGATTATTTTGCCCAAAAGTTCTCATCTAACCAATCAATTTCAAATAATTTTGTAGAGTAATTGTAAAAATAATAATAGCGTGAAAGCATGTTATTGGAAGTGTGTTTTATCAAATCTTTGGCCTTGCTTGAAGGTGCATATATACATGAAAATCTTACTACGTGACTCACACAATTGCCTACTTTTTGTGAGATAAATAATGAACTCACATCTTAACATCAGTAAAAAGTAAAATAAACAAATATCCGCATATGACACTAGTGACAGGCTGATTGATGAATGATTATTCATTACACCAAAAGAGACAGATAGCTAAATTATGTTGAAAATAACCAACTTTCTCTCAAGTACAAGTGTCTAAAATGGAGCCCGTGATGGTTAACTACTAATCTTTTAAGCTGCCATTTAATCAATAATTATTGAACGGTTGTTTTTTGTTTGCAATGGCAGACAAAATATGTGTCATTTTCTCTGTCAGTAAGTACTCAATGAATGAATAAATCTGATTAATTGTGTCAATTTTGTTGCATGCAGACTCAAACAAACAGATGAGAGCTATCGTGTTCACTCTTAAATAGTTTAAATTATTGAACAAAACATTTACATAATTCAACACAAATGCAAATAGTATAAGAATCCAAGGTGGATTTAGGATTTTAAAAATTTATGAATTCAAAACTCAATATTTTTTTTATATACTTATGGAGTTTTGAATAAATTATTTTTATATATTATTTGATTTTTTAAACACAAATAAAAAGTTTGAGTAAGTTAACCGGTTTTCTTGAACCCGTAATTGGAACGATAAATCTAGGATTAGAATGGAGAGACTTTAATTCTCAATTGCACTGCATGCCAACTATCAATAACATGTTTTACGTGTTTGCGTTGAAGAAAAAAATAATAAAATTTGCATTTTGAATATGCATAGTGCAGACCTTAAATAAATAAGCAAATAAAAGTGTTTCTTTGCCGACAATATTTTTAAATTTTTTAATCTTTTCCAATAATTTGATGGATTTTGCGAATATAAAAGCAGGATTGATTCGTACACTCCAAACGTTTAAAGTGGATGTGAACCTCATGACAAATTGACAATTGAACCATTAGATTAATTTGGAAAAGTAGTGATATATAGAACAGATAGGACATCAGTGCACCATCAACTAATATAAGTCACACGTCCGCAAAGATAAATGATCATGCTTTGCCATGAAATTAAAAGGGAAAAAAAATCAAGGTAATTCTAGGAGAATGCAAAATTGTCAATGAAAATATGATCCGTCCAATTTGTTAAAGTTTAAACGTGTCATGGGTTAACGGCCCGCACGTTTACTAACTAACATATTTTAATCTGTTCAAATTAGCACATTTAAATGAGTTGATTGGTTTTGTTTGGTAATTAGACAAACTATAAGAAAATAAAGCTGGTAGGAGTTGAATAACGGTTATAGCTATGAGCCTATGACCCAATATTGTTTAGTTCATTTTGACTCAATCATCTCAGCACAACTAACTATTCAGTAGGATTAGGTAATAATCTATTTATTGATTTTGCTCATTATTACATGCTCAAATTTAATTCAAACCGCCCATTTTTACTCCAAGACCGATACTCAATTACTCATGGCTATAGTAGATTGGTGGCATTTCTCAGTTATGTCTCCAACTTTTGAGGTGCAAAAACAAATCAACAAATGATTCTCAAAGATTATTTATGCTTTATTTACTTTTCGCAAATACTATTCGGAAACTGAGTTATCATGATCAGTTTCTTTGTATACAGAACTACTTTAATTTCTTGTGTTTAATTAATTAACTTGTATTTCATTAGCAAAAATATATAAAAATATTGACCATTTGGTATTTTAACAATGAGAAAATGTTCCTAGTCATACCAGCTTATGTGAAATGGTAATATAATAATAATAATTAATGAATTGTCCCACATTCGTTGGAAACAAATTCACATTGTACATGGAACCGCGTTACAGGGAATGTGACGACTAAAAACCGAAAGCCTTATTGTTGAGTAACAGAATTGTTTCTAAAGATAGTTAAGTTAGTTATTCAGTCGGTTAGAAATAATCAGTAAGTTAGTTAGTTTAACACAGTTAAGTTAACTTACATAAGGTTAAACTAGCTCACCTCACTAATTCCATCTAACTCACCCTAATTCATACTTGTATATATACATCTATGTACTCACACTTATGATTTACTTCTAGTAATAATGATAACAACTTCACTACTCTCTTGAGCATTGATCTATCTTCTTCTTTATGTTCTATCCCTCTGCATCCATTTCTTCTTCTCCTTCTTACTATTTCTCGTCTTAGAGTTCTTAATCATGAACTCCTAACAATCTTCATGGTATCAGAGCAATGCTGAAAGAATTCAGTTAGATTCGATTCTGTTCTCAGTGTTCTTGAAGATGAGCAATTCTCAAAATCAGGACAAGTTTCTTGTAATTCGTCTGGTAGAATTCTTCCAATTCGTCTATGGCTTCTGAAAGAGTTAATGGTGGACATACCGCTGGGAACAACACCCCTGCAGCTGGTGATGGATCAACCAGTCAAGGGACTACTCCAGCAGTTCAAGTGACTACGACAATTGATCACAATCATCCACTTTTCTTGGCTTCAACCGATGTAAGTGGGATCACTGTAATCTCTTTTCAGTTAAAAGGGAGTGAAAATTATATTATATGGAGTAAATCCATAAGAATTGCCCTGCTAGGTCGTAACAAGTTGAGATTGGTGGATGGCACATGTAAGAAAGAGTTCTTCCCAGTTGAGTTATGGGGACAATGGGAAAGAGTAAATGTTGTAGTTCTTTCTTGGTTGATGAATTATGTAGCTAGTAACTTGATTGGGGGGTAGTTTATGCTTCGAATGCTCATGCTGTTTGGGAGGATCTAAAAGAAAGGTTTGATAAAATTGATGGATCAAGAACTTATAATTTGCATCAAGAAATATCCCAATTATCTCAGGGTGTACAATCAGTGTCTGTCTATTTTTCAAAATTGAAAGCCCTGTGGGATGAGTTTGAATCTATGGTGCCTTCACCTGCATGTAGTTGTGTGCAATCGAAAGAGTTCTTGACTTATTTGCAGAGACAAAAATTGTATCAGTTCCTAATGGGGTTAAATAAGTCTTACTCTCAAGCTAGGAGTCAAATTTTGCTAATGACTCCTCTTCCTATGGTGAATCAAGCCTACTCTATGGTGGTCAGTGATGAGAGTCAAAACGTTGTCTCACATTCAGTTAGCAATGCTGGTTTACTAGGTATAGGTCCAGGAGTTGCAGAAGCTGCAATGTACTCTAGGTCTGGATTTCAAGGAGGAAAGAGAGGTTATAACTCCACCTACAATCCTAATGCTATATGTGATCATTGTAAACTTAAGGGTCACCTTAAGATAGACTGTTTTAGACTGATTGGCTATTCACCTGCTCATCCTAAGTATGATCCTAAGTTTGCTAAGCAGAAGTAGGTGGATAACAGAAACCATGATCATAGGTATAAGCAACAGAAAAGAGCTGGTCCCAGTGCTAACAATGCTAGGAATGACAGCTGGATAGAGTCTGAGCCAACTCAGGTGGTAATTGATCCAGACACTAATCAGAATCAAATGTGTCATGAAGGATCAAGTTATGGTGTGTCCCAGGCTAGGCAAGATATGGTCACTTCAAATGCAGGAACTATGATGATGCCTCCTAGATTTACACAGCAGCAATATGAACACATCTGCAAAATGCTGGAGCACGACAACTCTACTGTTGTTTCTTCCTCAACTGTTGTGGCTAATATGACAGGTAACCTTAGTGCTCTAATGGCTACCAATGGTCCATCTGAATGGATCATTGATACAGGAGCCACTAATCATATGGCCTCAGATGTTGAGATGTTGAACAAGTGTTCAATGGCACAGCCTGAGAAGCCTAGAAGAGTATTTTTACCTAATGGTGATGTATCTCATGTGAAACACATTGGCACTAGTGATATTTCTCATAATAGCACTTTACAAAATGTGCTACATAGTCCTCAGTTTAAGTATAATTTATTGTCTGTTTCTAAAGTAGCTAGACAGTTAAAATGTTCTGCCACCTTTTTTCCTAACTTTTGTCTATTTCAGGATATCTTCAATGGGAAGATGAAGGAGATTGGTAAAGAAAGAGAGGGTCTCTACTTCTTAATAAATCAAAGATTACCTGGAAGGAAAAGAGCTGAAAATGGATTTGTGTTCACTGTCAAGACTTATAAAGACAAGGAGGATGTTTCTCTATAGCATAAGAGATTAGGACATATTCCTTATAGAAATTTACATATATTATTTCCTGAAAATAAGTCAGAAATAATTGATATGATCAGTAAATGTAGTATATGTCCTTGTGCTAGACAAACAAGATTATCTTTTCCTGTTAGTGTTACTATCAGTAAAAAAGCTTTTGAACTTGTTCATATGGATCTATGAGGGCCTTACAAGTAGCTATTTATGATGGTTGCAAGTTCTTTTTAACTGTTGTTGATGACTTCACTAGAATGACATGGATATTCTTATTTAAGTTGAAATCTGATGTTATTGTTGTACTCAAACAATTCATAAAATATGTTCAAACTCAATACAATACCTGTATTCAAACTGTAAGGAGTGATAATGACACTGAATTCCTTAATAATTTGACCACTGATCTATTCTTAAGTCTTGGTATAATACATCAAAGAACTTGTGCTTACTCACCTCAACAAAATGGTATAGTAGAAAGAAAACACAGACACATTTTAGAAATAACAAGGGCTGTCAGGTTTCAAGCTAACATTCCTTTAAGGTTTTGGGGTTTATGTGTTAAAGCAGCTGTGTATTTGCTAAATAGGATGCCATCTACTGTTCTAAATCAATTATCTCCTTATGAAAAGTTACATGGAAGAAAACCATCACTTGTTCATCTAAGAGTGTTGGGATGCCTATGTTATGCTAAAATTATTAATGAAAGTGATAAACTCATGCCTAGAACAAAACCATCAGTTCATATGGGATATTCTGAAACTCAAAAAGGGTACTTATTATATGATCTAACTAACAAGGTGTTCTTTGTTAACAAGGATATTACATTCATGGAGGATGTATTCCCTTTCAAAGTCACTCCAACCTCAACCCCTCAGAATTTTTTCCTGGCACCACCACAGGTTGATGTGTGTGAAGAGATCAATCAATTAGATTTCCCTTCTCTTACTCATCAACCTGAGGTAGCATCTAATGAGCTCACCAGAGGCACTACTGATGTTGCTGAGAGTGCTGGTGCATCACTTCCACTTGTTCAGGAGGAGCAACAACACCTTCCACTCATTCAGGAGGAGCAACAACAACTCCCTCCACCAGCGAGCATGCCATCTATAACCAGGAAGTCTACTAGAGGGACACATCCTCTAGGATGGATGAAGGACTTTGTGTCTTTAAGTGTTCATGATAGTGTCAAATATGCACTGTCTAATTATCTATCTTATGAGAGCTTATCTTTTAAATATCAATGTTACTTAGCATCCTTCTCTAATTATGTAGAACCTACTTCTTATGCAGAAGCTATCAAGGATCCTAGGTGGGTTCAAGCCATGCAAACTGAAATTACAGCTTTGGAAGGAAATCAAACCTGGAAGATAGTGACATTACCATCAGACAAGAAACCTATTGGCTGTAAATGAATATATAAAATAAAGTATAAGGCTACAGGGGAAGTAGAAAGGTTCAAGGCTAGATTGGTTGCAAAAGGATACACCAAAAAGAGGGTATAAATTACCAAGAAATATTTATTCCAGTGGTCAAGATGGTTACACTCAAGACTGTTCTATCCATTGCTGCATCCAGGAACTGGTACATCCACCAAATGGATGTCTTTAATGCATTTTTACAAGGGGATTTACATGATGAAATCTACATGGACTTACCACAAGGATTCAAGAGTCAGGGAGGACAGGTATGCAAACTCTTTAAGTCCTTGTATGGATTAAAGCAAGCCCCTAGACAATGGAATGCAAAGTTGTCAGAGGCTCTTATTAAATGTAGATTTAAGCAAAGTCAGTATGACCATTCATTGTTTAACAAGAAATCTGATTCAGGAATGGTCACAGTATTGGTATATGTGGATGATATTCTAGGAATGGTCACAGTATTGGTATATGTGGATGATATTCTAGTTACTGGTGATAACTTGAGTTAGATCATAGCTACAAAAGATGCATTACACAAATCATTCAAAATAAAGGATTTGGGAGAGCTAAAATATTTCTTGGGAATTGAATTTGCAAGATCAGAGAAGGGGATAGTGATGCATCAAAGGAAGTATGCACTAGAATTGATGTCTGAGACAGGACTAAGTGCTGCAAAACCAGCCAACACCCCTATGGATTCCACTACAAAGCTAACAACAAAAGAGTATGATGAGCAGAACAAAGACATAAGTGACTCAAGTGATGAACTTCTTGCAGACCAAGGAAAATATCAAAGGATAATAGGTAAGTTGTTATATCTTACTGTTACTAGGCCTGACATATCTTATAGTGTGAAGACTCTAAGCCAGTTCCTACAACTACCAAAGAAATCACATATGGATGTTGCCCTAAGATTCATCAGATATATCAAGAGAACACCAGGAGCAGGAATACTATTATCAAACACTAAGAGTGATGTGTTAACAGCTCACTGTGATGCAGATTGGGCCTCATGTCCTTTCTCCAGAAGATCAGTCACAGGTTTTGCCATTAAACTTGGAGAATCCTTGGTGTCTTGGAAGTCAAAGAAGCAAGCTACTGCCTCAAGAAGTTCAGCAGAAGTTGAATACAGAAGTCTTGCTTCAACAGTAGCAGAATTAACTTGGCTAATTGGATTAGTTAAAGAACTTGGAGTACAAGTTGAGCTACCAGTAAAGATATTCAGTGACAGTAAAGCTGCATTGCAAATGGCTGCCAATCCAGTTCATCATGAAAGGACCAAGCATATATAAATTGATTGTCATATTGTGAGAAAAAAGATTTTACAAGGACTGATGAAGATAGAGTATATATCAACTCAGAACCAACCAGCTGACGTTCTTACTAAAGGCTTAACTAGAGTACAACATGAGTTCCTAATCTTCAAACTTGGTGTAGTCAATATCTTTACACCACCAAGCTTGAGGAGGAGTGTTGAGTAACAAAATTGTTTCTAAAGTTAGTTAAGTTAGTTATTCAGTCGGTTAGAAATAAATCAGTTCGTTAGTTAGTCTAACACAGTTAAGTTAACTCACATAAGGTTAAACTAGCTCACCTCACTAATTCCATCTAACTCACCTTAATTCATACTTGTATATATATATCTATGTACTCACACTTATGATTTACTTCTAATAATAATGATAACAACTTCACTACTCTCTTGAGCATTGATCTATCTTCTTCTTTCTGTTCTATCCCTCTGCATCCATTTCTTCTTCTCCTTCTTACTATTTCTCGTCTTGGAGTTCTTAATCATGAACTCCTAACAATCTTCACTTATATATGTTAGCTCGCAATCTTTTTCAGTTTTTATAAGGTTAAGAGATACTAGTCAAACTTTTCAAATTTCAATATTTGTAGACGTACCAAATGATGCTCCATTACAATATAAGTATTAAGTAATAAGATAGAAAATTCAAAGTTTTCCTATTTTATGAAAGTTCAAAGAAATATAATTAAATAATTTGCATGAAAATATATATATTAGGACACGAGAAAGATATTTGATCTTTAAAGATTGTTAAACACTCAGAAGAAGAAAAACTAGTGAAGAGGAAGAGCCACCAAGACAAGGGAGGTATAGATAAGCAAGCAAGAAGTCTATAAGTATAATCAGTTCCATTTCGAGTGTCAGACTAGAGGCACCTAATAGAAGTTATATAGAGTAACAAACACTATTGGTACATGCATCAAACCCAATAGAGGTAAAAAAAAATACTAGGTAGTTTTTCTTTTATTTGTTGAAGTCTTAGTGTTTAAAGTTATCCGATATTTACATTGATGAGAGGTAATAGATATTCGAAAAAATTAATGGAAATACACGCAAACTAATTCAGACACTCACCATCGAGAAAAAAAAAATAGGCTACTAGTTTGACGAAGAGGTAAATGACCCTTGAGATTGGTTGAAGTCAGTTTAAGGTTGATGGGCTTTGTATAGCATGGATCCTTATCCTACAATTCTTCCTCTAAAATGCCAAATTGCTTTTGGTGAAAGAGGCCAAGTTTGAATTTGGTCTTCTTCTTTGAACCAAACTAATCTTCCAATATCCCTGCAGCATGTCCCCCTTTTCCCTTTGGTCCAAATTGCTTCACAGCTTGACCCCACCCTTACCCTTGTCTAATCATGTGCGGCAACCTCCCGTCCATATCTCTAATCAATCATAATACTCTATCTCCGTTTCAATGACACAGAATTTAAAAAAATAAAGAAGACTTTTAAATTTTGTGATTTTAAATTAAAGATATGTTAAATATATTAAAATATCCTTTAATTTTGTGATCTTAAACATGTCATATGAATAAATAACCTAAAGAACTGTCAAAAAAAGAAAGAATCACTCTTTTTGAAACGAATTAAAGAATAAAGTAAGTCTTTCTTTTTGAAACGAAGGAAATACTTAACCACTTAGATCAATTTTGGACAACGTTTCCAAACTTTCAATTTACAATTTCTTAAAATAATTTATTTATTTTCTAAATTAATTGTCCCTTGTTTAGGGTGTTTTATGGAGGGAGAATAAGTCTAACCAAGTAATAGATATTCGTTGATTAAGGTTAGCAAATACAATTTGTTAAATGACTAATTAAGCAACGTGGGAGATTTAAATATGTCTATTCCCCCAAACGTGTATCCAAGTTGATCAATGATCTTTCAAATATCCAATATTCTGAAATAAATGTCCGTTGCTTCCTTGAAAATATCTAAAATCGTCCTATATATTCTGATATTATACTCTCTCCGTTTCATTTTACTTGTCATCTTTATTAAAAATAATAGTCTATAATACTTATCATTTTTGAAAAATCAAGATGTAATTAGTTATTTATTTTCATCTTTATCTTTAGTTATAAATATGGAGAGATATTAATATGGTATAAATGATAGAAGTATTAAATAAAGGAGATTAATAAATAAGGAATTTAGTCAAATTATCCTCTAATTAATATTTTTTTCTTAAGGGTGTACAAAATAAAACTTACTCCTTCCGTCCACTTTTACTTGTCATTGTTTCACTTCTCAAGGTCAAACTGCATGAACTTTGACCAATATTTTAAGATGTATTTTTTCATCATATTAATATGAAAAAGATTGCAACTTATAACATTTTTCATATAGTTTTCGACCATCTAAATTTTAAACCTAAAATATTAAATTAATCTACTTCAATTTAGCTTTAAAGTTTAATCAAATTGACTTTTATAAAGCAAAATATGACAAGTAAAAATGAACGAAGAAAGTAACAAGTAAAATGGAACGGCCAGAGTATTTCAGCACGTAGCTTCATTTGGGCACTGAAAATGTCAAACTAAAAGTGGCTGCAATATCAGCAATAAATTTTGCAACATGTGTGTTTGACTAAGCAATATCTCTAGGCCCCTAAAAGCCGGAGGTGAAAAAAAATACTCTATGATACTATCACTTTAGCGTCCGCTTGAATTGACTTATTTAAGTGTTTTTAAATTAAAAATAATTTTAAATATATTTTATAGTGTTAGGATAAAGTAAAAAGGTAGTTTTAAACACTTGATAATAAGTCGAAATAACAAAAAGAAAAAAATTTTAAAATCAAAAGCTAAAATTTTCATCTTATTACTTATACTTAAAAGTCACTTAAAATAAGCTTATCCAAACAAACTCTTAGTTACATTAATTTAAAATGGGCTTTTTTTAAGGTTGAGTAATGAATAGGTCGGATCCTTTTGGGTTGAGTTTTCAGAAGTTTAAGTGGATCAATAAATAAATGTTGTGTTTAATTAAGATTTAATTAAATTTTATATAATTATATCGTTATTGGAGGGATAATTTTAAACTTGAAAATAATGTTATGAGTAAATTTGTATCAATAGAAGGATATTTTTGAGTCATTTTTAATATGTTAAAGACTTTTTTTTCACAAAAAAAAATAAAAAAAAATGGATCATTTCTCGATTTGGTGTGTCATCCTTGCACAGAGATCATGCTAAATTTTTTTGTATCGTTTCAATTTTATCGGATGTCCCCGAAGAAATAAGAGCATTTTTTTTATTTTATTCAACAAATAGAAGAAGGGACAAATTTAATATTATCCTATATAAGAAGCCATGGTTAGGGTGCTGAAGCAGGCACGACATGGACGACATGCCTGCTTCAGCGGGCACACTATGAAAATTTTTATACTCTTCTCCATTTTAATTTATTTGTCTTACGTTAAAAGTATTATAAATCACAATAATTAATAATTTATTATATATTTAAAAATTACATCAAAAGTATTATAAATCACAATAAAATATTTACATTAAAAATATTATAAATCACAATAATTAACAATTTAAAATATTCTTATATGAATTTCATCGATCTAAATAAAATAGTGTATGCATATCTAAAAAAATTCATTGATATAAATAAAATAATAATATATACATATCTAAATTAGACATATCTTATAATTTTCGAGTATTAACATTAGGCCCGTGCGTAGCACATAATTTTGTATATAGTAACAGATAGAAGAAAGATATTTTAAAGTCATTCATAATATATTAAGGGTATTTTTGATCTTTTTCGTATAGTTTAGTTTCTTTCTGTTGCTTCTTCTCTCATCCGGCATTCAACTATGAGCATGATTTAAATACAAAAATTAATTAGGGAAAGGAAAAAGAAATTAGTATGCAAGGATATTTTTGGGAGAGAAATACAAAGAAAACCAATTTAGATTGAAAAATCCAAAGTTGCGATATGTATTCTGGTCAATAGAGCTAGTAATAATTTTACCGGATTTGATCGAAGGTATAAATATCCGCTATCTTCTATTTCATTCTGTTTAGTTTATGTGTTTTTCTTTTAATAACAATACGTTATTTATTTTAATCTGACAAGTAGTTTAAAGGAATTAAATTGTATAATCTTAAACTAAAGAGACATAAAATATATTAAAATATCTTTTGATTAGGTAGTTTTAATTTTAAATATGTTGTATGAATAATTGAAATCAAAGAATTGCTTTTCTAAAATGAACTAAAAAAGAAAGTAACACAGACAAACTAAAATAAAAGAATATATTTTTATATGTTTAGTAACTTTTAAATTTTATAATATATTTAAAATCAGAAGATACAAAAAATATTATAATACATTACACTATATTAAATTTAAGATTATACAATTCAAGATATTTCTTTCTTTTATTTTAATTATCTTTTTGAAGCAATTTGTTCTCTTCCCGCACTAAATTCCAAAACAATAACCGAAGCAAAGCAATTCGCTCTCATTTTCTTGATAACTTGCATGAAGAAAATGACAAAAATGACCCGCGTTAAAAAAGCCACGTAATGTTAGATGAGAGGATTGAGGAGCGTGCCTGTCCCTCCCCCGTAAAATGGCAAAACTACTGCCACTTGGCATGCCACCTCCCTTAGTCTCACCTACAACCCCCAACAAAAGAAAGAGGTTTTTTTTGCTTTACAAATTTGATACTTCCTTCCAACTTCCAATACTACACCGCCTCCATTCTATATATACCTTACCACCCCATTCCCATTCTTCATCACCATTTTCAATATTCTCCTCTCACTATTCTTTAATTTCATTATAACTTTGTTTTCGTGTGGACGAATTTCTATATAACTTTGTTTGTTTTCGGTGGGTATTGATTCTATGGAGAGTTTGACGCTTACTGGATTCTTGAAAAATGTTGCTGAAAAATTCCCTTGTCACCGTGCGATTTCCACTTCCGGCAAGTTTGATATCACTCATGCACGCCTACAAGAGCTTGTTGAACGTGCCGCTTCGCAGCTTGTATCTGCCGGTGTTAACCATGGGGATGTTGTCGCTCTCACCTTTCCCAATACAATCGAGGTTCGATTTCCTTTTCCCTTCGTTTTCATTTTACGTTATGAGAATTAAAGGGCAACTCGATGCAATCGTTTACCACTTATGCTCGGGTCCAGGGATGGGCTGAACAACAAGGTCTGTTATACTCAATTTACCTCTACTTCTCTGTAAGGGGCTGTTTTAACGACTCAAACCTCTGAAAGAAAAAAAGGAAACAGGGTTTTATAATACGTTAATTGGAAAAATGAGATGGGGTTTTTACGTTAGTTTTGTGATATAATCAGGATTTTGATTTTTCTAAGCCAGGAGGATTTCCTTAATTCTGAAGATTTCTCTAATTAAAGTACTAATTTATCTTTTGGATTTTGATTTTTACAGTTTGTGATCATGTTTTTGGCTGTAATTCGAGTTCGAGCGACGGCGGCGCCACTGAATTCAGCGTACATGGCAGAAGAATTCGAGTTCTATTTATCCGATTCAGAATCGAAACTCTTATTAACTGCAAAAGAAGGAAACGAAGCAGCTCAAGCTGGCGCCTCCAAGCTAAAAATCCCTCATATTACTGTAACTCTGCCTCAACCCGACTCTGATATCGCTTTCTCCCCTGCTCCTCCCGAATCGAACCTTGAATTAGTGTCCAAAATCGTTAACGACCCATTGGATATTGGACTTTTCCTTCATACATCAGGCACCACGAGTCGGCCAAAAGGTGTTCCTCTGTCTCAGCTCAATTTGGTATCTTCAGTGAACAACATCAAGTCCGTGTACAAGCTCAGTGACACCGATTCAACGGTGATCGTTCTGCCGTTGTTTCACGTTCACGGGTTAATTGCCGGGTTACTGAGTTCACTCGGAGCCGGAGCATCCGTGACACTTCCATCTGCCGGGAGATTCTCCGCTTCCACTTTTTGGTCAGACATGAAAAAATACAAGGCAACATGGTACACAGCTGTGCCTACAATTCACCAGATTCTGTTGGATCGTCACCTCAGCAAACCCGAATCCGATTACCCGAAGCTCCGGTTTATTCGGAGCTGCAGTGCAGCACTGGCTCCATCCGTGATGGCCCGGCTAGAAGAAGCATTTGGGGCTCCTGTTTTGGAGGCGTATGCAATGACAGAGGCAACCCATTTGATGGCTTCGAACCCGTTACCCGAGGATGGCCCGCATATACCCGGGTCGGTTGGGAAACCCGTGGGTCAAGAGATGGCTATATTGAGTGAGAATGGTGTTGTACAAGGGCCAAATGCTAAGGGGGAAGTTTGTATAAGGGGTCCAAATGTGACAAAAGGGTACAAGAACAATCCAGAGGCAAATAAATCAGCTTTCCAGTTTGGTTGGTTTCATACTGGAGATGTGGGGTATTTGGACTCTGATGGATACTTGCATTTGGTTGGCAGAATCAAGGAGTTGATCAACCGTGGAGGTAACTAACTCTTCCTTATTTCTCATGAAATGCATGATAATAACAATCACATGAAAGTAGGTTTATGGATGCATAAAAGTAGGTCATGGAAACAGTTTTTCCTTGGATTTAAGCTAACATATACCAACGGTATACAGAGTCCATTTGGGTTAGCTGATTAAAAGTAGCTGATAAGCATCAAATGCTGAAAAATACTCAGGTGTTGAAACCAATTTTATAAGTAAGCAGTCACCTATCTGAATGAACGACAAAAATAGGATAGAGATATAATTAAAATTGTGCTTTAGGAAGAATATTTTAGAAATTACAAAAGATAAAGTAGAATTAAATTTCAAAGTTTGGTCAAATCAAAAGCATTTATAAGTTGTAAAATCATACATTAAGAGTGATCAACTTATGATTTTTGACTTATAATAACTTTTTGGTTTTTACCAAATACGCAATTTAAGCAAAAAAAATTTTATAAAGTAGTTTGACCAGCTTATAAGCTTAGCCAAACACGAATTTTATTCTATCCGTGTAGTCTAACTAGTTATAATAAATTATTAGAGTTTACTCTATTTTTCGGGTTATCTTTTAGGCTTGTTATGAAAAGAAGTTGTTAATCAAACATAACATGACAGTGTTAAGAAATTTATGCATGGCGTACAAAACTCTCTTTTAGATTCTTTTACTTTTGCTAATTGGTGGTAGTTAATGGTGGAAACACCTTTTTCTTGGATATCATGTTATATGGTCCGTAAATATACACCATTTTATCATTTTTATTTATTATGAAGCCAAGTTGGTGGTCCCAAGATGCATAGCTGAATTAAACTTGGCTTTGATATTTCGTGGGTGAGATGTAACTTACTAGAATTTTCTGTCCATTGCTTTGATCGTAAGGTTGGCCCAGGCCACTATTAGGTTCATGATTTTGACTGCAAATTTATTTTTTATAAAGCCTTACCTAGATTTTTCCCTTGGCCATGGTCTTGAAAATGTGTTAACAAAGGAGACTGTCAAGGCATCTTATGATGTGACAACCCGAAAAATCGAGTTTATAAAATGGTGAAAAAAGTATAAGTTCTGTCTATGCAACTATTCTTAAATCTTTTTTAAATAGTATTGTTGATGACATTCAAATTTTTATACTCTGATATTGCTCAACCTGTCATAATCAGTAGTCGAAAATAGTACTAGGCCCTGAGCTGATGAATCTGAGAGTTGAAGTAACTCGACTAAGATGAGTAATATTTTGAGTAGCGCTAATGCACTATTACTTGGTAGTCGTTATTGATAATCATTTTCGCATCTTATAATTTCAGGGGAGAAAATATCGCCTATTGAAGTGGATGCAGTCCTAGTTTCTCATCCGGAAATTGCTCAGGCAGTTGCTTTTGGAGTTCCTGACGACAAGTATGGTGAAGAGGTAAGATTAGAAAAACTCCATTTTTGTGGAATTGCCCTACTTAATTCCATTAATGAAAAGTAGAGAGATCCACATTTGTTTGTTTTTTCAATCCCAGTTGATTACACGTAAAGAATGATTTGGACATGTATTTATTCATCTGTTAGACGTCTATTTCTGTTCGTTTGCATGTATCATTCCATGTGAGCCCTGTTTTCTATCTGGCTCTATCCCTTTCAAATGCTTCTATTAAAAACCAGTTTACTACTGTGAAGACAATTTAGATGGTTCACATTTTATATCCTGTCTATTGTTTCCAAAGCCATTAATAGCAGTGGCACACTCAGAATTTAAACATTGCATATCTTGTGATAAAGTTCTGTTGAAATGTGTATTTAACTCTATTTATACTTTTAGCACATATATATGGGGTTCAATCTCGAAGTACTAGATGGGTGAACATCATCCACACCCATGGTTGGATTCACTACTGCTTTATAACGATGTTTATGGATCGTTGCCAACCTTGTTTCGTGTTATTCTCATTGTATGGCTGACTAAATCAAATATTTTCATGTTTGACAGATAAACTGTGCAGTTATTCCAAGAGAAGGATCACACATTGATGAAGCAGAGGTGCTGAGATTCTGCAAGAAGAATCTGGCGGCCTTTAAGGTCCCAAAGAAGGTATTCATGACTGATTCTCTTCCAAAGACTGCATCTGGCAAAATTCAACGACGACTTGTTGCAGAGCACTTCCTTGCGCAGATTTCAACAGCTAAAGTCCCCAAGTTTGGAGCGTAGAAATATTGTTGCCTATCTATGGTTCCTTCTCCTATTAACAATAAAAGGTGCTTTTCGACTTGGTCAAGAAATCGGGACACGAGAATATATCAGTGCCTCTAGATTTTCAGTAATGGTGCAAGTGTATTCTCTTCTAATCTTATCAGGATATTGTATTTCTCTTCTTAGTATTGCTTGCTAAGGTTCTTTTATTTGTAACTATGCCTTTGACAAATGAATGAAACTGCAGTTGATAAGACTTTTATTTAATTAGTTCAGTTTCATAATGCGATGCAGATTTGATTTTATGCTAGTACATGTTATACTCCCCACGAAACATGTCATCAGCTTAATTCATCGGAATCGTTTTCGTTAGAGTTAATGGTCAAAAACACACCTAAAGTATTTCGATTTTACAAGTTTCATACCTGAACTATCACCAATTATTTATCAAAACACATTTCAAATATCAATTGTTCCATTTTCCTACCTGAAATATCACTATCGTTCAGGTAATGACAAAGAAACATGAACTTGCCATCGAAATACTCTTAACAAAACAATGTTCCAGACCTCTAACAAGAAATCTGGAACTGTTATTGCACACTAATGAAATGATGATAAGTAATAAATCTCAAAGAAGTCCTAGTTGTACAAAGGTCTCTAAGAAAAACACAAACTGCTGGCAGGACTTGACAATTATCTTAATCAAAACAATACATAATGCAGTCTCAAGACTTTGTACAAGTAATATTTCATATTCACTAATACGTTGAGATAATTGTTTTTGAAATGAGCCAGGATTCCCTAGACACAAATGGTACTAATAGAATTCAAAAGGCTAGATTTCAGTGATAGGTATGTGAAGCAACACCAACTATAACTACAAGGGATTGAGGAACTGTCCCACCACGACGTAACATGCAAAACAAAAAACCAAACCCTAAACAAGATTAGAAAGAATGAACAGTGCTACGACTGCATAACAGCACTCAAAAATTCTCCACAAGCTGAACTAGTTAAGCTTCTTGACCTTCTTCCTCCTCGTCTTCGTAGTCATAACCTTCCTCCTCAGCTGATGCATCTTGATACTGTTGGTACTCAGAAACTAGATCATTCATGTTGCTTTCAGCCTCCGTGAACTCCATCTCATCCATACCTTCTCCAGTGTACCAGTGCAAGAAAGCCTTTCTTCGAAACATTGCTGTAAACTGCTCGCTGACCCTGCGGAACATCTCCTGAATTGAGGTGGAATTGCCAATAAAAGTTGAGGCCATCTTCAGTCCAGTTGGAGGGATGTCACAGACGGTAGACTTCACATTGTTAGGAATCCACTCTACAAAATAAGAGGAGTTCTTGTTCTGCACATTAATCATTTGTTCATCAACTTCCTTGGTGCTCATTTTTCCACGGAACATTGCTGAAGCAGTCAGATAACGACCATGACGAGGATCAGCAGCACACATCATGTTCTTTGCATCCCACATCTGCTGAGTGAGCTCGGGAACAGTCAGGGCTCTGTATTGCTGTGACCCACGAGAGGTGAGTGGAGCAAATCCAACCATGAAGAAATGCAATCGAGGAAATGGAATGAGGTTGACAGCAAGCTTGCGGAGATCAGAATTGAGCTGACCAGGGAACCGGAGGCAGCAAGTCACACCACTCATGGTGGCAGAAATCAAATGATTAAGGTCTCCAACTGAGGCAAACATCATGAGCCAGTACATTAATCTACAGACTACAAATACTCACATAATACTGTCATATAAAAAGGGAAAATCCAACAAATCCTCATGACAGGGACAGAAAGAATCTGCGAGTAAGAACCACCAAAGACAAAAGACAAGCACTAAGATGCAGTGTTCATACTACTATAAGTCTATAATCATATACAATGAATAATAATTGTTTCATTTATATTGAGAAATCTTCCACTCTATGCTGAGCAGATGAATGAGTTAAGCAGTTAAATGGACATAGTTGCTATCACATGCTTCTTTTTTTCTTTAATTGGTGTAAAACCATTCCTATTCATAAGTGCCACAGCACATAACAACAGTTCCAGATAAACAACATTCAGGAAGCCAGATAATTCTCTCAGTTTCTAACCATTGGGAACTAAGTTAACCTGCACACAATAATCCCATCCACCCCCAGATTTTCCTCTGAATGGCCATATAAAACGAAGAAAATTTCACAAAAGAAGGAAGCGATGTTTACTGAATAGCCATACTCCATTTTTTTTTGGTAAGGTTTACTGAATAGCCATACTCCATTCTAACATACTGATGAATGAGAAGCTCAGGAATAAACAAGATATATGAGACATAAAAATCAAGAAACAAGACAATCATGCCCACATTACATGCTGTTATTTTAGATATAACAGTAGATCATTTAATAACTAAAGGTAGTACATGAAATATAAGAACCAAAAATCACAAACTCAAAAGTTGCATCAGAAAAACTATTGCTGAACAAAGGAGACAACTTACAGCTTGGGGTAGTAAGTTTGAGAGTTCGGAAGCAAATGTCATAAAGAGCTTCATTGTCCAAGACCATGCACTCATCTGCATTCTCAACAAGCTGGTGAACAGAGAGGGTAGCATTATAGGGCTCAACAACAGTGTCTGAAACTTTCGGGGAAGGGAACACAGAGAAAGTAAGCATCATTCTGTCTGGGTACTCTTCCCTGATCTTAGATATGAGGAGAGTTCCCATTCCTGATCCAGTTCCACCTCCCAAAGAGTGACAAACCTGAAAACCTGAAATTAAAAACAGTCTCCCCATTCATAGGCTTTACAAAACAGACAATTTACTTCGATGCAATGCCATTTACTGCACATAATCAACAAAATTGTACCAGGCTCAAACTTCATTTCTCTCTTAGAGGCCTAACAAAAATTTGGTTCAAACAGGGAAATATATATCAGTCTCTAAACACCTAAATTTAAAATTGCACTATAGTTACGAGATGAACATGATTTCATGCAAAGTTGGACATACATGCAACACGCACATGCACACGTACATACACAGCCCAATCACCATCCGAGTAACCACATGTTACAAAATACTACTTCCATTTCAACTTGTTTGTCTTATTTTTCTTTTTAGTCCGTTTATTAAAAAAGCATATTTTTTCTTTTTTTGTAAACTCTTTAATTCCACGTGATATATTTAAAACCCTAAGAATAAAGGATATTTTGATACATTCTAATAACTTTAGTTTAAACTTAATTTTGAGTCTGAGTCAAAACTAGACAAACAAATTGGAACGGAGGGAGAAGTTTTGTTATAGAATCAAAAAGAGCACACGAAAAGTTTTAGAAACTAAACACAACGACGCCAAAAATTACGAGCCAGAGTGAATAGATGTATAGATATAACTCGACAAGGAAATTGAAGCATATAACACGAAAAGCAACAGCCAAATAATTAAGTACCTTGTAAGCAATCACTGTTCTCAGCCTCCTTCCTTACAACATCGAGAACCGAGTCGATAAGCTCCGCTCCTTCAGTATAGTGTCCTTTGGCCCAGTTGTTACCAGCACCAGACTGGCCAAACACGAAGTTGTCCGGCCGGAATATCTGACCATAAGGACCTGATCTAACGCTGTCCATGGTTCCTGGCTCCAAATCCATGAGGACGGCGCGTGGAACGAACCTTCCACAACTTGCCTCGTTGTAGTAGACATTCACGCGCTCCAATTGAAGGTCACTGTCTCCGTTGTACCTTCCGGTGGAATCAATGCCGTGCTCGGCACAAACAACCTCCCAGAACTTTGCTCCGATCTGGTTCCCGCATTGGCCTCCCTGAATGTGCAAAATCTCACGCATTTTTGCTTTTGTTTTCGCGAGAAATTGAATGAAGGGGATACTGTTGAAGAGAGAATTTGGGTTTAGCAAAATGGAGGAAACAGGAGTCCGGGGTTTATATATTGGAGAGATGGTGGGAAAACGGAGTTTGTTCGCCGTTACAACTTGACGGCGACCTTTCCTTTTTTAAGAGGGATTTCGAAAAATTTATAAATTCACGCAGTTTTGACGTGTGTGAGAGACACGCGCGTTTATCACGTGGAAAAAGCGGTGCGTGCACGTGAAGCGTCGGAAAGGAGGCATGTGATTACAGGAGAAGTCATGTGAAAAAACAGCTGGAAGAATTTTGAGAAGAAACTTATGGAATAATTGTTGAAAAAAGATACACACGAACCAACTAATGGAATGAATAAGCCAGTAATTACCTAAAATTTGCATACTTTTAACTTTTTCAAAGCAAATGTTAACAATCATACGTAGTTTCCTCTACTAATAAAAACTACAGTATGTTGTTTTATTAGTTTCCTCTACTAATAAGTCCAACACAGAAGTTAATTAGTTTGGGCTTTTATGTGACAAGGGTTGGGACTTGGGAGTGGCATAGATTGTGGAATATAGTGGATTTTCATTTGTTCTCTCTATCTTTTAGAGGGATCAACAATGATTTTCCATTTGTATGATGTGATGTTCATTAATCATCAATAGCATAAGCAAATTTCAAAATCATGGTGTTATGTTGTGGACTTTGTTATTACATGAATGTTCTCATCTTCACGTGTTAACAAAGTAAAGTAAAATTCCAATTTGATTCTAGGAGATCGTTGAAACAGAATTTGTGATGGCCTAAGGTGAAGTGTGTGGGGGAAAAGGCCATTTTATAGACTAAAAAGTGAAACATCCCAAACGTAGTTTTCACTCAAACAAGTGCAAAAAGAAAATCTATACTTTTCAGAGAGAGATCCATATTTAGTGTACTTAATAGTTTGTTGCGGTGCCTGTCATCAGTAAAAGAGAGAGTGAAATGTCATGGACTGATCAAGTTAGACTATATGCATTAATCATTATATACTTTGCCATGAAGCAACATTTCTCTCACTTGCACAGACCCTTTTTGATCTTCTTGGATGACATATTATCTACAAGTCATGTTGAAACTTGATAATAGAGGTGTTTATGGGATGATATATTCGATTGAATATACTTACGCTTAATGATTCGATTTATTAGTTATCGATTTTAAAAGAGAAAGTGGTGAAAACACTCCTGAACTATACACAAATTATTACTTTAGTTTCCAAACTACTCCTAGCAATTAAAATACCCCCAAACTTGACTAAACGAACTTAAAAACACCCGCAATTTGCCACATTGTATAGCAAGTGGTCTCAACCTCATTTAGGCGCGCGAGGAGTTTATTAAAAAAATCACGTAGGCAACCAACAGTAAAAAGCTTCATATTTAATATTTTTCATTAATTTTAAACCCACTCCAACGGCTAAAACCCCATCTTCTTACCTATTTATAGTTTCCTTCATTAAAACATTTTAAAACTCAAGCTTTTACTCAACAATCATCTTTTACGAATCAACCACAATGAAGAAGATGACTGAAAATACAATGAAAAGGAGAAGAAAACATAATTAATTCTAGTAGCAAACGTCGGTGATGGAACCCTAACCCATATCCACGAACTGTAAATCTAACGCAATCCTAAATCAGATTTACGAATTAACCACGCATGGAGCATAAACATGTTCATTAGATCTGGCAAATCATGGTGTTTTTAAGTTCGTTTAGTCAAGTTTAGGGGTGTTTTAATTGCTCGGAGTAGTTTGGGGACGAGAGTAATAATTCACGTATAGTCCGGGGATGTTTTTAAGTTCGTTTAGTCAAGTTTAAGAGTGTTTTAATTGTTGGGAATAGTTTGAGGACTAAAGTAATAATTCGTGTATAGCTCATGGGCATTTTCACCACTTCTCTCATTTTAAATATATTAAATTGTTAATTAAATCAATAAGATGCTGATGGGTTTGGTATCGATATAGTGGTTATCAATTGATTATCGATCAATTTACTAGTTAAATTTTTAGCACCTTGACAAATGAATTTCTATTTTAACTCACTATAAGTTATAAAAAGATCAGAATTATCCAATCAATAGAAGTGCTAACGCCTATAACGGAAGAAGAAGAATAGGCAGTAATAAACATTCACCATCTTGAATAAAATTGACATCCTACTTCTGCCATTTCGTGTGTCACAATTTTGATGCTTACCTTCTTATTATTAAAAGGGGAAAGGTTTAATACATAAGTTAAAAGTCACTTGACCGTAAGAAGAGGAGCTTTTCAGCCTTTTTGTTGGATTATCTATCTGCAGTCCCGTTTTATATAATAAATAAGAAGAGATTTATTGATGACCGAACAACTCTGATACTCTTCGGCTGAAAGGGAAGACCTGTCAAGTTGTGTGCCCATAGGTGCAAGATTCTTCGAAAAAGCACGCGCTGACTCAGAGATCTGGGACCTTGACTTAATGGAGCGAAAAGAATATCATATAATCGGTTATACTATTCGAAAACATAGAAGCGGTAGTACTTGCTAAAGTTAAAGGTTTCATCCCGCTATAAAAAAGCTTGTGGGAAGCGCGAAGAGCTAAGCCACTAATATCGTAGCGAAGGTTGGACCTCATAAATTCAACGAAGCTAAGATTTGTATGTGTTATATCCTTTCCATCGATCGATCGGGAACTTTCTATTCACTTTTACTTGAACCATTCAACGAGTGTTGTAACGATTCAAAGAAAAATTTCATGGTTCAATACTAGTTAACTTGTGGGGTTTCATATATCCTACATAAAATAACCATAGCGACCACTAATTTGGTTCCCTACTCCATAAAGTAGCTTGATGACCGAATCACTCCTAAGGCGAATAGTGCCCTAGGGGCCGACCAACACCGACCAATTGATAGTAATTAATATGGGTGTCTAGTGGGCCGGGTTGAAAAAAATGGAACCGGTCGGGTTGGTTACCGGGTTTGTTCTATCCGGGCTCAACCGGTCCGGTTTTAAAAGGGTTCAAAGTGACCCATTCGGTTCCGGATTATATCGGGTCGGGCCGGGCCGGGTTGGATTACATTAAAAAATTATTTTTTAAAAAAAATTATTTTTCTTTAAAATCTATTAATAAAATACAAATTACTTATTATTATTTTTATATATTATTTAAAATACCGGGCCGGGTTGGGTCGGGCATTACCGGTTACGACCGGTTCCGGGTTCAAAAGTTGAACCGGACGGTTTCGGTTATAGTAGGCGACGCGGACCAACCCAACCCTTTAACTAAGGGTCGGGTCGGGCCGGGGTTTTACCGGGTCGGGCGGTTCGGTTCCGGGTCAACCCTGCCCGATTGACACCCTTAGTAATTAATGGACGCCACTGATAACATAGTACTCCCTCCGTCCCATTTTATGTAGCACACTTTTTTTTTAGTCCGTCCCAAAAAGAATGTCACCATTCTATAATTGGAAAAATCTTAACTTTGAAATTCCCCTTTTACCCTTAATAAAATGATTTACAACCAAACAAATATTCAAGAATTATTTTAGATCACAAATTTCAAACTTCTTCCTTTTTTTCTTAAACACTGTGTCAAATTAAAGAATGCCACATAAAATGAAACGAAGGGCAATTCAATAAGAATAAGCTTTAATGCTCATATAAGAAATGAAGAACTTAATTCGGATTAGGGAATTGGGTCTGGATCATTTAGGAAATGAAGAATTTGGGGGTTTGGGTTACAAGGGTAGTGGGTCGGGTTCTAATATGAAGCGAGTTTAATTTAATTGGGATGCATTTAAAATTATGGAAGGCTAGTGACATGAATAGTTTAATGGGAGGTCATGTGTAATTTTTGATGTTTTAAAATCGGCTAAAAGAATTGTTAGTGGTAAGTGGCATGGATGTCCATATTTGATCACGACAAGAGTACAAATTGACTTAATTCTTAACGAATGATATGTTAGAGTCATTTCTGATGGTTCGATAACATATTTGAGTTTATTTTTTTTATTCATTTGGGGGGCTAAATATGAAATATTCTATACTTTTGGACCATTTGACAATTTTACTCATCTTAGTTTACCCCGAATCCGAGAATCCATGGATCTTGGGGCGGTCCGAAATCGGGGCCGTAATGTCGAATTTGGGTATCCAAAAACCTCACAAAACCCTCGTCTTGAACTTGCAGCCTCACCTAAAAACTTTTCTCCTTCACAGTGTGAATTCAACCTTGGAGCTGCTGTTATTTACTTCAATATCAACTTTTCAGTGGTGAAATGGTGAGCAAAAGGCAGAAATTAGCTCGAACGCGATACAAGGAAGCTAATCCGGAACTATTCCCCAAGCCAGAACCAACTCCACCCAAAGATCCAAACAAGAAAAAGAAGAAGAAGAGTGCCTTCAAGAAGAAAAAAGGAGAATCAAAAGATGTTAAAGATCCTAACAAGAAGCGTTCATTTAAGAAACACCCTTTTAGAGTAGCTGGAATGAAGCCTGGTGAAAGTTGTTTTATATGTAAAGAACAAGACCATGTTGCCAGGGATTGCCCTAGGAAAGCGGAATGGGAAAAGAATAAGGTATGCTTTTTCCCTTGGCAATTTTTTTTTTCTGTATATTTGTATTGCAACCAGTGGCGGAGCCATATGTATTCAAGGGGTGTAGCTAGATAAAAAATTCCTTTTTATTTATATATATACTATACTATATATTGATTCTTATCGGAAATAGCCTCTCTACCTTGCCCCTGAGGTAGTGGTACGGACTGCGTACACTCTACCCCAGACCCCACTGTGTGGGAACATACTGGGTATGTTGTTGTTGTTGTACTATGTATTGATTCCCTTTGGCTTCTTTGTGGATTGACTACTTTATGTTTTGACACCCCTTAGTGAAAATTCCGATTCCGTCACTAATTGCAACGTCTACGACTTTGCATTTTTTTCTGGTTCATATGCTACTCAGCTGGAGCTTATGATAGTTAGAGCCTGTTTTGTGATACCATTATGTGGCATTCGACTCTTGACCAGTAGGTTTTATTGGAATGGTGCTTGAAATGTTAACAACAACTTCATAGGGGATGCTCTTTAATTACAGCAGATACTAACAGAACATAAACTACAACAAAACAATACGATAGTGGATGCTTTTTAGTTAATAAACGAGAAAATTGAGCTGAATCTTCTGTTTCATTCCGCCTCCTTATTTTGGCATTCATTTAAATGTATAATAATGCTTGATATTTTGGTTCTCGTTGGTGTTGTCGTACCAGAGTTTGGCTGCTAAAATTGTCAGATTTACACCAAATGGATGAAACCTATTATGAACTTAATGCTCCATAACTAGACTCAAAGTGCATTTACGTAGAAAGAAAATATATATAGTCCATATCATTACTCCCTATCAACTTCTAACGAACCCTTTACAATTTATAATTGTTACGAGACATCACCATTGGTCGTTAGTCCAGCCCTCCCCACTTTTAATTCCACCAACTTTTATTCCCAGTTAACATTGGAAAATGACTTAGGAAATGATCTTCTTAGGTAAAATGTTTCCTTTTCTGACAAATACATTGGAAGTCATACCAAAAATGGCATTTGGACAGAATCTATTTAGTCTTGACTTGTAATTTCACTGCACAATATTATCTAAGATGATGTTTTGTTACACTAGAAGAATATTATTGCCTCATACTGATTTATGCTGCTATGTTTAATGTGCGTTTATGAAGATATGTTTGCTTTGTCGTCGACGCGGTCACAGCCTGAAGAATTGCCCCAATAAAGATGAGGAAACAGTGGATAAAAAGTTATGTTACAATTGTGGAGAAACAAGTCATTCTTTGGCTAACTGCCCCTATCCGCTTCAAGATGGTATTTTGCCTTTGACCTTATCAGATAATATCTCTTTTCTTCATTTTGTGGACAATATATTTTCTTTTACTCCTTTTCTTTTGATGCATAACAATTTTTTCAGGTTTCAAACTTTTTCTTGTCCTTGTCTGTAATTCCAATACTGGTCCACTAATTTTTCATGTACTATGTGTATTAACTTAGTAATGTACAGAATGGAAGTGTTAAGCCTCAAATAATTAAGGCTAAACTACTACATAAGTTTCTGAACAAACTGATGGTGTCGTGGTATTGGTGAACTGTTATATTGTTGTCTTGACCAAAATGGAACTCCATTGTTCCACTTACCAAATAGGAGCTGACCTAAATTTGTTAATGCCGAGTTACAAAATTAGTTTCAGAATTTCTTTGGTGTAGGCAAAGAAAAGAGTATATATATGATTATATGCAACCAATGAAATATAAGTGCTACAAGAAAGACAAAACACTAGGTGATTTCTTCCCATCTGTCCTAGCCTGGTGGACAGAGTTGGTGGGAGGTGGCAAGTATCCCGTGGAATTAGTCGAGGTGTGCGAAAGCTGGCCTGGGCACCACGGTTATCAAAAAAAAAGTGCTACAAGAGAAAAGCATATGCAAAATTGTAGCTATGTCTGTGATATTCCAGATTGAGTTGCCCTTGCTTTCTAAGGGTCAATTAAAGTCAATCTAACAATAATATCTCTTCTATTAGAATGATTTTTCTTGTTTCATTCTGTAAATTTTAGTAAAATCGTGTTGTTTTCTTAATTATTCAGGTGGAACAAAGTTTGCCAGTTGCTTTATCTGTAAAGAACAAGGTCACTTGAGTAAGAATTGCCCTAAAAATACTCATGGCATATACCCAAAGGTACATATATTTGATTGGCTTCAAACTTCAGTTTCAATCTTCACAGCTACCTTCTGCTGCTGGTTCTATACCTTCATGTTTACTCTATCAAAATGAGCTCATTTCTAAGAAGGAAACTTGAAAACGTTAATTTCACATGAGGTTAGAAGTGCAAGTTTTTGATGACTATATTTGCAGGGTGGTTGTTGCAAAATTTGTGGTGGTGTTACACATTTGGCAAGAGACTGTCCTAATAAAACTGGCAAAGCTTCAGATGCGGCCACTGGTAGATTTAAAATTTGTACGTACTTTACTGTGTTATTCCATTGTGCTCTTCAATGCTTCTAGTCTTGCCTTCACATTTGGAAAAGCATATATCAAGGATTTCTACTGCCTGTAACCTTTTGTATGCTATCATTCTTACATATCGTACTATCATTGTACATTTCGATCTCTTTGATGTCTTAACTTATATGCTACCAGTATACATGTTCACACACTGTAATTTCTTTGTTAATCAGTTTGGCTCATGTCCTAAAATACCTAGTCATTTTGCCGTCAAGTGTAGCAAATTTAGCAAGGCTGCATATGAACTTGACAAACTGACTACTTGCTCTCTTCTACATTTTTTGTGCATGACCTAGTCTTGTTTATTCTTGACGGTATAGTGACAGTCTGACAACTTTGTCAGAAATTTTCTTTCTTACGTGGAACAGGTTTTGGCCATGGCACAGCCAAGCCAACTTTTTTTTGTGCAGAAGAGAATTAATTGAGCTACAGTTGTCTGTTTATCATATTTGTTTTATATAATTTAAGGCCTCAAAGTCATATTACAGTCACTCTAGTTCCCTTTCAATATAAAGACCGTACCTTCTCATGTCCCCATTGGTTCCATTTTCATGAATTTTGTGTTAAATGTAGTAAAGGAACAATGCATTTTGTTGGCTTGTGTGGGGGATTGTTTAGAAGAGAAATGTCATGTCATAAGTGGCTGCCATGTGAATAGCTTTGGTGGATGCTTGTGTGCTCCTTAATTGATTCGAAAACATGCTCTGATAGATCGTTTTTTCCTATTTGCCTTTGGCTTGGTGGCGGCAGATGCTGCTTGTTAGTGTTGGTTTGGTTTCAACTCTTGCACTTTTCCACCTTTTTTGTGACCTTTCCCTCATTTCTGACAGCTCAATTTGAAGACCGGCCAAGGGGACAAGTTACCAAACTTAGCAGTGGGGATGATCTTGAGGATGACTTCAACTTCATGGCAGAGGAAGTTAATGAAGACGCTGATGCGAAAATAAAGAAGAAAAAAGAACCTAAAGTTGTTAATTTTGTAGGATGAGTGAATCTCCAGATGAACCGGTGATCCTGAAAATTGCAATCTATTGAATAGATATTGGTTTCTTGAAACTGCTCCATGTCTTTTCCAACAACTGCAATTTTGTAGGATGAGTGAATCTCTAGTTACTGAGGATTGGACATAAATGTCAGAAAATTTAATAGCTTTACAAATTGTTCGACAGTTGCTGCTGGGAACAGCTGATGCCTAATGGTGTCTTTTGAGTATGACCAAAAAAAGATTTGGACTATTTTCTAGACATTTGTTTTCGATTACTGAATTGTGTATCCACCATTTCTTTTTTGATGAATTGCATTCTTATACTTCTGCAGACCTGGTCCTTCCTCACAAATAGATGTTGTACTTTGCCTGTACCACGTATTATATTCTATGAGAATCATCTTCGTTGTCAAAATTTTCTAGTTAATAGCAGTATAGCTTATATTTGAGTTTGTGCTTAGCATTCAACTGTATAATAATGTTAGGTAGCATAATCGATTGTGTGTTGCAAATCAAATGAATAATGAGCCAACCATATCAAAATATAAAACAGAGAAATAATATTAGGTAGAGTAATTCATTGAAAGTGTAAATTAACATTTGTATCCATGAAAAGCAAATCGTGAGAAGAAAGGTTGCATCCATTAACCGATTAACGTCAATAATGCTTTGTTATAGTGGCAAAGATCGAGATGTGTTTGTACAACATTTACAAATTACCTTATGCGGTAATTTATTATCCTGTTATAAGTGTAGAAATAATGTTTACTGGCCACTTTTTGATGACGATGAGCTGACAAGTAACTATTTGTGAAGAAATAATATTTACTGGCCACCTTTTGGTCACAATGAGATGAGAAGTAACTATTTGTGAAGAAATAATGTTTACTAGCCACTTTTTGGTCACGATGAGATGAGAAGTAACTATTTGTGAAGAAATAATGTTTACTGGCCACTTTTTGGTCACGATGAGATGAGAAGTAACTATTTGTGAAGTTTGTCAAAAAAGGCCCATCATTTTTTCTTTCAAATCTAATTGGAAATGCTACTACATTAATTAATATTACTCCAAGTCTCCAATGTCCATTTCGTATTAAAAGAAAAGGAAGAATAAACGTCGTTTGATACGTGAGATAAGGATAATAATCTCCGAATAAAATTTAGAATTTATTTTTATTCCATGTTTGGTTTGAGTCATTAGCTAATTCAGGGATAATTTTAATTACTATCCCATATTAAACGTGAGATAAAATAATTATGAAATATCTCAACCCAATGAAATATATCTCATCTCGCTTACCAAACAACCCCGAAGGTGAAAGAAAAAAGTCAAACATAGAATTGGATGGAGACAGAGATAAGGACCGTCGTGGGAAGTACAATAGGGAACATGACAGTTGACAAAGAGTGGTCGTGGAGAAGGTGACTAAAATGATTAATGAGCCTTTAAAATGCTCAAAATACTCACAACCCCTTAACGTTGTCCCTCTTTATACTCCTATTTGTTCTCTTCCATTTATATACCTGCTCGTGTATGTTTCTTACAGATTCAAGGATCTCTACCCCAACTCTATTCTCCTCTCTCCCCCCCTTCCAACCTCTTTTTTTTTTTTTTTTTTTTCCTATCCATTTTTGCAGGCAGAGATCCTTATCTATCTATTTCCAGGACACCATGGTATACTATCTTTCTTAATTTTCTTTGTGTTTCATTTTTCTTTTCAATCACCATTTTGTCATGTTATATTTTTTACTTTAAATGTCATTCAACCGATCAATGAAGATGGTTTAAGAAATTTCTCATGTTATGGAAACATTGGTGCTTTATGATAAAAGGGGTTGCATTTGACATTGTTAGGCAGTATTTAGGATTTCAAGTCAATGGATACAGAGTACTGGTGCAGGGTGCACTCTCTAAGCATATTGTTTTTGAAAAAAATTTCAATTCTATATATATTTCCAGGGGGAAAAGGTGGATCTGCCGACTGCCCGTGTTGGTTGGTTGCATGCATCCAGTGGCGTATGCGGGAATTTCGTCAGTATTTGAAAAATATGAACAGATCGCTATAACGATAAGTGGTGCCATTTTTAATATTTATACCCAATATCATTTTGCTTATTATCTATAAATATATATTTAGAAAAAGAATCGACTAAGCACTGTCACGTGACACATCTTGGTACAAGGTGCCTAAGCCCCTGCATGCATCAGTTTGGCCTCCATCACTCAATGAATGGTTGAATATAGAGGCATTCATAATAGTTACTATTGATCTTATTTTAGGATTTATCAGTTATTGTTCAGGTTTTAATTGTTTGTCTTATTCATGACTTGACAAATATAAATGGGCAGGCGAACGCTGTGTCTGGAACGGCAGTGCAAGATGAGTGTAAGCTCAAGTTCTTAGAACTAAAAGCAAAGAGAAACTACAGGTTCATCATCTTCAAGATAAATGGCCAGGAAGTGGTGGTGGAGAAACTTGGTAGTCCTGAAGAAAGCTATGATGATTTCGCCAGCTCTCTCCCTGCCGATGAATGTCGCTATGCTGTCTTTGATTTTGACTTCATAACTAGTGAAAATTGCCAGAAAAGCAAGATTTTCTTTATTGCTTGGTACTTCAACTTCCCTAATTAACTTGCTTTCCCCCCCTTGTTTATAACCCTCTTGTCTTTGTTCCTCGAGCAATCACAGCTTTGGTAATTCTCAATCTTCTTGCTGATAAGGCTAGGGTATTAGATTATACATATGATTAGTGCAAATAACATTGAATGGTTAGAAAGTAGATTCAGCCAAGAGCTTGGAAGTCAATTTTATTAAACTTCTAGTACACAGAGTACAGGTGGTGCACCAACATATGAACGGTTGAACATGGGAGCGTAAAAAAGGAAAGACATGGATGGGGTTCCTCTATGTTTGGCTAGCGGGTCCCCCAGTGGGAGGCTCACACGGTGGGCTATTAACTCAATGGTAGACCGCACTCCTGATAATAAAGTCATTGTGCCTTGGCTCTCAGCCACATGGGGATGGTTCAATGTGTTCATAGGCATTTGACCCTGAGATGTGGATCACCCAGGCACATTAGCATGACGTACTCCTCCTGTTCGAACTGGAGTTATCAAACTCCTCCCAAGAGGATAGATGACGCGATTAGGATGCGATCCAATCTACATCAGTTCCGGGAGATCCAGAATTTGAACTTGATGAGTTCAACCTTTATGTTCTCGCTACTGCTGAACCCAATACACATTTAAAATAATGGGTTTAGACTTTAATATTTGTCCAAGTATAGTACTTTTTCACATATATCTCTGTTCCGTGTAAAAAATTCAAGGTTCAGTTGAAGCCATTGATTATGCATTGCATCCGCCTCTGATAAGTACCGTTGAGAGGTTCAAGAGTTGGTGGTTGCTTCCTAAGCACTTGCTTAAATGATTCACCAGTCAATTCAATTGTTTTAGGGTTCTTATGGTCTATTGACAATTCTCACAACTACTTATCCAGTTTTGCAGCAATGACCAGCTTTGGCCTCACTCTAATAATACTATGTGATGAATTTTAGGTCACCTGAATCATCAAAGGTGAGGATGAAGATGGTGTACGCGAGCTCAAAGGACAGATTCAAGAGAGAACTGGACGGAATTCAAGTTGAATTGCAAGCAACAGATCCTAGTGAAATGAGCTTTGATCTTATAAAATCGCGAGCCTACTGAGTCTCATCTTAAACATCTTCAGCCTAAGCTCTATGCAGTTGCATTTCTAGTGCTGTATTTCCAGTTTCTTTCTTGTGTTCATATTATCCACTGATCTTTGTATTTCTGATGTAACACTATGTATGTGCCTTACTCCTGTTGTCTGTATGCTGCAGACTACTTGTATCAACTGCTGGTTTTTCTCCTAAATAAAACATCCTGATTGTGCTCTTGTTGCGTTCCAATTTAAGTTATGCCAACTTCTTGACTGGTAACTTGTTTAAGAGATGCAGAGAGTAGAGAGTAGCATTTTATGTAACAAAACTTTAGATTGAAATGCATCAGATTATGCTCTATATGTTTTAGGTTGACTAATTCCATTGCATTTTCAGCCACTGAACTGCGAATGAATCAACAACAACAACATACCCACTATATTCCCACAAAGTGGGGGTCTGGTGAGGGTGAAGTGTACGCATTCCGTACCACTACACTAGAGTGAACTGCGAATGAATATATTACAAATATCTGTACAAAGAAAAAAATGCCGTCCCTGAATTGTTTCCTCCTACAAATATGTTATCCAAACACCAAGATTTAGCATTCGTGCTCCATTCTAGTGTGAGATGATTAATACAACAAACGCTATGGAAAAAAAAACACCTCACTAGTACGTGTAAGCAATGTGTAAAAAAAAAAAACTAAAATCTTTATTGTTGTTTGCTTTTGTTCTTCCAGTATTGTCGTTCCCATGACTCAACTTGTTTTATTGAATTTTCTTTTCTATCAAGGATAGAGTGAAGACCTGCAGGACCAAAGGGAGGCGGCATGTTGCAAGGTATTGCGTCTGAGGGGCCTTCAACCATAGATTCTAACATGAATTTCTTTGTCACTCCTTCAGCTGGGCATGCCATTGCCTCTGAACAAAGCTCAACTGCTTTTCGAGGTACAGTGGGCTTGTATTTCAAGAGCTTTGAGTACTCACTCAAGAGATGGAACATGTAGTCGTACACATAATCCATGTTGAGTTGTTCTTGAATGAAATCGCTTGCTGCCTTACCAATCACCTGTGCCTATTTTATTCACCAAAGATGTAGTCAAACACGATAAACATGGTGGCAGAAAAATTAACACACATTCATCTCATATTCTATTAAGAGCATAAATGTGAGAATTGGTGGTAGAAGTAAATGTATGTCATTAGGAGGTGACTAGGTGCAGAGTTAATATGCTGCATGAACATCTGATTTCTCAGCTTTCCAGAACTGTATTCAAGATTTAGATTTTATGGTTTCAATATTTATGTTCTCACCACCGACTCCATTGCACTTTTGCAATTATGTGTTCAAGGTTAGCATTAGTTGAACTTTTAATGATTTCTCACATATATATGTGTGTTCTTCAGTTCAACCAGTCAAAACTACATCGCATCCGCCTCTGAGCTATATCCTCCCAAGGAAATAGTTTAATGGACACTAAACTTGAACGGTAGGAGGGTGTGCACTGATGGACACTAAACTTGAACGGTAGGAGGGTATGCACTGTATTCCTGACATCTAAAAGTATGGTTATTTCGTTTTAAGCTAAACAATGGCTTGATAAAACTTAAGCCACAAATACTTTTCGTCATTTTTCAAGTATAATCTGGATATGGATAATACAAACAACTTTAAAATGGTCAGACGCATCAAGTATTTCTACTGACCATTTTAAGGAACACTGCCAATAAGATGGTGAAAACATGATTTAGAGCCTGTTTGGATTGGCTTATTTCAAGTGCTTTTAATCCAGAATAGCTTTTAAGCACTTAATTTTAAGCCAAAATAGGTTTGAAGCACTTAACTTTTAAGCCAAAAAGGCAAAAATAAGCCAAAAAGGCAAAAATAAGCCAAAAGTCATAAATTAGGAATATAAGCCTATCCAAACAGGCTCTTATACAATTGACGTTTCAGCCTTTCAGGTGAATTGACAGTCAAGCGTGAAAATAGAGTTGCGGTCAGATTATAGATTACCTCTTGTTCATGAGTATTGCCCCAGTCAACAGCATGCTTGATTGATCGGCATTTGTCATTATCTTTTACAGGCCAGTAATGTTGCAGCGGCATTAGACCTCTGGTGTAGAAATCGTAGTAGTGGGGTTTTACAAGTAACGTAACAGAATCACATGCCAGAATGTATTTTTCACTCACGGACCATGCAGATCCTTCTACATAAATCTTGTATCTGACATAATTGCACAGGGAATGAAAGACAAAAATAGGACAACATTTAGGAAGATATAATTAACAAACACGGATATGTTAATGAAAAATAAAGCCATACCGGTAAGAAAAAAACAACTTTATTTTCGTACCTGTGGATGCACTGGCTAGCCAAGTCTGATTGCTTGTAACCTTGCTTCTGTTCTTGAAACCAGTCCTACATATATTTTATAGATTCATCACTTAAACTTCTTTTACATTCTACATTTCCTACTATCACTAATCATGTAATTAGCCTCACTAGAGCAGGGAATCTGCAGTGAAGATGACGGACATGTTCCTCATACATTCACGGAATCCACCAATTATATTACTAAAAATAAGAAGTACCAGAAGATACTTTCTCCTAATGCTAAATTGAACCTCTTTTTAAGGTTCTTCTTTATCCCAAATGTGAAAAAGGCGCTTCTTTTTTCCCGAGCTCTGAGAAATCAATTTCCGAATGGGAGTAAGGAAAACACACAGAAAATGTAGAGAAGTTTCCACTTCTGATCTACTGACATTTCTCACAACTCTTGGAAATTTCAGGACAATAAGTTAAGAAATTCCTCACCAGGGGTCAACCTCCAAATATGACGGGAGTGGTTGACCAAAGTAGAGAGTGCTCACCTCTAACCTTTTTCATATTTGACATCCTAGAAGAAGCTATTGTGAGCCTTCATGTGTAATACTTCAGTTCCCATTTGGTGTGTGTGTGGGGGGGGGGGGGGGGGGGGCTAGAGAGTTTCTTTTTACCCTTTTATTTTTGTTGGAAAAGGGCATAGAGGGTCATGAAGGATTTGTATTTTCTGACAAGCAACAACAAACATGATTACATATGTTGCAGAACAAGATACCTGAGCGTATACACGTGCACTCCAGTCCTGCGTTTCTGAAACATTGCACTTGAGCAGATCCTTCCTGGTTTCAGCAACAACAGGATTGCCTTTCCAGTATGCATATGGTTCCCTGTCAGTCCATTTTATCTTCTCGTTCCCTTTCTTTAAGTCCTTTGACAAAGACTCCCAAGGTTTTATATTAATCTCTGGCCTAAACAATGTTTTTGGAACAAAAAGAGAAGGTTCACTAAAAATCTTAAAATTATCAAATCATTATGCATGCAAAGAAGTAAGGTTTGTACCATCCCCAAAATGACCAGTCTGGAAAAACAATATCCAAACTGCTATCATTCCCACAGTATCGGAACAGAGGTGGAGGAGCAGGGGCCTTAGGGCGTCGATAAAACCCAGTGTTAATAACTGGCCAGTCAACACAGTCAAACATCAGGTCCAAATCAGGCACTTTACCAGGGTACCTCCGTAACATTTGTAATATGCCCCATAATGTAAATGTATCCCTGCTTTGAAATGCCTTCCGATAGGTTTCAACATATGCTCTTCCATTCACTATCACCAACCGAAAATCTGCCGTCCTCCTGGCTCGCATCACCATTTCTCTGGTGATTCCTGTTTCTCTCCAAGGCCATAGGTCGTCGTAGATCCAACGGAAGTAATCTGGACACGTAGACGGAGGAGATGATGTAGAGGCTTGATTTTGATCTGTGAACTTTGACGGGTAGTAAGAAGCAGGACAAGTCCTTGTCAGGTTCCCAAGTGTACAATTTAGTTGGATTTCCAGTTTCTTTTGGGGCTGTTTTGAGACTGCTGGGGTTGTATCAGTGAGATTGTGGCGTGTTCTGGGGGTTAATATTGTCTTCCGTGGAGAATATCCTGCGAGGGACTGTCAATTCGGAAAAATAAACCATTAGCCTAAATTCAATAAGCTGATGAATTGGTTCAGACCGCAGACAAGAACAAGATATGAATACTGAATGGTATTGATATATGGTGTCATGGAAACAACATACATGATCGCGGGTGCTTCATACCAAACAACGTCCTATAATCACAAGATGATCAAGAGTAGGTACGTTGTATCACATTGGCACATAATCCCTAGTTTCAGTACTATAGCAGTTTCCGAATTAGTCCATCTTTGTTCCTGTTCTGGTCTAGCATGATTACCAGAAATACTATGACTTTACGATCCATCCGAGTCTCACGTGAGATTCTGTGCTGAGATTTTTTCCCCTCATCCCCCTAATCAAACGACCACTAAAAGCAACCCCCAAAGTGAACAAAAACGAGATAGCTTTTGCCTTGCAAAGATACCACTGCCATTTCTCCTAAGGGAAAAAAAAAAAAAAAGAATAAAGGAAACCATAGAATTAACAAAGATGTAAGAATTGAAGGACCCCAAATAGAAAGTGACCACCATCCATATTCATGGACTTGCAATTTTTTTAAAAAGTAATACTATTAAACCTGTATTACATCACTTTATCCAATGTAGTAAGTTGTTAATCATCATGTGTGCTTAAAAATGGTTACGGTATTAAAGAAAGTTAAAGTACATTTAGAATCATCAAAAACTTTTTCAGCTCAAATGTACAGTTTCTAACAAAGGAAGTTAAAATAAAGAGCTACCAAAATATAAAAGTAGGTGACTAAAAAATTTTTGTATTCCTCCTCCAAATATTGAAATTTTACTTAATCACTTTCTTATAATCTTTAAGTCAATACAACAGATATTATCAAATGCAAATGAGTGATAACATATTTAACAAGATGGGGTTTCTCGGATCAAATTTGTTAGTTGTGAAATAAGCTAAAATCAGGATCAAATTTATACTAAAGTCATAATTACCTATGTATGGCATACAGAAGATGGGATTATCTATCAAGGTTAGGTTAATCCCTAAATCTATATCAAAATCATGGACCTAGCCTCCTATATATATATATATGGCTCAACTATTCCTAAGATCTGCATGTTAGGTTAAGCTAGGTCCAACTCCAAGTTATGACATGTTTAAATTTATTGGAGATATTTATATCTTCAACCAAATAGAATATAAATTTAATCTCACACTTAATCTTGGAATATCCCACCTTATTCCATGACCAAACGACCCCTAAGAATTGTTTGGTTGTAGGGATTCTATATATAATAAGGGATTAAATTTATTTAGTGTTCGGTTGGGGTTAGTTAAACAAAGATACAATTCATACAAAAACTTAGAATTATACATGCCACGCATAAAAGGTGGAATTATCTATCCCGGGTATAACCTTGTTCTAAATCAAATGACCCTTAGATTTCAAAGTCTTGTTCACACAAGTATTATGCACGTTAAAGATCACATATTCCATTTCAAAAGTTATTTATCACTTTCTAAATTCTCTATCCAGTCAAATAGTTTCACAAATTTCATATCCAATCAAATAAAATTCACACGAATTGAAACATACAAATAAATAATAAGTGGAAATTCACCAAACACTACAGATAATGGCACGTAAGTAGAACACGTGCATTTGTAGAGCGTCGGCAACCGAAAGAGAATTCGTAATCTAGCACACAATAATGCCACGTAAAGTTACACAACAGAAAACTGCATCATATGATGTTTTATTATCAAGACTGTGGGGTCATTTGATAGGGATTATAAGAATCGTGCAAAATATATGTATTAATAATGTTAGTATTAGTTATATTTGTATTAATTATATTGAAAATTTTCTTGTGTAATATGTGATTTGATGTATTAAAAATAATATGCTTGCATAATTTCTAAAAAAAGTTATTTGCTTACAAAAATACCCTCCACAAATATGTTAGAAAGGATATGGATAAAATTTGAGGGATAATTATGTCTTTAACCATGTTAATGCATGTATTAGACTGCATTACTAATACTATGATTTATGCACCTCTTAGTACCAAATAAAGTATTAATTATACATAAGTTAAAAAAGTGCACTATACTAGTAATACATAAAGTTAATATATGCGTTATTTTTTCTAATAAACTTTACCAAGACGCTGCAAGACAGCGTAATAGCTGGCCAAAAAACAAGCCCGCCGCTAATTCGCCCAATTTGTTTCAATTGTCTTTTTGGTAAAGTACTTTTTCGTTCAAAAGTATCTCATGTTGGTGTCAAGTAAATCATCCTACTGAACACGAAATTTAGAAATAATTTTTTAAAATTTTTAATTTAAAATACTCATAAATATCGCATGATTAAATAAAAATAAATAAATTATTTTCTAAATATTAAGGGGAATATTATTCAAACAAACTAAAAGAAATTGTGCCGCACCAAAATGAAAATCGAAGGAGTAATTTGATTACAATTAAAACATTCTCAAAAAGTATTTAAAATCACAATTAAGAAAAAGGTAAAACTGTAAATCCATAATAGTAATATGAATTGACACTATATTACTAGTAATTATTCAACACTTTAGATAAATCCGAGTAAGTGACTTATTTTCTTGATGGATTAGTATTAACTTTGGCATGTAGTATCAAGCTAATAATAATACAGTGGAAAAAAAAAAACAAAGAAGTAAGAACATCATTCTTTTTTTTTTCCTTCCTGTGTTTGTTAAAGTGATATTGACGAGGAAATGGTAATATAAATAGTATCAAATTCAAATACTCTCTTCATTCTTAAATAAATGATTCTTTTAGCTTAGCACACTCATTAAGAAATTATTCATTCCTATAAAATAAAAAACACTTTTACTAACTTGTTCTTAATAAATACTTTGAAAATAATATAGATTTTTTGGTTTCTTAAAAATTTCTTTAGTTAAATAAGGGTAAAATTTAAAGAATAACATTAATATCTTCTTGATTATCTAAAATATTTAAGAACAAAATGAAAGGGTAAACAATCACTTATTTAGAAAGGGAGGGAGTAATTTGACTGGAGAAGTGAAACATAACAAGTAAAAATGACTGGAGGAAGTAATAAAAGAGAGAAACATTCAAAATGAACTTACATTAATGTCGAAGGAAGAGTGAAGGAAGCGGGTGGAGAGAATAGCTCCGATGAAGAGAAGAACGGAGACGAAGATTGTTAGTGAAGATCTCACCGTAGTCTTCGTCGCCATTAATGGACAAAATTGTCTTTATCCAAAGGCCCAATCACCTGCTTTGTGTCTTAACACATGTCAACATAAACATATGCACCTCCAATACACGTGTCCCTCTCACTCAATATGCAGATATAGCTGCCAAATTTTTCTTCGATATTAACTCTCAATTGTCAATATACACCAAACTTTTACTTTCTTTTTTCTTTCTAGCTAGGTTTGAAAGCAATTCACAAGACTTTAGGGTATTGCACCTAAAAAGGCATTTGAATTTGGTAAATACACACCCCTATACCCCTATTGGCCTAGAAATTTAAAAAAATGAAAAGAGAGAATAAGTGGTTGAAGATATATGAAGAAATTAGATGATGTAATATGACTTTTCCTTCCTTGACTAGTCGGTAATATTTAAAATGAAGTTTTTTTTCTTTCGAATTCGAGTGTTTATAGACACATCAACAGATCAATTAATATAGAATATGAGGAAGAGGAAGAGGAAGAGATCAATTTATTTATAGTAAGAAAATGCAAAGTGGAAACAGAACAATATGGAAGAATAATGTGAAGTTTGAGGTTGGGGCCTGGGGGTATGAAGATCTCGTGGTGCCTGGCTGTTTCTGCAGTAATTAATGGTATGCTGCAAAATCAGGTGTTCTTTAAAGGAACAAAGTGGAAAATAGAAACAGAGTTGAAGAGATTCTTGGGAGAAAAGGTGAGATATCTAGACAATTATATGGAAGAATAGAGTGAAGTTGAGGGTGGGTGGCAAGAATATCCTGGTGGTAACAGGGGTTATTTGTGCAATGCAAATTCAGTAATAGTAGTGCTTGAGGAGCAATTTCTGGAACTAATAATAGCTGGCTGTCACAAACAGCATGTAGCTGGCAAAATTTCATTGGAAACTTAAGGCATGTAGCAATTTTTCTTTGGTAAGGCTGTAGCCTGTGGGGTCAACTAGCATGTGAATTAGTCATCATAGAAATTTTTATAAATATGTTTGAAGTTAAATTGTTATAAAATATAAGGAATTTTAAGTGAGACAGATGAGTATTATTCTCTTTCTAGTTCATATTAAGTGAATTTTAAAAATATGATACACTCTTTAATATATTTAAGGACATAAATTAAAGGCTTTTTCTCACTATTACTTTTTTGATATTCTCAAATTATTCTCCTAAAAAACAGAAAGTAGTTTGGAACCTCATCGAATGAAGGGTAAATATTGAAGAAAAAAAAGTTTTAACAATTCTCTTGAGCTTTGATTAATTTACTTATTTTGAATTATAAAAAAGGTCTCAACAATTCACTTAATATTAACTAGAGAAGGTATCGTATAAATTGAGATGGAGGAGTATTCTCTCTCCTATCTCATGTGTCAAACTGTTTTAGTCAATTCTAACTAATTTTAAATTTTTTATTTTACTCCTTAGCAAGATGATAACACAATATTTATAACTTGTTTTATATTATAAATTAATTACGTATCTAATTAAATGATGGCACATCAATTAGAGCGCCTATGAAATAAATCCACTTAGGAGTATTTTAGAGCTCTTTTCTAGTTTTCCAGCAACCACTTCCTTTCATTAATAAGTCAAGTTTCAGTTCCGTACGTTGTGTTACTGCAAATTATAGCAATATTAAATTGGGAATTTAAGATTTCTATCGAACATTATCCCACAATTTACTGAAATGTAATCGCTACGCTACCTCTCGTAAATAGTGTGTCGTGTATACTTATTATTTTGAGGGTTTGTATTGTTGTATGTTTTTCATTGTACTCAATAATCAAATATCTTTCTTAATTTAAAAGTAAATTTTTGTATTTAAATTTATTTGTCTAGTTTTGACTTGGTATGAAATTTAAGAAAGTAAAGAAGATTTTTGAATCTTGTGATCTTAAACTAAATATACATAGAATGTATCAAAATATCGTTTAATCTTGTGGTCTTAAACATGTATATGAAAAGTTAGAATACAAGAATTGTCAAAAAAGAAAGATACATTTTTTTAAACGAACTAAAAAAGAAAATAAGATAAACAAATTAAAACCGAGAGAGTAATAATTTTTTCAAACTAAACTTGTTTTCAATTTTATGGACTTTTAGAAACAAAGTAATTATTTATTTTTTATTTTCTTTCCAGCTCTATCTTACATATTTAAAAGTAATTTAGATAAATATTTTTTATATTAAAGCTTTTAAATATCTTTATTAAGTAGAATTCAAAAAATTTAGTAGACCAATACTCCCTATGTCCCAATTTATATAACACACGTTTTTTTATAATCCATTGCAAAAAGAATGACATAACAATTTAATTTAAAGATGTCTATTTTACCTTTAATGAGATGATTTATAACTTATCTTAAATTACAAGTTTTAAAAATCTTTCTTTTTTTCTTAAACTTCGTGTAAGTCAAATAACATTACATAAATTGAGACAGAGGGAGTATATGAATTGAAGCAGTATTATGGCCTTACACGGGTTGCAAAATTCAACTTCAACCAAGTCCTAATTATTGAGGAAAAATAATTTGAAATTAAGTAAGTGTTCTTTTCAGATGTCTTATGTGTAAAAATAAAATCTCTTATATATAAACAATGAAAATCTCTTGTAAACGATCATATAACTAAAAAAAAACTTTTGTAATGAGTTAGATCTCATATCCCCTAATTATTGGGCAATGAATTGTGCTCCACACTTAAAGTCAAACAAGTGACATAATGTTCAACGAAGATACGCTGTTTTCAGTACTTAGATTCACTTTGACATTAACTTCTGCCGACGGCCTAATAGGAACTAGAAATCAAAAAATAAAGAAGTTGAGCTAACTTAAAACTTGTGATCACCAATTACTCTACCATATATATAGTACATGATCAACAGAGTTGGCTTGCTAGTGGTCATATATATAGTACATGATCAACAGAGTTGGCTTGCTAGTGGTCAAACATTATAGAGGCGAAGCCAAAATTTATAGTTTATTGATTCAAAAATTTGCCGCCCAAATATATAACTCATTTGTTGCAAAATGTACCTCACCAATGTATAATGAAAACTAAAATCTTCATTGTTGTTTGCTTTTGTTCTTCCAGTACTTTTGTTCCCATGAGTCAACTTCTTTTATTGAATTTTCTTTTGTATCAAGAATAGAGTGAATATCTGCAGGACCAAAGGGAGGTGGCATGTTGCAAGGTATGGCGTCCGAGGGGCCTTCAACCATAGATTCTAACATGAATTTCTTTGCCAGTCCTTCAGCTGGGCATGCCAATGCCTCTGAACATAGCTCAACTGCTTTTTCAGGTACAGTGGGCTTGTATTTCAACAGCTTTGAGTACTCGGACAAGAGATGGAACATGTAGTCGTACACATAATCCATTTTAAGTTGTTCTTCAAGGAAATCGTTTGCTGCCTTACCAATCGCCTGAGCCTATTTTGTTCACCAAACAAGTAGTCAAACATGAAAAACACGGTTAACACGAACATGAATGAGAGAATTGGCGTTAGAAGTAAATGTATGTCATCGGTGGATGAAGTGTTGACATGCTGCATGAACGTTTGATTGCTTAGTTAGCCAAAACCGATCCAAGGTTTAACTTTTATGGGTTCAATATTTATGTTCTCACCACTGGCTCAGTTTCACTTTTGCTATTATGCGTTCTTGAATTTCTAATGATCTCTCATAAATACATTTATGCTCCGTCTAGAAAATAGTGAGTTTAGTTAAACCGGTTGAAACTACATTGCATCCGTCTCTGAGCTAGCTAGACCCCTCATATCCTCCTAAGTCCCAAGGGAATAGTTTAACGGACATGAAATTTGAAAGGTAGGAGGGTATGCACTATTATGTATGCCTCTGTCCACGGAGATACATATCTATATGGAGAGAGATCTATCTATGAATCGGCCTAGACTATCCTCTATCCGGATAGATATTGTCCCTATGAGAAACTACACATCTAAAAGTGTGGTCATCTCAATTTAACTTAAACCTGGGCTTGAGAAAACTTGAGCCACAAATACTTTCCTCATTCTTCAAGCATAATCTAGGTATAGAGAATACGCTCACACAGACAACATTAAAATGGTCAGATGTATCAACTATTTCTAGTGACGAATTTACTAGAACAATGCCAATAAGATGATTTTATCACTTGAAGTTTCAGCCTCTCAGGTGAATTGGCAGTAAAACGTGAAAATAGATTACCTCTTGTTCATGAGTATTGCCCCAGTCAACAGCATGCTTGATTGATCGGCATTTGTCATTATCATTTACAGGCCAGTAATGTTTCAGCGGCATCAAGCCTCTGCTATAGAAATCGTAGTAGTGGGGTTTTATAAGTAATGTAACAGAATCACAGGCCAGAATGTACTTTTCACTCACGGACCATGTCTGTCCTTCTACATAAATCTTGTATCTGCCATAATTTCAAAGAAAATAGGACAACGTTAGGATCTGATGATATAATTAACAAACACGGACATGTTAATATGAAAAACAAAGCCATAACATACCGGTAAGAAAAACAACTTCATTTTCATACCTGTGGTCGCACTGACTAGCTAAATCTGATTGCGTGAAACCACTCTTCTGTTCTTTAATCCAGTCCTACATGTATATATGTTCCAGATTCATCACTTAAATTTATTTTACATTCTACCTTCCGTATTGTATTTCCTGACGATGAACGTACATGATTACATATGTTGCAGAACAAGATACCTGAGCATATACGCGTACACCCCAGTCCTGCTTTTCTGAAGCATTGCACTTGCGAAGATCCTTCCTGACTAGAGAAACATAAGGATTGCCCTTCCAGTATGCATACGGTTCCCTGTTGCTCCATTTTATCTTCTCATTCGCTTTCTTTAACTCCTTTGACAAAGTCTCCCAAGGCTTTATATTAATCTCTGCCCTAAACAATGTTTTTCGAACAAAAAAGAGATCAGGTTAATTCACTGAAACTGTTTAGTACGTTATCACATCAATATTGCGAGCAAAAAGTAAGGGCTGTATGTACCATCCCCAGAATGACCAATCTGGAAAAACAATATCCAAACTAGCATCATTTCCACAGTATCGGAACAGAGGTGGAGGGGCAGGGGCCTTAGGGCGTCGATAGAATTCAGCCTGAATAACTGTCCGGTCACCACAGTTGAACATCAGGTCCAAATCGGGTACTTTACCAGGGTACCTCCGTAACATTTGTAATATGCCCCATAATGTAAAAGTGTCTCTAGTTTGAAATGACTTTCGATAGGTTTCAACATATGCTCTTCCATTCACTATCACCAACCGGAATTCTGCATTACTTCTGCCTCCCATCACCATTTCTTTGGTGATTCCTGTTTCTCTCCAAGGCCATAGATCATCGTAGATGTAGCGGAAGTAATCTGGACATGTAGGCGGAGGAGATGATGAAGAGTTTTGATTTTGATCTGTGAACTTTGACGGGTAGTAAGAAGCAGGACAAGTCCTTGTGAGGTTCCCAAGTGTACAATTTAGTTGGATTTTCAGCTTCTTTTGAGGCTCTTTTGAGTTGGCTATGGTTGTATAAGTGAGAACGGACTGTCAATTTGGAAGAATAAATTGCATTAGCCTAAATTCAACAAGAACAAGATATGAATATTGATATATGGTGTCATGGACATAACATACATGATCACGGGTGCTTTGTACAAACAAAAAATGTCCTATAATCACAAGATGATCAAGAGAAAGTGAAGTTGGTTCACATTGGCACATAATCCTCAGTATTCGTTACTATAGCAGTTTCCCCATTTTTTGCTCTCTTCGTGACTCGAATCCACAACCTTAGAGTTGAAGGCAGAGGCTGTTTACCATTCTTGTCTCATCCGTTCATGTCGTCAACAACTTGCTTGCCATTGAGAGAATGTACCAACTATGCCAATTTGCTGATCTAGGGTGTGATCTACTAGAAGAAAAGTAGGATACGGGGTAGAGCTACTATAAAAAGGTAGTGTAAAGGATAAAATAGGATTATTAAATAATAAGTAAAGATAAAATGAGAAAAAAAAATATAAGGTCACGATGCGATTACATCAAATCGATCGTTACATAAAATGAGGCTTTTCATCGTAACCTAGCGATGGATCTAAACGGTATGATACAGTAAAATTTAAATAATAATCAAAACAAACATGATATTTAAAACGAACAACACAATACAATACCATAGGTAACAACCATTCCATATTGATTATCTCCTACCCACCCTCCAACACACCTTATCTTCACTCCATTCTCACCACTCACACCACCCCCACCTTTCATATTATTTATATAAATTATACACAAACGCTTTTAAAATAAAATATTTTTGGATTATGTACCCAACACAAAAAATAAACAATACTACTTATTTTCCATAAAAAAAAAATTCCTCCGTATGGAACACAATCCTAGGGTTCCCCACATTACCAACCCAGTTATTACAAATTCCTAGTAAAAATGTCAACTATTCCGGAGAATAGAGATCAGCTGGTTTGGTTAAGCTAAGGTCCAACTCCAATTTATTCCTCAGTGTGATCCCAAGTATTCCCTATGTCTGGTTTACATCATCTTATTTTTTAGTTCGTTCCAGAAGAATAATCTCCTTCCAGAAGAATAATCTCCTTCTTAAGTTGAAAATAATTTAACTTAAATTCTTTATTTTATCCAAACAGATAATTTTTTATAATCACTATTTATTCATTTATTAAATTAATTCATCTTGACTCTTTCAAATTTCATTCAACCTGTCATTTGCCACCTCTACAACAGACTTATCACAGGAAAATTGTTTCATTGTCTCGTACATCACGTTCTAAAATTATTGTCATATTTCGCTTTTTAAAAGTTAATTTAATTGTTTTTTATGAGAAATTAGATCAGATTAACTATATATTTTACACAAATCTAAATATTCAAAATCTATATAAAAGAAAAATACTACTATAAGTTACAACTTTTGTCATACCAATTTAATCAAAAATTACACTTTAAAATATTTATTAAAGATCATATAATTTAAATCGTTTCTAAATATAAAAAAAACACCATTCTAACAAATTAAAAGAAATTGTGCCACACCAAATTATGAGAATGCGCAGTATCCAAATTACATTTAGCCAACCTCAATTCCTAGGGTTCGTTTGGTTGGGAAACAAGTTATCTCAGGATTAATTATTTTGAGATTAGTTATCCTAGAATTGTTATCACTCTCCTTGGGATAAAAATAACACCATAATTCTAGGATTAGTTATCCCGCGATAAACTCATCCTAAAATTAATTGACATATCGAAAGAAACAACGTAACATTCCAAAATAAAGGAAAACGAACTTACATTAATGTCGAAGGAAGAGAGGAGCAAGCGGGTATAGACGATAGCTCCGATGAAGAGGACAACGGAGACAAAGATTGTTAGTGAAGATCTCACACTACTAATACTCGTCTTGCTTGCCATTAATGGACAAATTAAAATTGTCTTTATCCACACTAAACATATAACTTATTACAGTCTATACACTTTGGAAATATATAGTGTGTATATATATAGCTGCCAAATTTTTCTTCTATACTATCTGTCAATATACACCTCTTAGATTTGGGGAATTTTCTCTTCTATATTTCTGGATTATTGCAATCTGTGTACAATGTATATTTATGTGCCAGTAAAAATTAATTGTTTGTGCTAGGATCCATTTTTAGACGTAATATCCCTTAATCTATTATATAAAACTTATTTGACTCATATTTAACTTTTTAGCGAATGAAATAAAAAATTCTATCTAATCAGTTAGAAGTTATTCTTTGAAATTGAATATAGTACTAATTATAGCTGTCACTTATAATTAATGTATTGTTATATCTAGTAAAAAGTTTACTGCATTACTAAATATGTATACAGAGTATGTTTGGATTTGCTTAAAAAAAATAGCTTTTAAGTAATGTGATTAAAAGCTGAAAATAAGTGCTTATAAATAAATAGATAATTGTTTGGATAAAAAGTGCTGAAATTGAAAAAAAATTTGTTAATGTGTTTGGTAAACAAGTGTTAGTAAACATTTTTTTGTTGTAGGAGAAAGGAGAAGATGGAGAAGCGGGATGAGAATGAGATAAAAGAGAGTACTTTCATATATTTTATGACTGAAAAGTGAGGGTAGTGTTGAAATTTGGGGAAATTATAAAGGATAAAACGGTAAATGTATTGGTTAAAATTAAAAAGAATTTTAAACTAAAAGCAAAAAGCCGGGGGTTCCAGCTTTAGCTTTTAGCTTTTTAAAATCAGTTTTTAGCTTTTCTTTAATTGTTTTTCTATTTTACCAAACATTCAATTAATCTAAAAAAAAGAGATTAAAATCTAATTTGACCAGATTAAAATCTTATCCAAACAGGCTCATAGTTACCTAATAAATAAGTATGTAACTATGTAACTAAGTTTATAGTTTGTTTAAATTGCTTACCAAAAGCAATTAAGGAATATTTACATTGATGAATTGAATTACCTGCAAACTAATCCGAATGTGCGAATAGGAAATTATTACAATATTTTCTTAAGTAACATGTATAGGTCCACTTACTGTTTTGGTTCACTATGATCAACAAAACGAAAAGAAAAGAACACATTGAGTTGAGAATGGTTGTGCAATTTTTTTAAAATAATAACATTACATTGTAATTCAAGAATATTACTATAAAGGTTAATTACATAAATAATAAAAGTAGATCCTAAAAAAATGACACGTAAGCTTTTGTTAAAAAAATCCCTTTTCCGTTAGTTTTTTCTTCATTAAAAATATGAGTATAATTTAATGATTATATGGTCCAAAAAATTTAAAAGCTACTTTAATAACTTCTTTTAATAAGTTTAATGATCATTTGAAGAATTAACTCTAGTTTCATGTTTTCTATAATGACGAAAACCATTTTTTTTGGAATTAAGCTATTAGTATTCACCAAACAAATAATTTTATAGGGGAAAATTCAATAAAATATAATTATACAAATTAATCTTTTGATCCTTTCAATGTGCATACCGTAAGCATTAAACCCTACAATGAATATTATTAAACATCAAATCTTGTACTAAAGAAATGAGTATTTTTGGCAGTCAGTTCAAATTAAAAATACCATATAATATGGATCGGAGAAAGTACTAGTTTTTAAAAAAGCAAAAATGGATGAGAAATCTGTAAAGAAATGAATCTTGGGTCTAACTTAACCATAAAAGTTAGATTATGAAGGGATGATTGTCCAAGTCCATATAAATATATCATTTTTTCCTCATCCCACTGATGTAGGACTTAACCATCACGCCCAGGATAATCATAAATTGGGATTAGTTTGGCTATAATACCATGTAAAGAAATGGATCTTGATCAGTCTAACTAAAAATAATAATCTCAAAAGCTAACTTATGAGGGGGAATTGTCCAAATTCATATAAGGAGATCAATTTTTTTCTCAATCCACCGATATGAGACTTAACAAAATCAACACTAGGGTGTGTTTGGTATGAAGGAAAATATTTTATGAAAAACAAGTTGGTTTCTTACTTATTTTCTCATGTTTGGTTGGTGAGTGAAAAAATATTTTCTATTGTTTGATTGATGAATGAAAATACAGATGTTAGGTTGCAAGGCCGCAATTAGCCCAATAGAAGAAAATCACAAGCTTGAAGAAAAGAGAAAAGAACTTTCAATTTTTTATTTTTGATTAGAGCGTAGAAAATATTTTTCTACGGGGTAGGTCAGGGGTTTGGGCGGGGGGGGGGGGGGGGGGGGTAACTAAAAAAAATTAAATATTTTTTAAAAAAAATAATAAATTAAATATTAATTTTTTTTGAGTGAGGGGGGGGGGGGTCGCTGGGTGGGGGGGTGGAGGAAGTGTGGAGGGGGAACCAAAAATATTACGTTTTTAAAAAAATAAGTAACTTTTTAAAAAAAAATTAAAAAATGAATTTTGGGTGGGGTGGGGGTGAGGGTTGGGGTACCAATTTTTATTTTATTTTTAAATAATATTTTTTTAAAAAAAAAATTGAATTTTGGGTGGGGTGTAGGTGGGGAGGAGGGGGGCTGGGGGGCTGGAGGGAGGTGTTGGGGGCGTAGGGTGGGGGTTGAGTGGGATGGGGTGGGGGTGGGAGGTTGGGGTACAAAAATATTACTTTTTTAAGAAAAAATATATTTTTTTTGAAATTTTTTTTAAAAAAATTGAGTTTGGGTGGGTGAAGGTGGTAGTGGTGGTGGGGTGTAGGGAGCGAGGGCGGGTGTTAAAGTGGGGTGGGTGGATGGGTGAGGTGGGATACAAAAAAATTAATTTTATTTTTTAAAGAAAGAATTGAAAAAAATAAAAGAAATTGATGTGGCGTGGGGGTGGGGTGAAATTGAAAAATATTTTTGAAAAATTGTGTGAGGTAGAGGTGGGGGGTGGAGGTAGGGGTGAGACTAGGAGGGTGGAGTGGGTGGGATTGGGGTGTTGTGAAGGTGAGGACTTGTTTTCCCTACTTTTATTAGAGAGGTCATTTTCCTTATTTTGGAGGAAAATATTTTCCAAATTTTTTGACCAACCAAACACAAGAAAATTGGAAAATATTTTTCTACCTACCAAACACACTCTATGTATCAATAAAGAAGTTCAGCTGACTAAAACGTGTGATCACCAATTATTCTGACTATCAAATATAGCTGGATTGTTATTTATAGTTTATTGGTTCTAAATTTGTCACTGAACTCATAGTTCATTTTAGTTACTGAGTTCGCAATTAAATATTTATACATATTTAATGTATTTTTTAATACAAGTACAATGTCTAAATAAAAGTTACTGAGTTTATCCAAATCCATACCTTAATGTTGTACCTCCGCTCGTGCTCGTGGTATAGAAAATTTCTTTCATGACATTACAATCATCTAAAATCATTGGTACAAATTAATTTTAGCACTAACCTATTTTCTACGTTTTCTCTTTTTGCTCCTTCCAATACTGTTTCTCCAATGAAAGGACCTCTTCTATTGAACTTTGTTTTCTTTTAAGCAATGAATCAAGAGACAATTGATTAAAAGGTAGAGGCATTTTGCATGGACTTTCATCAATTGGCCCATTCACCATTGATTCCATCATTAACTTCTTCTCAGTACCTTCTGCTGGACATGCCATTATCTCTGAGCAGAGTTCACTTGCATTTTTAGGCACACTAGGCTTGTATTTAAGCAACTTAGCATATTCATTTAACAAATGAAACATGTAATCATACACATACTCCATTGTCAAATCTTCTTGAATAAAATTGCTTGCACTTCTACCCATTTTGTGTACCTGAGAAAAGTCAGAATGACAAAATCGAGTATACAATCAGACCTCTCTATAACAACCATTATTGATACCACTTGGTTGTTATAAGGGAATAGTTTGTTACCTTTTTCTTGTATTTATTGCCCCAGTCAACTGCAAACTTGATGGATCCACACTTGTCATTTTCATTTATGGGCCAATAATGGACTAGTGGCATCAAACTTCTCGAGAAGAAATCGTAGTAGTGAGGTGTTACTAGCAAAGAAACTGAGTCACAGGCAAGAATATACTTCTCACTAACAGACCATGCAGATCCTTCAATGTATATTTTGTATCTGCATGCATTTGTAAGAATCTAGCTTGGGTCACACAAGTAAAAAAAATTTGAAATAAAGTAATCAATTTTCACAAAAGAAACAGGGCAGAAACCTTCAAATGGTAATAGACTTTAACTTCTATACACTGACAGTGAAGTTACGTCGGGTTTACCTATGGTGACATTGATTTCCTAAGTCAGAATGCTTGAATCCTTGCTTTATCTCTTTTTTCCAATCCTGTAAACAGCACCAAATGTTTCCGTTAATTTTGAAACGTTCGCGAGACCAGAGTTCATCCTTAGTTCTTGACCAGACAGTGGTAATATTATCATGAGTCTCTTTGGCACTAGATTTTAACTAGTAATGCCATTTTACATCAGAAAAATTTTCTTCGACGGAATTAAGTGAGACTTCTCTCTTTTTTCTTCCCACATAAAACAGTCTTTCACTATCCCGGACCCTTATTGGTTCACATTCTAGTTACACAGGGATTATAATATCGAAAGAAGTCAATCCATGGAAAATATATTCTAGCAACCAAACACCCTCGATTTGATGGTCCTCATTCTCCCACTTGACAAGCTGCTATTGTGAACAACAAAGTAAAGGATGCATCCAGAAGCCTTTTGTCCTATTGAAAGGACATCTAGTTTCGAAGTTAGCCTAACCTAACTTGATGACACACTTATAGAGTTTTCAGTTAAATGACAATATCGACAAAGGAGCGGGGTGGGGGGTGGAAGTTCACCTGGACATAAATGCGAGCATTCCACTCCTGATTTTCGGTCACATTGCACTTAACGAGCTCCATTCTCTTCTCAGCGACTTCTGGATTGCCTTTCCAGTAAGCATATGGCTTCCTGTCCAGCCATCTCTGCATCTTATTCCCTTTGTCAAGATCCTTCAACAAGTCTTGCCATGGCTTTATATTGATTTCAGCCCTACCAAATTAATCAAACTAGCAAACTTATGCATGCATTATGAAAACGTCTCGGAAATGAACGTTCTGAACCTATGCTGCTCGAACTCTTCAAAAATACCATCTAGTGAACACCAGTGCGACAATATTTTCATAGAGTCCGAGCAACATAGTTCTGAACTACACAAAATTTGAATCCTTACCATCCCCAAAAAGACCAATCAGGAAAAACAATATCCAATGTTTCACCGTCACCACAATATCGAAACAAAGGCGGTGGAGCAATTGCATTTTCCCCAGCAAAATCACTTGATCTTACGACAGGCCAATCAACACAATCGAACATCATATCAAGATCAGGAATTTTTCCAGGATACCTTCTTAACAACTGAAGAATTCCCCATAATGTAAAAACATCTCTAGTTTGAAACCCCTTTTCATATGTTTCTACATAAGCTCTTCCATTCAAGATTACAAGCCTGAAATTGGCTGTCCTGTTAGCCCTCTCCACCATTTCTTCAGTTATTCCTGTTTTTCTCCATGGTTTTAAATCTTCGTGTATCCAATGGAAGTAATGTGGACATCTTGGAGATGAGGATGAAGGGTTGTCGTTAATGATTTTGTGATCTGGTGGATAGTAATTTACTGGACATGTTCTTGTCAAGTTACCAGATGAACAATTGAGTGGATATTCTCCTCTCCTATTTTGAAATACTTTGTTTACCTAGAACACATCGAAACACCAGAACAAAATTGGAAACAGGGTCTAGAATTAAAGTTACAAGCTACAATTTTAACAATTACAACAACAACATACCCCTACACCTCGTGAAGGTAGAGAGGTTGTTTCAGAAAGACGTTCAGCTAACACATGAACAATTATTAATGTAAAAGATTAAAGGAACTTACGTTTGAGGTTGTGTCGAGCACAGTTGTCCACAAGTATGAACCAAGTACGAGGAGGAAGATTAGAAAAAGAAGAGAGTATTTAACAAAGGGCTTGTTAACGTTAAATAGAAGCCAAAATGAGTCTGTAGATCTTCTTTGATTTCCAATCCTTTGATATCCAATTTCCATGAGTTTTCTTCTGCCTGCTCAAATTCCCTGATATTAAATCAAGATTTCAGAAAAAACGAACAAAAACAACAACGATTATTGCTACGCGGCAATTTAAAACAAGTTGTGATCAGCTATATGAATTTCTTCGGGACTATATTTCCCGTTTAAAATGGGAAAAAGAAAAAGCAAAATACTTGTGAATACTAAATTAATCAGATAACATGCATATTCCACCTTGAGAAAAGTTTTTTCTCGTGAACTTGCGTAATGGCAGTAAAAATAAAATAAAATTGGAGTTTGTATTTTTCTTTATAAGTCACCTTAAATTGACAGATTAGATGTTGATCACCAACTTATATACTACTATATAATGCCCTGTCGTGGTTTTTTGAGCTAAGTTGTGCGGACTCTTCACTTTTTACTTTTTAATGATGTATCCATGTTTTGGAGATTTTCGTATGTACCCATTGACATTTTTGAAGAATTCGAGCAGCAGCCTTGCTGGCAACATATCTTATTTTTAAAATTTTAAATATCATTTTTTTAAAAATAAATATCATTTAGAAGACCTGATGGTGGTGTATAAAACTAAAACTCTTTAAAAAATGAGTTTGATCGAATAAAGAAACAGAAAGGAAGAATTTTTGCACCTGTTTTTTCCAGGTTCTCCTCTTTTTTCTTTCTTTATTGTTGTTGTGTAAAAGAGAGGTTGAATAGTTGGAGCCATGCAATTAAAAGTGGAGAAAGAAAAGCAGTATTTTGTTAAAACTAATTTTGTTGTAGAAAATCAAAAGTAAATCACACCGAGTCAATTGACTGGGCTCCCTCTTAGATCAGAGATTTCAATGGGCACCAAAACTAACTTTTTACCTTAATTTATGGGGAAGCCCATCATTTTAGGGACTTCTTATTCTTTCACATTTCTTTTCTTCTTTTAATTACAATTAGGGGTATCAATGGTGCGATTATTTTATAAAACTTATACCATATCAATTTTTTAGTTATTTTATTTTATATATTTAAAATTAGACTTTTCAAAACCATCTCATCATCTCAGTTTTTCTTCGGTATCGGTACAGTTCAGTTAATTTTCGATATTTTTTTTATAAAAAAAGTATAAAAGTTAGAACAACTCTACTATGTATACTTGTGTACGACTTTGGCAAAAACTCTTTAGGCATTTTTATTATTTAAAAGGTGATGAATCAAGAAAACATGAAACAAAACAAGAATAAAAATTTATCTCATTATTTTACGGTAGTGTAAATAATATTAAGCATAGACAGAAAATATAATTTAAATTACACGAGCGAGAAGAAATCAATGAAGATGAATCTCAAGAACTGAGTTTACTTAAATTAATTATTAAATAAGAGAAATTTAAATCATAAGAAAGAAAAAATATCTAATAACATGTAGCTTGTTACCCAAGATCATTGAATATCTTGTAGCTTACTAGTTACTACTCGAGAGTCGAGAGTCGAAATCCTAGAACTAATTTAGTTTCGATCAGAGTAGTATAATAAGTTTCAATATTAGGACTTTGAGTATTAATTATGTTGTTGCTTTTCATCACCCGGGGTCCTAAGCAATAATTTTAATATTTTATTATTTCTAAACTTAATATATAAAATATATTTATACATATATTATTTGGAACGCTTCGATATTTTTTTGTTTAATTTTTATAAAATAAAAAACCTACTCAATTCTTCGGTACGTTATAAACTTACATAAAAATCGTCGATTTTATTAAAGAAACCTAAAAATCGGTTCAATATGATTCGGTTACATCAGTTTTTAAAAAAATCATTGACACTCCTAATTACAACAACAATAACATACCCAGTGAAATCCCACAGGATCTGGAGAAAGTAGCGTGTATGCAGACCTTACACTATCTCATGGAGGTAGAAAGGTTGTTTCCGAAAGACCCTCGACTCCCTTCTTTTAATTAATTGTAGTGGTGAAATATAAAAAATAATTACAACCCCCCTCTCCTTCCCCCTTCTAGTTTTTAAATAAGTGATTGAAAAATCACTCACTCTTAAAAAATAAAAAATATTTTTACTTTTTACTAACTTACCTTAATCAAATTTTATGTCTTTCTAAGTTGACATTGGATACTGAAGTAGTAAGTGATTATCACTATAACTTCAACTTGAAACAGGGAATTAGACTCCTTCTGATATAAATTATTGTGCTTATTTAATTAAATGTCTTGCAAAAGAAAAGCTAATTAATGGTTCATGTGAATAACAAGGGTAATTTTGAAAGAATAAGACCAATTCCTTTTTGAAATTTTAAAACATCATTTATTTTAAAATAAAATAAAGAAAAAAAATTGTCCAAAGGTCATAGCCCAAAATTCGTTCAAAGAAAGCTAAAAGACGATACTACCTTTGAGTTTCCTAAAGGGTGGTTAGGCGGCAAACAATTTTTTCTCTAACTATTAATTAATTAATTATATCATAGATTGACGTGATAAAATTAACTTTACAACAGATCATGATCACGCGTGCATTAATTTTATTTTCCTCAAAAAAAATTCTTCTTTTTTAATAAACTCTTCATTATCTCTGCAACACAAATTATCAATCTTTCACCTTAACTTTCAAATTTCTTTTTCCCCACATTTTTATTGAACGAAAATGAAAGGGAAAAGTAGTGAAGAAAATTCTAATCCCTCTAGCAAAGAATCCCATGATATAAGAGACGCCATGGTTAAATTGTTTGGGTTCAGCGATAATGATAATATTCCGAACGATTACAAAACAAAATCAGAGGATGTAGGAATAAAAAGTTACTTTGGAGATGATATTCAACGCTCGTATGATGTTCTAAAAGGTCTGATTGTAGGTATGTGATTCTCTACACTAGATTATTCGTATAGTTCTTATAAAAGGCATGCTATACAGATTAGGTTCAACATAGTAAGAAGATCAGTACGTAATGATCAAAATAACAATTCTTCCAAGTATATTCTTTATATGTCACGACTCAGGCCGTCCTGAGTGGCACCCATCCAATCCTCGGATGAACGAACCATTAGAGTCCAACTCTTAGCCTAGCCTAACAGCTTAAAATCAGTGCAGAAAAGTAAACTAGCATTCAATCATAAATGGAAAGCAACTCTATAAATAAAATGACCTGCGGAAATTCCTCCCTAGAATCTGAAAGTCATCGTACCGAAAATATCTATCAAAACTAGAGTACGGGAATGCAACCCCAAAATAATAGAAATAGTCTAAGCCCGAACAAATGGGCCACAACTCAAACTAGATGGACACCAAGGCAGCTCGGTCGAATAGCTCACCCTTGATATCTCGGAAAGTCTGGCCTACAAGTGAGGTCGTGCGTCAACCGCCGGGAGATTTCATGTACTCACAAAAAGACAAGCAAGTGCAGTATCAGTACACAACCACCGTGTACTGGTAGGATCATCAGTCAGTTCCAAATAAACAATGTATGAATAGTACAAAAATCAAGTAAGAGTACAGAAAATACATAGGCAAGTCAACAGGTATTTCTAGACTACAAGTCTCTACCTAACTTGTCCCACATGTAAGCCACCTCACAGTTATGATCGGTAAACCACAACAATAACAGTCATATTCCGTTACATATCCCGGACCCACCCTGGATCCCCTCTAGACAACACTTAAGTGTCAGACAAACAATTCGGTCTACACCAAGACCAACTCGTAAACAATGTAACAACCCGGCCTCTCAAGGACCAAAATGCACAATCACAATTCAAGTTCACAACCCGGTCCACTCAGGGAACCATTAAATAAAGATGCAGAAATATAAGAAAGTACCGTACCAGGCATGGTACCCGAGTCAACCGTTAGTATTATCCCGTACCAGGCGTGGTACCCGAGCCAACCGTTAGTATATTTCGTACCAGGTGTGGTACCCGAGCCAACTGTTAGTATTATCCCATACCAGGCGTGGTACCCGAGCCAACCAAATGTCAAACAATCCACAGTCACAAAAATCAAACAATCAACTTGTAAACCAACAAGCACAACACAACGTTCGATTTACCATGCTACTAAATAGGACTATTAGACATTTCTAATAATTCCCTAAGTGATGTATCTCATACAAATACTTAGATGAAAGTACTTAAACACACAAAGGATACAGGAAGCAACCATCACCTACCTCGAAATAATCCAAAGCTCTACTCAACCAGAGCTTTCCCATTTCTCGAAGTTCTTGCCGGTTCTTGGTCTAAAACAACACACAATATCCAAGAATCAATCTTTATGGCCTGAATTTCACCCGGATTACGCAAAATCCTAAACCCCAGGCCACCCATGATCATTCCACCCTTTTTTCCGGGCTTTCCCACCATTAATTCACCTAGTTCTACCATTTTTATGGAACAATTAGGGAATTAAGGTCACATGATCATAAAACAATAAAATTAGCAACACCCAAGAACTTCTACATAAAGAATACCCCTTTTTCCCCGGATTCTACCCTCCCTAAGTCATTCCAAACCTTTCTCTGAGTCCACTCCTAGCAATTCTACCACATAGAAAAAGTATTATGGAGTTCGTGGAGTAGAAACCTTACCTTAGGGAAGAAAAACAATGAAGAATGGAGGAAAAACGCCTGAAATCGCCCTAGCCCTTCTCCCAAATGAACTTGTGAAAACTGAATGTTCTTGGAGAAGTTTCTGCATTAAATCCTGTCACACTCCGCTATAGTGGTACGCTCCGCTATAGCGATACCGCCATAGCAGAGTCATCCGATATGGCGGAGGCTGACCGACGTTGACTTCCGCTGTAGCGGTAATTTCTCCGGTACAGCGGAGGTTGCTATGGCGGAGTGTCAACCGCTGTAGCAGTTGACACGGGACAGAAAGTCATAAAATCTCCAAAACTAGTCTATTTTATAACACACTTATTTTTTCGACGTTCCTGAATAACCCCTTCACGTCAACCTCGATTCTGGAAGTTCTACTTACCCGAATTTGATTCTGAAAAGTCTCCCGGACTCCTTTATGTATTAGCTACGAGAAAAACTAGCTCAAATCAAGACATCAAATCTAATCCTTACCCGGATTGCCCTAGACCATACCTCGCTCCAAAATTGGCCGAGACTAGCCTAGCCCCGAATTTCAAACTCCCCAACTCAGAGTTTTCTAATTCCAAAAATTGGCACGAATGATTTACCCATAATGACGGATCCGATTGTTACAATATACTAAGACGAGTAAGAGGATATGTTATCCTGGCAGAGTTAATGTTGTTTTGAACTTTGATGAAACCTAACATATAAACAAGGTTGTTCTAGGTCATTCTCAAAGATTGAATCTTGAAATGTTTAGACTTATGACGGGGCATAAGAGTGTACCTAGTGGTTTGAAATGGTCACTAAAATCTAATATAGAGCATGTGTGAGAGTTGCTAAGAATATTAGAGCACATCAAGCTCAAGATGGGGGCTAATAAATTAGGTTGTTTGTCGAAGGATTGCAGAAATTACATTCACAGTACAAGGAGGTTGAAAATGGATAAAACTGATGTTGAGTCCATCAGAAAATTCTTCTGCTAAATACAAATGAAGGACGTAGATTTCTTTCATTTGTTCATTTTGGATGCTCTTGATCAATTGAAAAATGTAATCTAGATTCATCCTCAATCCAAAACCGCTTATCAAGAATTTCATAATATTATTAGTTTTAATATTACATACAGGGCCGGCTATACCATAAAGCCACTAAAGCGATGGGACCCTAATTTTTTAGAAGGCCCATTTTATTTAAAAATATTATATATATATATATATATATATATATATATATATATATATATATATATATATATTTTTAAAATTCTGTGTATTGTTAAATTTGAAAAAAAAAATGGAAAGAAAGTAAGATAACTTTTTATCTTGTAATGTGGGGTCGATAATTGGGATATGAAGTAGTTTTTTAGTAATTGTAGTATCATTTTTTCTATGTGTTACATATTTTGTTGCCTCATTTATACCCTAATAACAACTAACATGGATTCAGTTCACTATTCTTTTTTTATTATAGTAGTGTTCGAGCCAGCTTTCACGCACCTCGACTAAATCTAAGGAATACCTGCCACCTCCCACCAACAACAGGTACCAGATAATTCTGTCCACCAATGCTAGAATAGATGGGATGAACCACCTAGTATTTTTTGTCTGCACTGAAATTTGAACCTGAGACCTTAGACCTCATGATTTTTTAACCCGCTTGATTGATCACTAGGCCACACCCTTGGGTGCAACTCACTTCACTATTCTTATTCTCTTATCATTAAATATTTTGAAGCCCAACCAAATCTTTTGTAAAATTACTCTTGTCTACTTACAAGATCAAAATTTATTTTTTTGTGTCTTCTTCAAAATTTCAAATACTGCAATAATCAATAATTATATTGAAATAACACAACATCATTTCGATATCAGTATATCAATTTACTCAATTCTTGAGCCGAATTCTACTATTCTAATTTATGTTATATTTTTTCATTAAAAATTTATCGTTGTTGATATTCTTACTTTATAAGTATATATTCTTTCTTTAGTTATTATTAGAATTTATTCAATTTAAATATGTCAACTAAAAAATATGATTTCTCATCTAAAAGGCTAGAAAATTTCACATTTTTTAAAAAATTAGGGCTTGTTTAAAAAATTAATTTTAAGTCCCGAATCTTGTTGAGCCGATCCTGATTACATATCTCGTGAACAAACGTAATATGCCTTTTGCTTTATTCATTATTGTCAACCATCATTATCAATCTGTTTTTCAGGGTTGTGCATTGATATCACATGAGACTACAGAGACATTCCATTGGATGCTCACCATAATTATTAATGCAATAAATGGTGTTTACCCTACGTGTATGTTGACTGATCAATGAAAAATATCAGGACAGCAATCAACCAAGTAATACCTGACATTGTGTATCATTTATGCATATTATCTCTTTGCAAAAGTATCAAAAAAATCAAGAATTTTAAAGATTATTACGATTAAGAAAAGGGTGATCAATTTATGTTTATTATGCTCGATAGCTTAACAAAAGAGAAATTTAAAGAGAGATGAACAAATTTCAAAACAAGGTATAAAATGGACAGAAATGAATGACTGATAAAGATGTACCAAAAAAGGCATAATTAAATTTCAGTTCACTTAGAATATTTTTTAAGGGGCATGTATGAAATTAGCACAGAGGAGTGAAGTAATGTATATGTACTTTGATGATTACCTGAATGATAGAAACACACTAATGACTTTTATATAGCAATACAAGATTGCTATTTGAGATAAGAATGGAAAGGAGTTCAAAGCTCAGCACAAATTCAAATACATTAAAATTAGGTGTGAAACTCATTTCAGGTGAAAATACCAATTGTACGATGTGCTGACACAAAAGATATTTAAGATGGTTCAAATAAAAATAGCTCGAATGGTGACATATACCCGGTGCTTGCAGGTCTGGCTGGTGCCTTCTCTCCAACAGCTGCTTCAATCAATGTTAAGTCTGACTACGCCCGCAGCTGACTACTTATTGAAAGACCCAACAGGAAATGAAAAGTCGTACTACAACAACTGTAAATAAACATTCCCTCCCCAGTTGAAGCATAATGATCATACGTTTGTAATGCATTGTATGTCCCATAATAGGTCCCATTCTTCTACTTTTTCCCGGAAGTCGGTGACTATTCATATCTATTACCTTGACACCAAAGAAGAGCTCGACCCAATGCTTTATTTCTGTCCTAGTTGATCCTAATTAGACATTAGAACACTAGACGGACGTGCTTCGACCGTGTCTCCGGGGCACAGTTGAATGTAGATATCATGAACACGAGGTGCAAGATACCAGGCCGAGAAACCCGGGCAACCATTCCCCTATGTTCCAATCGCTAGCGCATCCAGGGCCCCAGGACCCAGCTCAGCTGGAGAGGCCTAGCCTGATCTGAGAAGTGCTAATTCGGAAAGTCAGCTCCAGGGGTGGCCCATCTGATTAGTTCAACTATCACTGCTGGAAACTCCAGCAGTTGTTCGGCTGTCCCCGTCTCCCTATCTCACACTCCCAAAGCAAATTTTGCTTTATGAGTTGAATTTTGAGTAATCGATGAGACTAGTAAGGATTCTCCAATAGGTATAACCCTTATCTTTGTTATTTTTTAAATGTTTGAGTCTTTCAATGTCAATGCTTCGGGTACTACTAGGCACAACATAGCAAGAAGTCGTTCTGCTCTGTTCATCTATCCCTAAATCAGCCGTAGGTCAAATCACAAGTGGACACTAACGAATGAATCAATCCAAAGAAAGAATTGGATTCTTATGTTTAATCCAGGAGCAGACAATTGCCAACTGTAAACAATCACATGAATTGTTCAACCAGTCGCTCTACGAGACGTCTAGTAATCTCTGACTTGGTCTTCGAATCCTAAGTCTCAGCCCCTTCCCGACTTGCCTCGCTCTCAGGTTGGCCTTTCTACTTGAGTAAGTAGTATTCAATGTTGATAAAGCTCAGATTCCTTTGTATAGAGTAAAAATCCTCCATTTATGGATATGCCTCTCGACAGACTCTTTCATATGAAAGTGAAGTGACTATCATCGGATAGTCACGAGCGCTTAGAGGTATGAAGTTAAGCGAATCTTACTATCTGAAGGAGCTTAGCTTCTTAAAGGACTCTTAATAAAGAAAGCTTTTTTTAAGAAAGCTTTTAGATTTTTCTTTTCATAATCATAATGTTTCCTTATGATTTTTTTTTTACTAAAAACACAAGTACGATTTAGAAAAAAAATCCTTTCTGCTTTGCTTTAGCTTTTCCAGCATTCGCCGCTCCTTCAATAACCTTTTGCTCGGATCCTGCACCTGCGCTTCCAGACCTCAAACTATTAAGCCTACGCCCGTCCATTCCTTTCAAGCTTGATCCTTCCCTTAGACTCGTTACCTTGTTCGACTGAACTCGTTGGCTTTGGTCCCGGTTCGAGAACCATTTTTGATATATTCCCTTCACCAAGTCATCGCCAGCAATCAGCTCTTATCCCTTGGTGTCAAAGGGCGAGAGCACCAGGAGAAAATTTATTTGACATTCGTCTGCTCATTTCATTTTAATTTTTTTTTTGAAGGATTTGCAAAGGTCGCCGCGAACAGCATCCCATTTTGTTTTAAAAAAATGAACTAAAATAATAAATTAATTAAGGACAATTCACATCAAATATTGTGAATTATATTTAATTTTCTTTTTCATCTTTGCGTGTCTGCAAATAGTCTCACAAGAATACATAGTATAATTTTTTTATAATGTTCAATCATTACAAGAATAATCTCACCCGTGAATTACTTTTATCAAAAAAAAATTGTTCATTCATTACTTTACACTGATAGATCACATCAAAATAAAAATATTTTTTAAATTATATATTTTAAAATTGTATTTCTTTTGGTAAATAAATATTTTATTTATTACCAAGTAAGGAGGTTACAACTCAATATCAAAAAAAAATAAGCACTTTCAAACTAGACAGCAGACCCTAGTACTTTCTCACAACCATCCTAGCACTTTCTATCTTCAAACCTCGGATTCTATAAGGGATAGAAATTCAAGCAATTCACGTAACGCGCTAATTTGGGAACGATATTGAGCCTGAGTAATACTTCCTGGATGACTATCTTAATTATGGCGTTTGAGGACCTTCGTCTCTTCTGAAAGATCACAACATTTCTTTCCATCCACACTTGATACGTAGTGGCCGCCAATACAATTCTATACACTTCCGCTCATCTGCTCCTTCCACCACAATATCCCAAGCAATTTCCTCGTGCCAATTCTGGGAGTTCCTTAGAATGCCTTGCCAAGCGAGTAACTTCTTCTATATAATTCTCGATACCCTACACTTGAAGAACAGATGCAGCAATATCTCATTTTCCAAGTTGCAGAATGGACACATCAGATCAGTTGTCACTTCCCATCTCCCAAGATTGTCCTTTGTAGTCAATCGTCCTAGAAGAGCCAATCTGAGGATAAAAATCCATTTGGGGCATCCTTTATTGTTACATAAGATTTTCCTCCATCGCACCTTCGAAAATGAGCCCTGCAACCTCTTGTAGACATCTCTGATAGAAAACTTGTCTACTTGAATAAGATCATTCTCACAGTAGCCAGCAGATATCAAGTAATTCTTAGCTTTAAACACCTTTTAGACTACCCATGAAGCCGTCTTAGGAGCAGTGAACCAAGCAGATTGTCTCTTTATATAATAGGCATGCACCCATTGTACCCATAACTTCTCTTTGCTTCTGTACAGGTGCAAAAATAATTTACAAATAGCTGCTCTATTCCACAGAGGCACATTGACCAGGTTTAACCCACCAGCCACCAGAGGACAACACAATTTCTCCCAGGCCACAAGAGCCTTTCTAGAGTATTCAGCAGATCCAGTCCATAAAAACCTCCTACATATAGCTTCTATAAACACAATAATCTTCTTTGGAAGCACAAACACCTGAGCCTAAAAGGTCTGGATAGCAAAGATCACACTTCTCAGTAACTCTGTTCTCCCAGCATATGACAGAAACCTTGAGGTCCAAGAAGTAACTTTGCCAAGCATTTTCTCAATTAAAGGTTCACCTCGGAGTACAGTTAGCCTTTTAGTGCCTAAAGGAACTCCAAGATATCTAAACGGCCGCTCTCCCCTACTATACCCAAGTTCACTAAGAATCTGTTGCTTAACTGTGTGCGTAACTCCCCCAAAGTAAACTGAACTCTTCTATGGATTAGCAACCAAACCTGAGGCATCTGAAAAAGTTTTAAATTGCTTCTACAGAGCATTCACATATTGCACATCTCCTCTACAGAAAAGGAGTAAATCATCCACAAACCCCAAATGGATGAGATTTACCTTAGCACACCTTGGATGATACTTAAAATCCTTCACCAGTTGTAGTGTTTTTAGAAGTCTGCTCAAATACTCCATAGCTAGCACAAAGAGAAAGGGGGATATTGGATCTCCTTGTCGCAATCCTTTCTTGGCAGCAAAGGGTGAAGTATGCTTTTCATTCAAAATAACTGAGTAGGACACAGTCGTTATGCATTCCATAATCCACTTTGTGAACACTTCAAAAAATCCTAGTAGTCTCAAAATTTGTTCCATATAAGGCCATTTTACGGAATCATACGCCTTTTGCATATCAATTTTCAACATGCACCTCGGAGATATTGATTTTATGTCATACCCCTTCACAAGTTCATGGCTCATAATGATATTATTTGTGATCAATCTACCTAGTACAAAGGTTGTTTGAGCATTGTCAACTATCTTTTCCATAACCAGTTGAAGCCTTTTTGTCAAGATCTTAGAAATGATCTTATAAAATAGTGCAACAAGAAATAGGTCAAAATTCCCTAATAGAGAAGGGATTTTTAACCTTAGGGATGAGAGTTATACTTGCAAAATTGATAGCCTTACATATTCTGGAAGTTTCGAAGAAGTCCAGAATTGCAGTCTCCACATCAGTGCTAATAACATTCCAACACTTTTTAAAGAAGAAGGCATTAGAACCATCCTTGCCCGGAGCTTTAATGTCTGTAATACTCTGCAGAGCTTGCCTGATTTCCTCTCTAGAAACTGGTCTAATGAGCTCTAACTATTGGCTTGTAGTCAGCAAAGGTCCATTGGTCATCACCTCCTGGTTAACTACTGGAATTTGGTGAGCAACTGTTCCAAGGAGTCCCTTATAAAACCCCAAAAATTCCTTTTCCACCTTTCTCTGACTCTAGTAATCTTCCATCCATTGTGATCAGTCTTTTAATCTGATTTTGGACCTGTCTATCCTTCAAACATATATGAAAATAAGTTGTGTTTGAGTCTCCACTCTTGAGCCATTGCACTCTAGATTTCTGGTGTACTATGCTTTCTTCTATATTTAGCCATTTTTTCAACTGCAACTTTGCTATTTTCTCCTCTTGCACAAGTTCAGTGAATCTAGTGTGATCCCTTAGTTGTTCCTGAATATGTTGTAAGTCAGTTCTAGCCTGTGCCACCTTCCTGTTAACTCCATTGAAATCCTTGTGTGCCAGTATTTTTATCCTAGTTCGAACATGTTTTAGCTTATGCCATATACCCACCATAAGAACCCTTTTACATGGTTTCCTCCAATATTCATCCACAGTGGGCAGAAACATTTGATACTCAGCTGTGTAATTGTAGAATTTGAATGATCCCGGTCTCCTCTGTGGATCACACTCAAATCCCACACATCGAGGATAATGATCCAAAAAGTGAGCGTCAAGAATAGTTCCCTCTAAGTGTGGCCATTGCTGCATCCAACTAGCATTAACAAAAATTCTGTCAATCTTGCCTAAAATTTGGTTATTGGACCAAGTAAAATTCCTCCCAACAGTTTTCATTTCTACCAAGCCAGTATTATGAATAAACTCAGCAAAATCTCTTACCTGGATTTCCATTAATTTTATCCCCTGCAGCTAGTATTGCATTGAAATCTCCCATGATCAAACTAGGACAATTCTATGCCAAGATAGTATCCTGCAAGTCACTCCAAAGGCTCATTCTATCTACAATGGTATGCAATCCATAGACTATGCTTAAGTTAAAAGAAATGTTGGACTGTAGTATCTTCACAGTGTCATGTATGAATTGTGTATGCTGCTTGATGGTGGTGAGTCAACTATATTATATTTTGGTTCCATCATATCCAGATCCTCCCTTCCCCCCCCCCCTTGGGGGGAGGCTTCATTGTAGTTTTCTATCTAATTCCAATGCCCTACCATCTTGGTTATGATATGAGCAACATTCCCCTTCTTTACTCTATTCTCGATAACAGTAATTAAAACTACTTTATTGTCAGTGCAAAACTTCTTAAACTCCCTGTGCTTATACACTTTATTAATACCCTTAACGTTCCAAGCCACAAAGTTCATCAAGACAAGGAGGTAGTAACTAGTGGATCCCCTTAGGTCACCTTCCCTTTAGTCGCTTCTTTATCCATCGATATCCTCATACTATTTGCTGTGAGCTGTGGACCAAGTAATACATTAAAATTATTTGGGCTATTAAAGGTTTGGTGATGGAGCATAGATAAATCAGTTCTCTTGGTTGATTTTCCCCCACTTGTCTACCATAGTCCCTCCTCATTTTGTTGTAGTGTGCTCGTACCCTCTTCAATCCATAACAAATCCACTTGTCTCCCTTGAGCATCAATAGTATGGTCTATAGAAGGGTCCAGTGCTTTGCTAAATTTCCACACTTGTTTCTGTTTTGTCTCCCTCCCCATTGGTATATGCTCATTTGCATGGTTGGTCTTCTTTGCCTCATATAGGGTAGTAGACAGCCCTCCAGTCATATAGCACAGTTTGATGCTCCACCTTCCCTGTAGGATCACAGACCTTGATACTTCCTGGCAGAGGTCTAGTGACATCCATCTCCACTAAGATCCTTGCATACGAAATCCTGTCGGCCGTAGTAGTGCAATCGTCTGCATAGAGGAGTCTTCCAAGGGCACCACCAATTTTACTCTCAACGCCTCCCTGCTCCAACAGTTCAGCGAAAGATTAGGTAGTTTAACCCATAATGGAATGGTCTTCAATACCTCTTCATTGAAATCAAATTCAGTTGTCCATGCCTTTGTGATAAGTGGTCGATTATTCAAAGTGTAAGGCCCTGAAAACAACACTTCATCCCTCTCCTCCACATTATTCATCTTAATCACAAAATATCCATCATTATGAAAGAGCACCTTTGGCTTTGAAACAAAATTCCACTGGCGGGTTATGTAGCGCTCAATTACCCCTATAGATGGTGTGTTACCCACAACATACATGATGAGGGCTTTATTCCATTTACGGTTCTCACCTTCTATGTCATCCCAAAGCAATTGTACTACGATCTCACCATCTTCAACCACCAGTGAAACATACTGCTGGTTCATCCCTTTGCCTGTGAATTTGTTTCCTGCAACTAGTCCAGCACATGTTCTTCCAGCGTTATCAGATGGTGGGGGTTGCTGAATACCTAGGCTAGGCATAGTTATTATTCCATTGCTGCTTTTCGAAGTAGAAGCCCCATATTTTAAGGCATTCTTGTTCAATGGTTTTGCACACTCTTCATATTAATTTATATCAATATGCTAATTTCAATAAATAAAATAAATTTTAAATGATAAATTTAGACTGTAAATAGAAAAAAGTTTATCTTTTGAATTTGTTTATATGTACATTTAGTATAAATTTTTATTCAAATAATTAAAAAAAATTAAATAAAAAAATAAAATTAAGTCATAGTAATTCATATTATAATTATATATATATATATATATATATATATATATATATATATATATATATATATATATATATATATATATATATATAAAACTCTAAACTAAAGGCGGCGTTTTGGTGTTCATGAGCAAATGGATACACTAAAGGCGGCGTTTTGGTGTTCATGAGCAAATGGATACACACCTTCGGATGTCGATCGAAGTCGATGTCGCTCTAGAATATAGGGCATGAAAGAAGGATTTGGCCTTTTTATTTGATTGATGAGATTAATTCAAAAATTATTTTAAAATAAATAATGTATATTAGATTAAATTTATTTAAATTTCACTTTTTAAAAATTATTTTTGATACCACAAATAATTTTAACTACAGTATAGTAGTTGGTGATAAAAGTTATTTTTCAAATAAAAATTATTCTATTTGAAATTTTTAAAATTGAAATTGGAGTTGTATTTCATCGTAGTTTTTATAATAATTATTTAAAATTTCAATATATTTTTTAAAAAATATAAATTATGTTGTAAAATACATTAAGAAAAGTCAAATTGTACATAATTATTTTTAAAAAAAATTAATATCAGAGCTAGTTTTTTTAAATAACTATGATATCAATTAGTTTAATAATCATATATTATCTTTATATTTTTAATTTTATTTTTTAACATTTTGTGTCTTTTGTTATTTTTCTTCATATATTTTTTTTCATATTAATGTATACTAATATGCTAATTTCTAATAAATGAAATGATTTTTAAATGATAAATTTAGATTATAAAAAGAAAGAAGTTTATATGTACATTTAGTATAAATTTTTATTTAAATAATAAAAACAATTCTAAAAAAATTAAAATTAGGTCATAGTAATTCATATTATAATTAAATATATATATTTACATATATATATATATATATATATATATAGTATATGTAGAGTCAATTAAGCATGTGACGATGGGGCCCACAGCGCACCCGGCAAGCTTTAGAGATTCCTTAGCTCAAATGAAATAAGGATTTGAAATCCGCTCCTCAAGTCTATAAATACTCTCATTCAGAATAGAAAGAGCAGAAGAAAAAGTTCAAGAACATCATAACTTAGCGAGAAGAGTGAGAAAGAGAAAAATTTCGTCAGAGTGTTTAGTTTCTAGTTCATAGTTTCTGTGTTAAAAAAAAAAAAGTGTAAGTTAGTGGTGGTGTCTAGTAACTCCGGTAATCCGGCGAGTATTTGCACAGTTTCCGGGGACTCCCGAAAGGAAAACCTCTCTCCATCTACAGACATGTAAGTATTCTTGTAAGATAATTATTGTCTAGGTATTTCTCCCAGCATGTAATAGTTATGTTTATGATATGTGAATACTGCTTATGTTTAAAATATGTGCATATTTGTTTAAATTACTTTATCCTTAGTATATGGTTATTTTCTTAGCCTCTTACTTAATTGTTTATCCTTAGTATATGGTTAAGCTCTTAGTTTCTTATATAGCGCCCATGGATTAACCTGTAAAGTCCTAGGGATTGATGTCCGCCATGGTTAAAAGTACCAAAGGACTGTTGTCTCCCAGGGTGGGGTTAAAGAAACCGCTTATAAGAATATAAGCTAAGAGAGAGAGATGAACAGGATAAATAATATGAGAAAAAAGTTTAAGAAAATAAAATGAACAGGATAATGTTAAAACTAGATCATTGATTATGGCGGACTACCGCCCGATCTCCGATCAGTTTAAAAAAAAAAAAAAAAAAAAAAAAAAACACTTATTTACCGGGAGAATACTTAGATAATAACTCTTACTCGATACAGTCATGGCTATAGATTAAGGAGGAGGGAGTACTGAGTAGGATTTTACAACATTTGCTTACAACCCCTTTGCTTTTGAATAGCTTATTTACAACAGTACAACCCCTTTGTTTTCTTATTTACAGTACAACCCCTTTGTTTTTGACATTTTTGAAATATATTTATATTGCTCAACTGGCAAGTAAAAATGCATGAAGATAGCATAGATTGGACTGCATTCACTTGTCCTGAAGGACATTTTGAATGGTTAGTAATGCCTTTTGGATTAAAGACGGCACCTCCTATTTTTCAGAGAAAAATGGATAATATTTTTAGAGAGTTTAAGAATTTTGTAATAGTATATGTAGATGATATTCTAATTTTTAGTAATAACATGAAAGAACATTTAGGACATTTACAAATTGTTTTTAGACTATTAGTAGATCATGGAATTATAATAAGTAAAAAGAAAATGGAGTTGTGTAAAGCACAGATTAACTTTTTAGGAATAATAATAGGAGAGGGAAAGATAAAATTACAATCACATATATTAAAGAAAATACTAGATATGCCAGACAGATTAGATAAAACAAAAGACTTGCAAAATTTTTTAGGAATACTTAACTACGCAAGAAATTTCATAAAAGACTTAGGAAAAATAGCAGGACCATTATATTCCAAAACAGGATCCACTGGTTAAAAGACTTTTAACACAGAAGATATAAAACTAGTCCAGACTTTAAAGCATATGGTTAAAAACATTCCAGATCTGGTTATGCCTTTAGAAACAGACTATTTGATAGTAGAAACAGATGGAAGTTTTGAAGGATGGGGAGCCGTTCTTAAAACTCGAAAAAACAAATACAGCGATAAAAAAGAAGAAAGAATTTGTGCATATCAAAGTGGTAAGTACAAGGAAAAAGGTAATATGAGTAGTATAGATGCAGAAATTTTAGCTATAATCTACGGATTAAATGTTTTTAGAATATACATTCTAAATAAACCAGAAGTTTTAGTAAGAACAGACTGTGAAGCAATAGTAAAATTTTATCAAAAAATAAAAGAGAAAACAAGTAGTAAAAGAAGATGGTTAAATTTTTTAGACGCCACTTCAGTATACAATCTAGTGTTAGAACACATTAAAGGAAAAGAGAATAATTTAGCAAATCAGTTAAGCAGACTTATGATAAAATGAGTTAAACTAACTTTCTATTTGTTTAGTATGTATGCAGGAAAAGACAAGGGAAAGGAAGAAGCTTCCCCTTCAACAGACAAATATTTACAGACTATATATATATATATATATATATATAATATATATATATAAATATATATATATATATATATATATAAACTCCAAACTAAAAGAGGTGTTTTGGTGTTAATGAGCAAATAGATACACACTTTTGGATGTCGATCAAAGTTGTTGTCATTCTAGAATTTAGGGCATGTAGGAAGGAGTTGGGCATTTTATTTGATTGATGAGATTAACCTAAAAATTATTTTAAAATATATAATATATATTATATTATATTTATTTAAATTTTACTTTTTAAAAATTATTTTTGATACCACAAATGATTTTAGTTATAGTATAGTATTTGGTGATAAAAGTTATTTATTAATTAAAAAAAATTAAAATTAAGTTATAGTAATTTATATTATAATTAAATTTATATATATATATATATATAAAACTCCAAACTAAAGGCGATGTTTTTGTTTTCATGAGTAAATAGATACACACTTTCGATTGTCGATCAAAGTTGCTGCCATTCTAGAATCTAGGGGATGGAAGAAGAGGTTGGCCCTTTTTATGTGATTGATGAGATTAACCCAAAAACTATTTTAAAATATATAATGTATATTAGATTAAATTTATTTAAATCTCATTTTTTTAAATTTTTTTTGGTACCACAAATTATTTTAGGTATAGTGTAGTAGTTGGTGATAAAAGTTACTTATCAACTAAATATTATTTACTTAAAAATTTTAAAATTAGAATTGGAGTTGTATTTTATCGTAGTTTTTATAATAAATATTTAAAATTTAAATACATTTTTAAAAATACAAAATATGTTGTAAAAATACATTAAAAAAAGTCAAATTATACATTATTTTTAAAAAAAAACAATATCATAGCTCTTTTTTTAATAACTCTGATATCAATTAGTATAATAATCATATATTATCTTTAAATTTTTTATTTTTTTTAAACATTTTTTTTTGTTATTTTTCATCATATTTTTTTCATATTAATTTATGTCAATATATTAATTTCTAATAAATGAAATGATTCTTAAATGATAAATTTATACTATAAAAAGAAAGAAGTTTATCTTTTGAATCTGTTTATATGTACATTTAGTATAAATTTTTATTTAAATAATTAAAAAAATTCAAGTAAAAAATTAAAATAAAGTCATTGTAATTCATATTGTAATTAAATTTATATATATAACCCCAAACTAAAGGCGATATTTTGGTGTTCATGAGAAAATGGATAAAACAATTTGGCTGTCGATCGAAACTGTTACCGTTCTAGAATCTAGGGCATGGAGAAAGAAGTTTGACATTTTTATGTGATTGATGGGATTAGTCCAAAATTATTTTAAAATATTTAATGTATATTAGATTTAATTTATTTAAATTTCACTTTTTTAATTAATTTTGGTACCACAAATAATTGAGCTATAGTATAGTAGCTGGTGATAAAAGTTATTTATCAATTAAAAATTATCTTATTTAAATTTTTTAAAATTAGAATTAGAGTTGTGTTTCATCTTAGTTTTTATAATAAATATTTAAAATTTAAATATATTTTTTTTAAAATATAAAATATGTTATAAAAATACAATATAAAAATATATGTTGTAATATATATATATATACACACACACACACACACACACGTGTGATAAAAAGCTCGTGGTGTGCACGAGCCCAATATTGTTCATAAATTCTTTTTTAAGTTATGTTAATTAAATGATTTGAAATTTTTGATGTAAAATAAGTTATATAAATGTATGGTAGTAAATCATCTTATTAAGTGTAAAATAAATATATGATAAATATTATCAATATTGATAAATTTTAAGTGATGTTGATTAAATAATTTTTAATTTTTAATCTAAAATATGTGAGGAGATCCACTAGAATGTTCATAATTAAAATATTTTTCTTCATCGACTGTCAATTTTTTATATTCAAAGTAATAATAAAATTTACATAAATATTATCGACATTTAAAGTAATAAAGTTATAACTAAAAGGTATGAATTTAAAATTAAAGGACGTAACCTCAGTGAAAATTAAAAAATGTACAAAAGCACATGAAATGACAAAACTATCCTTGAGAGGAAGCAAGCACGTCGACGAAAACGTGTCTGCTTGTCACCCAACTCCCTCTTATTATATAAGAATATATATAGATCGAATTTCTTGGGTGCTGTTAATTCTACTAGATTATGATCATGTGAGCTTAATTTTCTAAATGTATCCATGAAAAATGGTAGAAATAGGTGAATTAATGGTGAAAAATTTCGAAAAAGGGGTGGAAAGAACATGGTTGGCCTGGAATTTGAAATTTGGGATTTTGCATAATCCGGATAATTAGCAAGCCATAAAGATTGATTTTCTGATTATTGTGTGTTGTTTTAGATCAAGAATCGACAAGAACTTTGGGAAACGAGAAAGCTCCGATTGAATAGGGTTTGAAATATTTTGAGGTAGGTGATGGCTATTGATTTCTAATATGCATTATGTGTTCATGTACTATTTCGTAGTAGTGTATGAGTTGCATGTTTATGAAATGAATTGTGAATGTCTAATTGTCCGGTAATCAGTTTTGTGGAATGAATTTTTTGTTGCTTGTTGATTTTACAAGTATGTTTGTTCATTGGTTGTGATTGGTTGGACTTGTTATGATATTCGATTGGCTCGGGTATCACGCTTGGTATGAAAATTATTAATGGTTGACTCGAGTACCGCGCTTGGTACGAGTATACTAATGGTTGGCTCAGATACCACGCCTGGTATGAGAATTACTAATGGTTGGCTCGGGTACCACGCCTGGTACGGATTATTTAATTGCATTGTTGTTTGCTTTTGATGGTTTCATGAGTGGACCGAATTTTATTACTGAATTTTGAATTCTGCTTATGGTCCCTGAGAGGCCGGGTGATTTTATGTTAAATGTGAGGTTGATCTTATAGTAGATCGGGATTGTGCGTCTAACTCTTAGGTGATGTTAAGGGGATTCTTAGTGGGTTCGAGATATGTGAAAAAGGGTATATGTTGTTATTTTTGGGTGTGGTCAATGATTGTTATTTGGTTCATGTGTAAATAAGCTAAGAGAGAGATTTAATATCTGGCTATTTGTTGACTTACTACATGTTTCATGTACCTTACTATGTTATGATTTATTGTTCATATTATGTTTATTGGAGCTGGCCAGCGATTCTACCAGTACATGGTGTTTATGTACTGATTCTACATTTATTTTTTTTGTGAGTACATGCAATCTTCCTGCGGCTGACACGCGACCTCACCTGTAGTCCCAACATTTCCAGACATCAAGGGTGAGCTGCTTCGATCGAGCTACCTTGGTCTCTTTATTTCTGTTATAGTCCACTTATTTTGGGTTTAGACTTTTATTTATTTTGGGGTTGCATCCCCATATTTTCTAGACAATTTTGATAGAATGTTTTGATAGGATGACTTTTAGTTCCTATGGAGGGATTTTTCCGCAGGTTATTATTAATAGTATTGAGATTGTTATTAAATTGCTAGTTTATTTTCTTGCACACTAATTTTGAGCTATTAGAACAGTTAAGTTCGGGATCGTTCATGATTCGCTCACTCAGGGGTTGAATGAGTGCCACTCAAGACGGTCTGAGTCGTGAGAATTTTTCTCCTGTAGAGCTATTGTACTTGTTTAGACTAGTTCCTAGGGAAGGATTATATTCAAGTTTTAAAAAGGGGATTTCTTGTATTTAAATTGTAAGAAGTTTTTTCATTATTATAAAGATTATTTCTTCATGTTTTACCTTAATTTTTCGCATTGTCTATTGATCAGGTGATCAGAGTTCTCCTATCTAGGTGTTTAGAATAGGTGTATGCACAGTCCGATAGTTAGATCGTGATAAACATATGTGGTGTTTGAAATTATCGTTGATTTGAAAGATACCTTTATCATTTAAGGCTTCTTATTTTATATGTTTATGCTTTTTTAATATTATACTAAATGTTACCTTGTTTATACTTTTTCCCTAATGGATCAAAATGTACTACATTCTGTAGTGTATTTTTGATTATACATGAGGCCCACCTTCATTATTTCACACATGAGGTTCACGTATTGCACCTGTAATATCACTCTTACCTCCTGATTATATGGGGCTTTTCTTTCATCTTTTTAATTTCACACTTCACTCTAGGTAGGGGTGTGCATCGGTCGGTTCGGTTCGATTTTGTATATTATCGGTTTGGTTTATCGGTTATCGATTTGTAAACATGCAAAACCGATAACCAAACCAATAAGATATTCGTTATCGATTTTTGGTTAATCGGTTTTTGGTCCTTAACGGTTCGGTTATCGGTTTAACCGATAAGAAAATGCTCCTATAATATTTTTGATTTCTCTTATTTTCTTCTTCATATATAGACTACTTTCATGCATAAACATCTATACAAATTACAAGCATAAGCAAATTCAAATACGTTAATACTAAAATAAACTTATTTTCTTTCTTATTAAGTAAACTTGAATACAGTAGCAACGGTAGCAATTTCTCAAAAAGAAAAGCAACACTGATAGGTAGAATGCTATCAAACCAATGACTTTAGAAAGAAAACAACAACACTAAGACAACAACTATAAAATGCAAAAAACAATAGGGTATATATTTAAAATCTAAAGCCACTATTATACAATTATGAATAAAAATATAATCTAAATATAATCTTATTGGGTTATCGGTTTAACCATTAACTAAAACCTTAAAACCGATACCGAACCGATAGCCCAATAATTTTTTTTACAAAACCGTTTAAAAACCGTTAACCCAATAACCCAATACCAATAAACCAATAATATTTTTATCGATTCGGTTTATCGGTTAAACCGGTTTTTGCACACCCCTAACTCTAGGATAGACATGAAAAATATGTAAATGAAATGATAAAATAATATTCACATTATATATTACAATGAATAACTAATATACATATCGTCTTAAATTAGAAATTATATCTGTGAAAGTTAATTTTACTATATTTATCGTGTATTTATTTTACATAATAAGATGATTTACTATCATACAAATATAAAAAAAAAAATTTAGATAAAAAATTTAAAATTTAATCAACACTATTTTAAAAAATAACTTTACGAATAAATATTGAATCTGTGCACAACATTAATTTTTTGTAACTAGTATAATATATATATATATATATATATATATGTGTGTGTGTGTGTGTGTGTGTGTGTATAAAGGAGGGTAGTCTAGTATGAGATTAACCCATGTGGCATCTTGAGAATTAATCACTTGACATTTTTATGAAAAAATTATTATGAAAAATTTAATAAGAATCTAAGTAGAAATTTCGAATTAATAATGACAAAAAAAATATTTTTTAAAAACTAATCAATGAAATAAATTTTAAATGGTAAGTTTATACTATAAATAGAAAAGAGTTTATTTTGTTGAATCTGTTTATATGTACATTTAATATAAATTTTCATTTAAATAATTGAAGTACTTCAAATAAAAAATTAAAATTAAGTAATAGTAATTTACTATAATCAAATTAATTAAATTAATTTTGTATATATAATAAAAGAGTGTAGTCTACATGAGGTTAATTTATTATAGAAAAAAGTACATGCATACTCTATAGAAGCAAACTATTTACAGTTAAATACCCCTTAACTAACTACAGAAAATACCCCCTTCCCTTGTAGCTTTTGTAGTTATTTAGCTCTCTTTTCTTTTCTTTTTTTTTTCTTTTTTTTTTCTATACTTTTTATGTTTATTTATTTTCTCTTTTTCCCCATTTTTTTCTTTATTTTTTCTTTTTTTATGTTTCTTTGTTTTTTCTCTCCTCAAATTATGTTATTTTTATTTATTTTTACACAATAATCTGATTCATTCTCAGTTTTGACTCTCTTATTTTGATTTTTATTTTGATTTTTTATTTTTTATTTCTCTACTTCTTCTAAAAAAAATTCTTTTCTGCTCTCCTTTTTATTTCATGTTTTTTCTTCTTATTTTGTTTTTCTTTATTTTTCATTTATTTTGTTCGCAAATCGTGTTATTTTTTATTTTCTGCTTTTATCATAATTAATCTTGGCTCCTTTCTTTTTGTGTTTTTTTTATCTTTGTTTTTCAAATTTTTTTATTTCTTGTTCATTTTTTAATTTATATTTTTTTCTTCCATAATCTATTTTTATTCATAATTTTTGTTCTCTTATTCTTTATTCCCTTTTTCTATATAAAAATAAAAGATAACTGATATAATAAACATTGGTTCATATTTTTTATTTTTTCTATTCCTTTTTTTCTTATTTATTTCTTTGTTCTTAAAAAAATCTCTTTTTTCGTTTATTTATCTATTTTTCTAAAATCATATTATACTTTATTCTTTTACCATCATCTAATTTCAAACTCAATTTTAGCTTCTTTTTTATTATTTTTATTTTTATTTTTTCTAATTTTATTCAATTTTTTTCTTTTATATTTTTTTTCAACAATCTAATTTTATTCACACTAATTGAGATCTACTTCAGTTATTTAGTCCGAAACTTATTAGTCTTCTATGATACCATCACAGTATAGACTATTTCAACCCTTCGATAAAATACTTCTTAGTATACCACCACAGTATATCTATATACTGAAATGGTATAATCCATCAATGAAACAGTCATCAGTCTTCTATGATACCATCATTGTATATCTATATACTGTTATGGTATCATTGATGTCTGCTTCAACTCTTAGTGAGACCTCTATGATACCATTATAGTATATCTATATAATAACATGATATCATAGAGGATTACTTCAGTCCTTCAATAAAACACTTCTTAATTATTCACGATATCATCACAATATATTTATAGGCTATCCTGGTATTATTGAGATTTGCTTCAGGCTTCAATGATACTATCACTGTATATCTATATATTATCGTGGTATCATTGATGTCTGCTTTAGCCCTTAGTGAGACCTCTATAATACCATCATAGTATATTTATATACTAACATGGTATCATGGAGGACTGTTTCAGTCCTTCAATGAGACACTCCTTAGTATATCACCACAATATATCTATATACTAGACTGGTATCATTCATCAATGAGACAACACTCAATATACTATCACAGTATATCTATATACTGACATGATATCGTGGAGGACTACTTCAGTCCTTCAATAAGACACTTCTCAATCCTTCATTATATCATCTCAATATATTAATATACTATCATGATAGTGGACTTTAATATTTTTTTTTTTTTTTATTATTATAGTTTAATTATTTACTTATTTTATTCTTATTAATCTAAAAGTAGTTAGTTGATATTTTTATCTTTGTAATTTTTTTTTGTTTGTTTAAAAAGGAAAAAAATAGAAAAATAAAAAAAATAAAAAAGAAGATAAACTAATCAAAAAAAAGAAAAAGCAGAGAAAAAAAGAATAAAATAAAATAAAAAGAAAAAGAAATAAATAATAAAATGGGACAAAGAATAAAAAATAATAAATAAAAAAAGATAAAAGTAAAAATAAAAGAATAAATGAGAAAAAGATAAAAGCAATTAATGATAGAATAAAAAAAAATTAAAGTACAAAGACATTAAATGAAAGTATAAAGAATTAAATGAAAGGACAAAAAAGAAGACAAAAAACATATTCACGTGAGAAGAATATAGTATCTCGAGTAATTTTTTTATTGTTCTTGGCCATTCTTAAAATTAATAAGGCACGTAAATATAAATACTTTAATTTTTTGATGCATTTTATGTACTTTTTTCTTTATTATAAGGAAAGTTAAATTGTACATAATTTTTTCTAACCAAAAAAATGATATCAGAGCTATTTTTTTAAAATAGCTCTGATGCCATTTAGTATTATAATCATATATTATTTGTATATTTTTTGAAAATCTGTTTAACATTTTGTGTTTTTTGTTGTTATTTTTCATTTTTTTTATGACATTAACTTTAAAATAATGAAATTTGACACAATAATTTTTTATATAATTTAGCATAATTTTTTTTTTGGGGTAGTATTACAGTAACTTCACATGCTTCTCAAGGGTAAAGAGATAACTTCCTACTTTTTTGTTACCTAAAATATCTTTCAAATCTTAAAAAATCACTTTTAAATTTTGAATATCGAACTTTCTTCTCCCTATAATATCACACCCTATCCAAGAAAAGGTAATTAGCTTTTCAAAAATTTTTTCTTTTCAAAATTTCTTTTTGCACGCATGAACTCTTATATACTCTTTCATACTCCTTATCTTCTTCCTATACTCATCCTTCATATAATATTTTCTCTCTCTCTTTCTTTCTCTTGTTGTTATTTTTATTAATACTTTTTTTCATCTCATGAACAAGAATTTTTATGTTATTTTTAAGGACAAGAAATAAGATATATACTCTACTTGAAAAAGTTATCTACGATGACAAACAAATTTAGCGAATACATTTTTAATAGGTATGAAAAAGCTTTTGAAACTTTAAAAGATTGGAATCTTCGATTAGAAGTTAGAGAATCATCTGAGAAATTCTCTAAGGAATCATCATTGGATGAATTTTTTTAGCAGTTAATGATGAACATGTAGTTAAGCTAGCATTCTTCTTGACTGAAATTGTAGTTGAAAAATTAATCAAAGATTAATTTATTAATTTCTAGCGTTCTTGATTTTAAATTATCTGTTAATATTATATTTTTTAAATCAGTGATTGAATGATAAATCTATTACTATGAGGGCGTTTGGCAATGAAATGTTTTTACTTTTTTTTGAAGTTGAATTTCAAAAATGGTGTTTGGCCATGAAAATTTCCGAATTCAACTTGAAGTTGAATTCCAAAATTTGAAAAACAAGAAAAAAGTGTTTTCACCTTTTTCACTTTTCACTTCTCTCACAAAAAGTCAAAAACAACTCCAATTTCTATTCATGGCCAAACACAATTCCAACTCCAACTCCAACTCGAACTCTAACTCCAACTCCAACTCCAACTCGAACTCCAACTCCAACTTGGTATTTGATTTTCATGGCCAAACGATCACTATATGTATTTTAACTATAGTTAACTTTTAAAAATAACTTTGAAAAATTGTTCATATGTTTTGATAAATCGTTGTTAACATCGTTAGCATCTTGTATGTAGGAATAGAATCTCTGCTTCAACTCTCACATTTTTTTTCTAAGCAGTTCAATACATGCGTGAAGGTCTTTCACTTTCTCCTTCAATGTTACGATCTCGCATACTGTGTGAAATTATCTTTTATTTTTTATTAAAATTTATACATTAAACACATTTAAAGAGGTTCCATTTGAAGAAGCTTCATTTGAAAAAGACATTTTGGTGGATGAAGATTGCAAAAGAGATGAGTGATTTTTCTTGCTTGTTATGATTTTTTATTTAAAAAGAGATTGCATTTAATAGATTCATTCAACCATCACATTGGTCAAAGTAAACCATCATATTATTTTTTCAATTTAGCATTGTTTAGATATGTCCTTTCGTTTACTAAAAGTGAATTGTCACATTGTCTATTTTAAAAAAAAAAAAAAAATTACCAAGTCAATTATTATAGAAATATTTTCAAAGATTTTTCATGTTGTTAAAATAATTTTCTTTCCTATGTAAAAATTCTTCCAAGCAAATCATTTGAAAAGATTTGATTTCATGTTATGATCTCTCATTACTTATCTTGTCAAAAGATTTTTTTTTTTTTTTAAATTTTTTTTTGTAAATAAATCGAGCACCAAAAATTAATGGAGAAAATATATTAACATGATTTGAAAGAACCCCAAAACATATCATTTATTTCATTAATAAAATAAATAAAAGTTACAAAAATCACGACAATAAAAAAATAGTAACAATACCCAATAATCTAAGGATCACCACCCAAATCACCCTCAGTACTTAATTATCATTAATATTTTTATCATTGATAACTTATTTTATGTAGGCATAAAATTTATGCCTCAATTTTCACAAATCTGTCCTAAGTGGCTACATCAATTTACGAAGGTTTTTCATTTGCTCTTTAGTACTTCGATATTTTACACTATTTAACAATCTTCAAACTATTGGAGAAATTTGTAATCCGTCATTAGAAGATATTTTTTTTTGTTATGATTTAATTTGAGTTACTAAAAGCGATGAGTGGAGTAATTTTTATACTTAGGGTCTTGTTATTTATAGACGTGTTGGCTGGTAATTTAACTGTCACATTGATTCAATTATAATAAAAGAAATATTTAATTTTTTAAACGTCACCTAATTTCTTTCAGAAGGTACACCATTTAGGGTGAAAGAGGTTAACGAGATTTCAACTCTGAGAAAAGAAAAGAAGCTCGATCATAAAAAGGAAAGTCAAATTTTATCACATATGTGTGATACCCAACCCATGCAAACATGAACTTTCATGACTTTTTTGAAAAAGAGGTGAATATCTCTCTCTTTCTATTATAGCTCATTTAGTTATGAGTATTTAGGTACATCATTTTTTTAAAGATTTGAAAGATGTTTTGCCAACTAAATGAGATAAGGTATAAGTACCATCTTAAATTATGATCAAAATTTTAGAGACACGCCTAAGCTTTACATAGATCCTATTATCTCCCTTGTTCCCCTTAAACTCATTTTTTTTGTGTATTTTTTTGATTCTTTATGTGCTGATGTGATAGAGAGAGTACATCTCACTCTTTTTGAAAGAATGAAAAGCCAAAAAGTTACTCTTTTTTTTATATTTTCTATTCTTCTCTTTTTCTTTCTCTCTCCTTGTCATCACCTCACCCCCAACCTCAACCACCTCTACCCTCAACCTCCACCTCAATTACCATCATTTTTTTTATTTTTTTGTTCTACAATCCCACCTCCACCCCACCTCACCCCCCATTTTTATAAATTTTTTTTGAAAAAATAATTAACTTTTTATAGATAAAAATTTATTTATTTTTTTAATAAAAGTTTAATTTTTTTTGTACCCTCACCCCTACCTTACCTAACCCCTTCACCCCCAACCCCACCCACCCTAATTTTTTTAAAGAAAAAATATATTTTTTTATAAAAAATTAAATTTATTTTGTACTCCACTCCACCCACCTTACCCTACCCCCTCTTTCAGCCCACCCAAAATTTATTTATTTTTTAAAAATAATCTTTTTTGTACCCACCTCCACCCTCACACACCTAACTCACAACCCATCCCTCCACCTCCACCCACTGTCCTATCTCATACCCACTGCACTCCTCACTCACCCACCCCAATCTACCTCCTAAAAAATATTTTCTACTTTCTAGCCAAACACTAAAAATATTTCTTCACTCATCAATCAAACACTAAAAAATATTTTTAACTAATCAACCAAACATGAGAAAATAAGTAAGAAATTAACTTATTTTCCATAAAAACATATTCATGAAAAATATTTTCCTTCATATCAAACACACCCTAAGTAAGAAAAATATAAAAGAAAAAAAGAGATTTAAGTGAAATATAAAGGGAGGAAGAAATAAGGAAGGAAGAAGAAAAAAATAAAAATAAAATAATAATTTTCAGCTGGTCACGCGTGCACAATACCCTGTACAAGAAATTTGATTATCTAGTTTAAAAGTGTAAATAATTACATTTTAAAAGAGTTTAGTGGGGTAATAGAACTTATGTAAAGTTTAGATATATCTTTAAAATTTTGCCATAATTCAGGGTGATATTTCTGCCTTATCTCCAACTAAATAATTGATTCAATTTTTTTTCTTATTCCAAAACAAAATTATTTCCTTTTTGCAAATCTACCACTGAAAAGAATTTAGATGGAGAAGATAAATCATATGTAGAAAAATTATCATTAAAATATTAATAATTAAAAAATAAAATAAAATTACATGATACGTTATCGATCATTAATGACACCTAAATATGAGTCTTCATTAAAAATAATTATTTTTACGCAATTTTTACAACCGCAAAAGATTAACAGGTCAAGAACATTTCCTTCCTAAAAACGCAAGTCCTCGATAAAAAATCTCCAATCACGTTGTATCCTCCTTTAATTATCAATGATAATTACTCGTGCTGCATATACATTATTTTCATTCACAGATGAATGATGGATTCAAACGTCCGTTGAATGTGATGAAATGTATTGAGACACAATACTTGACATCCACTGTAACAAAAATAAATTGAATTATTAAGATCTGAAATTAACAAATAAAAATATATTAGTAAAAATAAAGAAAAATAAATATACCACTTGATCATGTGTCATGTACGATCTTGAGAGAGTAATATTGAAACGTGAATAGGAAAAGAAAGAAGGAAATATGAGAGTGAACCTTGTCATTTTCTTGATGAGAGAAAAAAAAAATTAGTTAAAAAATTTGATAATTGTAAAAAGAAAACCCTAGAGGTGCTTATATAGACTTTTAAGGAAGGAGAGAAAGACACCTTTTCATTTTTCTCCCATAAATTAAGTTTGACTAAAAAAATCAATTGAATTGTAGATTTTCTTCAAAATAAAATTCTTTTTTAATTAAAGCATCTGCCTAAACTCGAACTAGTGACCTAAGGATTGAAAAATTAATAATTGACCATTTGGATGGAATAGCCTCATCTGCTCGTTCACCCCTCTAATTCTTCTAATCTTTTTTTTGGTAGATCAATAAAGTAAATATTTATAATTCCTTAAGAGTTAATTTGATATTTTTTTAAATTAAATTATGGTGTCTTAACTTATAGTAGGAGAATCTTGATTCAATCTATTGTGATTGAATTGAGTCCCAATTTTGTGAATTTTACGACTAGTCAACACAATTATTGACTTATAGTATAGGAAAATCTTGATTCAATCAATATTGTGATTGAATTGAGTCTCAATTTTGTGAATCTTACGACTAGTCAACACAATTATATTGTTGACTTATGGTAGGAGAATCTTGATTCAATCTATAATGTGGTTGAATTGAGTCTCAATTTTGTGAATCTTACGACTAGTCAACACAATTATATTGTTGACTTATGGTAGGAGAATCTTGATTCAATCTATAATGTGGTTGAATTGAGTCTCAATTTTGTGAATCTTACGACTAGTCAACACAATTATATTGTTGACTTATGGTAGGAGAATCTTGATTCAATCTATAATGTGGTTGAATTGAGTCTCAATTTTGTGAATCTTACGACTAGTCAACACAATTATTGACTTATAGTTAGGGGAATATTGATTCAATCTATATTGTGATTGAATTGAGTCTCAATTTTGTGGATCTTACGACTAGTTAACACAAAATGATATTGTTTTGATATATTTACATGTTAAATATAATTATTTTATCTTATTTTCTATGTAAACATGCTATGCTTTATGATTGTCCAGAGTGCACTAAGACGGATATTGTTTTAATTAATCTAAATTTATTTTAATAATAAAAAAAATTGATCATTGAAAACACTAAAATACTTAATACTTTACAAATCTTATGCTTTCCCCAAACACACACATATATCTTGTCTATTTATTAAACTAATATCCCCCCCCCCCCCTCCTCCTTCCTCCCCAACCGAAAAAATAATAAAATTTGTTTGAGGAGACTCACATAGATCCTTCCCCTAAAATAATGGAAGTACTGTATAATTCTATTTGGGATTCATACGATATGCTCCAATCCGATCTGAACGATTTATTGTTCAGGATTATATTTCCATAATATAATGACTGAAAAATAAGGTGAAAAAAGGGAACTACATTAGCATATGAAATACTTATGAAGATAAACTGACCCCGTCCGTCAATTTTTTTTGAAAAAAAAATTCTATGTCAATTTTTAATTTATTGAAATTGACAGACTGGGTCGGTTGTCCCTCGATTTTAACCATGTCCGTCGTTTTGGTGTCAGTTTTTCTTATAAACCTGACCCAGTTTGTCAGTTTTGGTCCTCGATTTTGACCCAATTTTTAGTAGTGTCAAATTGTGCGATTTTGCTAGTTTTTATAAATTGAGGGTATAAATCATATTTAGAAAAAGTTTATTCAAATTCTAAATATTCTTTGCAAAATATATGATCAAATACAACTCTAATTTTACATTTTTTAAATAAATTTAAATATTTAATTTTTATGGTCAAACGACGACTAATAATTACTTAGACGTTGTGGCAATAGAAAGGTTTTGAAATTTTGAAATGGCAATGAGAAAATATCCTACATATTAATTGTGCTTGATATGCTATTGGCAGCCATTATCATTATTTATTACTGAACTCCATCATCATCATCATGTTGGTACTAATCATGTTACTAAATAGAGCTTTCGCACTATGTGACTCTGTCAAGATGAAAATAGTTCACTCGAATAGTAAAAGAGTGTGATTTTCTTTTCGAAAAAAATTGTCTTCTTTACGTCATTTTCTTAATTTTTGCAGCCTTTTGTAAGAAGATTCTCTAACATATATAGTCCATAACTTACTACCAAGAATTTAACTTTTACCCTTGAGGGGCGGATTGCAAATTTAAATCTTATAGATTGGAAATGTCATTGAACTCATCGATCATTCGAGTTACTTGATTTGTAAATTTACTATTTATATATTTGATAGATTTCTTAACGGTTATGCAGAGTTTGAGTTGAAGGTATTGTGTTCGGATGAACACGTAATTTTAATCATACATTCATCACTGTTATGGCTTGTTTGGGTCGTTTGATATGGATGACAAGACTTAATAATTTTGGGATAAATTAATATAGGATTATTTTATCCAAAGTTTGTTTAGACGTATTAATTAGTCCCGAAATTATTTATCTCATTATTTATTATTTGTACTAAAATGATGAGATTAGTTATACCATATAAATAGCGGAATAATCTCAATTCATCGGATAACTTTTTCATTGCATCCCATACCCAACGACCCCGAAAAGCGATGCAAGTCATAAATAATAGAATATAAAGAGAGTTTATATTGCCAGCATATGAGTAAAAATCCTAGGATTAATTTCATTAGTATCACATTATTTGATTATCCGATCCTCTTGAGTCCTTACCTCATCATAATGCATCATTCAATATACATAGTGAGCATAGGAAAGAATTAGACCTACAAGGCTTGCATGAAAACATGCAACAACATTGTTTTGGCACACTAGGTAGATGTGGTCCAGTTGTCAACTTAATTGGCTACATATGATATGATAGTATCTGTCTTTGATAACTTTTTATAGAAAATAAAATAAATAAAGTTGAGTTTCTTTCTGTACTGTTTGAGAGAAAGGTATTTTGGGTTATTGGGCCATTGGGGTGGTGGGGGGAAAAGGTGATCATCACGCCAACGTCCCCAGTCGTCCACGCGTGAAATATCTCTCTCCTAAGCCTAAGCCTTTCAAATTTCAAAACCCAATGCAACATTCAGCAATGTTATGTTTTGATGAAGGGAGCAGTAATTAGTACCTCTCTCCAACCTAGCTAGCTTCATAAATACAATAACTTAGTGTTAGGTGACTAGTAACAATTAAATAAGTGTCATCGCATTTATTAGAATATCAATAAATACATCGTGTAGTTTATTAAACTTGTATAAAGTTGAACAAGTAGACACACGATGCATGTGTCTACTTGTTCAATTTTATACAAGTCTAAGTGATTATGCACACCCAAAGTTGGAGGACATAGATGTCAACTGAGCCAACGACATGTTTATATGTTATGCTTTTCTTTTTTCTTTGGTTAAAGTGACACTTATTTAAATGCGGAGTAAATAGTATAAAAAAGATGAGAACCTAGCTAGTGCTAGTTGAAACAAATTTAAGGAGAGCCAGTGTTCCGTTGACTGGCTATAATTAAGGTCTACTTCCTATAGAAGAACAGAGCTGCCTCTCTTTCTCAAAAGTGTTGAATTGATTAACAACGTTGTTCCATCAACATGTCTGTAAGTCTCTCTTTTTCTTCTCTGTTCTGTGTGCATATATATATAATAATGTGGATGATATTATAATTATTGTTGTATGTTGCAGATCATGGTGGAGATAAGAGTTCCAAACTTGGATTGTGAAGGATGTGCATCCAAGCTAAGAAAAGCTCTTTTCAAGCTCAAAGGTAAGTCACATTGCTCACTAACATGACCGAAAACGAGTTTCTTTCTCTATGTATAACTAGAACAACAACGTAATCCCACAAGTGAGGTCCGAAAATGATGATGTGTACGCCGTCTTACCCCTACCTTGAGAAGGTAGAGGTAGAGAGGTTGTAATTTCCAATAGACCTAAGTATATGTATAACTAGAAGAGATGATAAGTACTTTTCCCTTTTCTGTACAAATGAGTGATATTAAGGGTCATCGATGAGTCCTCCCTAGAAAATTAAATGGAAGAAAAACAGTACTACTATTAAGATTTAGGAGTAATATGGATAACATTAAGTTGGTTTTAGGTACAAACAATACTGTATTTGCAACCGGAAGGAAATGTTTCCAACTATTATATACTATGATCAATGCAAATTTTTGGGAACAAAAATTTCTATTTGTGGAATAGATACTGTTAACCTTCAAGACTCTGCGATTGAGAACAAAATCGCAGAGTAATGAATTTTGCCCTTAACCTCTGTTCATAGAGCGTTCAAACAGAGCACCATTACTATAGACCCCCGCAACAATACCCTGTGCAAAATTAATTACTACTAGAAACCAATACAAGTACTCAGTTCGTCCCATATTAGTTGTCCACCTTTCAACATAAACTTAATTACTATTAGTAATTCTTTTTGAAAGTGTAAACACTTGTTTGTAAAGAGTTATGGGACGGAGGGAGTACCAATTGGTTCGAACAATTAGTTGGTCTAGCCCAGATTTCCATTAGAATTGACTTTAAGTTGATTAGTACATTATTTGAACAAATCCAATTTGAAACAAAAAATGCATTAGGTGAAATAATGGTGGTCCGATTGTGAGTACATTTGAAATTGTAAATTGAAGGGACAACATTTACACAAATTAAACATCATCATGTACATGTTACTTATTTCTTGAGAATCAATTTCATCAGGAGTAGAAACTATAGACATCGATATGGAGACGCAGAAAGTAACGGTAAGAGGGTGCGGATTGGAAGAGAAGAAAGTGCTAAAGGCAATAAAACGAGCAGGGAAAGCAGCAGAGCCATGGCCATATCCAGTTGGATACTCACATTTTGCTTCATTTTATCAGTACCCAAATCACATCATCAGCCATTACTACGACACGTCCAGAAACGTCGCAGCACCAAGTGTGCACACATTTTTCCACACTCCATCAGTTTATTCAGTTGCCGTAGCATCAGATGAAGCAGTTGCTTCTCTTTTCAGTGATGACAATCCACATGCCTGCACCATCATGTAACATGTATGAGCTTATTATTCTACTGTTACGTTTTTAGATTTGTTGTTTTGGCTTAATTATTCATCCTATGTAGTGCATATATCCTCGTGATACTATTGTTCCTACAAGAAAATTTTCTTACATAGATGATGGCTATCAAGAAAGTTGAAGGTCACTTTTGTAATTTGGGATATTCGCGCAATTTAGGATTTTTATAATTTGGCTACACATGTAATTTAGCCAATTAAGTTCGTTAGGGTTAGCTTTTGGGGTATTTAGGTTACTTTGTTAGCCAAATATCCACCTTAGTATAAATAGTCCTTAGCCTTTCATTTTTAGGGGAGATTATTTTGATGAAAAATGTATTCTCTTGAGAGGGTTTTGATGGTGATGTCATTGTTGAACACATTTATGCAAGGAGTGATTTCAAGTGGATTTTTTTTTTCCATCGGAAGTATTCCTTTAATTTAGGTTCACTTTGCTTGTAATGGTTTGATAATCTTTACTCTCTCATTTCAACTTTACTTGTCCACTATTGACTTAACACACTTATTAAGAAACTATAAATAGAAGGACAATTTTACCATATCATCCTTTAAATATAATAAAAACAATATCTTGAAAAATGCATTAGGGAAATGACGGTAGTTAATGATAAGAGTAAATTAGGAAATTAAGTGTTAAATTATCTCTTGATTTTATCAATTGGACAAGTATTGTTAAACAATTATTTTTAGTATAATAGACGAGTAATTGCATGTGTGAGACCTATGTGTAGACGTCTAGTCATCATATCAATTAGCGTTTTCCCCATGCAATCTTGTTCGTCAAATCATCCAACTACTTTGGATGTTGAAAGATTTTTAATTTCTCTGTCTTGCTTTGTCAAGTGCATAGCTAATGTGAAGGCTTCCACGCCATTCAGTCATTTAATTTGGTTTCTTGACTTGAGGAGCTAGCATGACATGACAAGCAAAATAGGCAAAAATTGCAGAAAAGAGTGGAACTTGAATATACCTAGCAAGGGGGCTGGTCTCATTTAGGACCATCTTTTAGAAAAAAACGTTCATTGGGTTAAATTTCTTACATAAAAAATAGCTTATTTATTTCTTATTGCTTAAATTGGCCTTTCGGTCATTTTTCATTACCAAAATTGATCATTCGGCCTTTGCTTTTCTTCTTCTTCTTCCTATCAATCTCCTTGATAAATGGGCAGAAATGCAGTGGGTGGATGGTCGTTCAAGATCATGATGTTCTATCTGGTGGAGCCACCACTCAGCAAACTTGATTTTTGGAAATTCCGGCGACTGCGCACACTCCCAACTCTCTCTCGCATCGTGAATACGCACACCACCACACACATCAACACTCGTGATTTTTGTGTATAAATCAACACTCATGTGATAATTGTATCTCTATAATTTTGTATTGGTATACATTGGTCCATATTCACCTTACAAATTTGTATACATTTATTTGCATTGATATACATTGGTTCATATTCACCTAACAAATTTATAATTTTTTTTTGGCAATTAACCAACATATTTTATTAAGCACCAAGTAAAAAGTACAAATCCAGAGCACACAACCAGTCTGCTCATCTAAAATCACCTACATCCTAGTTACATTTCCAGCCACAACAAGTACTACAACTCACAAACATAATCAAAGACCATCTTGTTCTCCCTTACTTTAACACACAGTGTAGTCTGTATGTTGTGAGCCAGTTCTTCTCGGCTTCTGCATTTGTTGTTAAAAACTTTTAGAGTTCCTCTCTCCCCATAGTTTATAGATCACCATTGCAAAGGTTGCTTTAAGTAGGACACCTTTAGGTGTTCTATCTCCATTCCTGGTCCCATGACAAGATGCTTCGTTACCATCGCACCCATACTAATAGACTCTTCCAAACATCAATAGAATAGGCACAATCAAATAGCAAATGTTATAATGTTTCTACATATCCACTATATAGAAGTCAGATATCAGTAATAGACATGCCCTATTGGAGCAATATATACTTAGTTCTCAACTCCCTCAAAAGGCTCAACCATAGTACAAAGATGTGCATTGGGCATGCTGCATTATGAGACACCAAACTTCTCCAAGGTACATTGGTTATCTCCTCACTTTCCTCCCTTGATCTCTTTGGTTTGATATGTCAGTGCTTTCTCATATTGAACATTTTCCTAACCATCTAAGAAACTTGCCTTGGGACCTCCATAGAAAGCCAAGAGTTATGTTTTATGTAATAGAAGTGCACCCAAGTTATCCACATTTGTTCCTTCGGTTGACTCAGGGCCCATAACAGTTTGCAAATGGTAGCTAGGTTCCATACTTTATGATTGACCATATTCAGTACCCTGCTCCCTTAGGCATACACTCTCTATCCCATGTAACCAAAGCTCTTCCGGAAACTTTTGCTTCACTTATCAATAAATAGCTTCTACAAGTTGCTTTTATTATTTTTATGACCTTTTGAGGCATGAGAAATAGTTGAAACTAGTAAGATTGGATACCCACGAGTGGTTTACATTTTGCCATGATTAGTCTTTTAGTTGATAAGGAATCCTTAAGTATTTAAAGGACAATTCACTTAGTTCATAGCCCATAAATTGTAGGATATCCTCCTTCGTATCTCTGTCCGCTCCTCCAAACTAGATGCGACTTTTACCAAGGTTTGATTTTAACCAAGAAGCCTCAGAGAATCCATTAAACTTGTCTCTCAAAAATTGAACAAATTTCAAATCTCCCCTAGTGAACATCAATAGGTCATCAGCAAAGCAAAGATAAGTAATTTCGAATCATTAGCACCTTGGGTGATAATTGAAACTTGAGTTATCCCTAGAGAATTAAGGCATCTAAGCAAATATTTCATTGACAACACAAATAGGTCAGGGGAAATAGGATCCCTTTGCCTAAGTTCCTGTTTGGCTTGCATAGTTTCAGAGAGAACCCCATTAATTTGGAATCTATAGTTGACAGTTGTCACACAAAATATAATCCAAGTGATCATTTTTCCGGGAAATCTCAGTAATAACTATTTAAGGAAATATCATTCAAGTGAATCATATGCTTCTGAATATCAACTTGAATCATGCATCCTGGGATATATGTTTCATGGTGTAGCCTATAACCAACTCATAGCTCAAGAGGATATTATTTGAAATTAACCCACGAGGGATGAAAGTAGATTGAGTTGCACCCATAATACGATCAACCAAAATATCATCAATCATTAATATTTTATTCTTTTATTTAAGGTCACTCAAACAAAGAAGAAGGCAAACTTCATGCAGATAATGTTGGAAAATAATCTTATATTTCAAAAAGAATTATTATCTTTTAATATATTATTTATATCATCTTTATTACTCTTAATAGTCAATTTGAAAAGTCAAATATGAAACTAATTTTTTGTCATTTATTGACATTTACCTCTCTTTATTGATCATTAATTTTTGCTCTTCATTAGCCTCATAATTACCCTTTAATCCTTCACATTTATCACATAGTTGTTGATGATTTTCAACTTGGCAATAGATGACTTCTTTCATCATCTATATAAAGTGAAGTAAGTCTTTCTTACTAAAAGAGAGAGAGAGCAAGACAAAATCTTACTACCAATTTTCTATAAGTGTGCTGGGTTTTCTTTGGTTAATCTTTGTTAGATTATGACTCATAGTTTTATACTAGATGAACTTGTTGAATTCTGGAGATACACCTATACCGGGTGAAATATCTTTAAGGATAGTGTCACTTGACATGCCTCAAGCTATGAGAACTCTCTACAAGTGTTCATGAAGAAGTATTTTTCGTAAGATTTCCAACAGATAAGTGGGTTGAGCCACGTGCTAAGCGCACATATGTAAGTATTCTATCTACGTCATTCTATTTATGTTTATTTGTCTTAATGTTAAATTCTTACTGAATTTCTTTAATTATTTTATCTTTTAGTATAGACTCAATATTTACAATCGGTTAAGGGGTACCGTCGTACTCTACCAACTAATAGTCAGAGTGCACCGCTTATCCAAGAGCAAGTAGACTGGTTCTGAAACGAGAGTACGAGTGGCACTGTAAGAGGTTCAGTTTACGATCTGCCTAACAAGGCCAATCACAACAGGCAGTTTGGATTGCAAAGATCTTCCTCGAGGATCAATGAAGTGGATAGATAGGTCATGTTTCCAATGGAGGATAAGATAGCTCTACTATCCATCCAACTTTCATCAACAATCGAGAGGGAGAGGCAGAGAGACGAGCAGCTTGCAGCGACAGCCAAGAGGAAAAGGCTAAGGGACCAAAGGTATACGGGGCTTCAAGTCCAGATAGACAAATTACTTGATTTGGGGGAGATCCTCTCGTATCTCGGTGATAGATATCGACATAGTCATCCACATTCTCGAGGCCCGAGGATGAGGATAATGGAGAGGAGGACGATGATTAGTTGCATGTATTACAGACTACTCTTTGATGTATATATTTGAGACTTATACTTTGTATGAATTATTTTAGACTTTTGAGACGGTGTGATCGTAGTTTTAATTATATTTCAACGATTTTGAGTTTAAATTGAAGTAGTGTAACGTAAACGTAGTTTGATGTTAACTTGACAACTTTTTGAGCTGATTTGTAACGAAAAGTATTAAATTCTATTGAATTTTGAATGTGGGAAATAGAAAATGAAGCATTTCGTTGCCAGTTTTCATGCATAAAATCGACTTCCAGAGGTCGATTTTTTTTTGCACCAAAATTGCTAGAAATTTTTGAGGTTGGTTTATTGTAAAAAAAATTCTAGAAATTTTTATGATTCGACCTTAGGAGGTAAAAAATTTTATATTATATTTTTCAAAAAATCATATATTTCGACTTCCGTAGGTTGATATATGACCTCATGAGGTCGGATATCTAGATAAAACGATAAAATATATGAAACCCGACCTCACTAGGTCGGTTCTTTTTAACATTAATAAAAAAATAAACATATTCGACTCTTGGAGGTCAGAAATTTTTGACCTCAAGAAGTCGGGATCGAAAACTAATACCAAAATTGATTTAAACCAGATTTTTGTCTTAGATATTGGACCGTCCTCACGAAATCAATTTTACCGATTTCTAGAGGCCAATTTTATTTTTTGACCAAACTTTTTTTGTATTACGATTTTAGGTCCTTTTTTTGAGAAAATCGACCTTCGAAGGTCAAAATTTTTGGTTAGTTTTGACTTTTTTTAGTAGTGGATACAAATTATTTTAAAACCCTATGTCGGATGAATTTTTTTTTAATTCAAAAGTTATGTTGGACGGGCATAATTTTGGTATAAAATAATCATTAATTCTATCGAACAAGTAAAATTTATTTGTATAGTTAAATTGTTCACAAGTTCTTTTAGACCGGGAAGACTTGAAACTATGTTTATTCTACCTATCTTATTGAATTGCTCACCATTTGTGAACAATTAAGCAATCCAAGCAAGTTTTGATGGTGATAGTTGAAAACAACCGACCTCCAAAGTTGGTAATATTCTAAATGGATTGAGATTTTTGAATGAAGCCTCATGAATTCGAAAGACCATGATGTCAAAAGGGGACAAATAAAGTGTCTTTTAGCCTATTCGGCCTTAACATTAGGTGACGAAATATTAGTTTTGATGACGATAGTAGAAAAGATAAAAAAAACTTCAAATAGAGAATCCACCACGAGATTAAGAACTGAAGATCAATTAATATCAGATTACTCATAACCTGACTAATAAATCCATTTAAGATCGAGATAAGAACAAAATCACATCACTTCAAGAAATTATCATAATTTAATATAATAAATTTTCTGTTATAAGTGGTCTTATATGTGCATTATTGACTTAAAAAACTATTAGTTAAAATCACTTGAAACTAATAGATTTTTTATTTATTCCAGCAGATTTTGAATTTATTATCTACAAAAGATTAGGGTTAAATTTTTTTTTTATAAGATTTGTTATTACACCATGTATATCTCACCTCAGTCTTGACCACTTTTTACATTATCTATTTACAAATCTTAGTTTGTTTAACTCGAAATTCATCAAGAGTGTCAACACTAATTCACCATGGCTGATTCTTCTTATTGTAGTCATGAAATCATTTTGAAAAGGATTATTGAATACATACATTGAAAATTAAGAAGAATTTTGCCATTGTGGATTAAGTGTTGACGGGCTAGATGAATGTCAATTTCGTCACTTTTTTTTATAGGTATGTATGATAAATTTTTATTTTATATGATGCATAGCAGTTAGGACATACATCAATTGTGTATATGTTACTAGATCTGTTATTTTTTGAAGTTTTAATTTTAATAATAGTTTACAACACCGCCAATATTAACAAGTCTAAACAAAGTGAATAACTAGAAATATTCAAACTTCAATTAGGTCACTTTTTTTATATGGTATGTATTATAAATTTTAATTTTAGCAGATGTATAGTAGCTAGGACACATTTCGTATTACTTCAATCGTGTAATCAGTTATTAGATCTACTGCTTTTGGAGCTTTGCTTTTTTTTTTTAAAAAAAAATCTAGTTAATAACTTTGTTTAGTTTTTTAATATCGGTGGTGTTATGAACTATTCTAGTTATTTGTTCGCCCAATTTTTATTCTTTTTGTTTTGTATTTTTCTGAATTGTACTTATGAGGAAAAAGTTAAACTTATGAGATCTGTCTCTATCTTTCTCTCAATACATTTAGATTTAGCCCTTCTCAAATTTGAAAGAATTTTTTGGAGAAGGTTTTCCTGAAAAAAAAGTACTCTGATTCATGTTTTAATAGTTGATTTTGAAAGTATAATTCTAATCTTAGAAGAAAAAAAAGTGTTTCAAGGCGGTGTTGATTAAAAGTGACTTTGTTCGACTTCTTGTTGGTGTTAAATTTTATTTTGATCAAACACGAATCTAGTAACCTATACAAGAATGAAGTATACAAAATATATCACAGCTATTAGATATCTGCAAAAAAACTGTAATTTAGGTTAAACATCCATATGAAAATGGTGAATGCATTAAAGTTTGTCAATTGTCCTCCATTGTTATCTATAACTATAGACATCAAAAATTTATGAGACTCGTATTTTTGTTGGGGTTCTTGAAGGATACTCTAGTCTAAATTAGCTCACGCTATGGGTGGTAATTGGGCGGGTCAAAATGGGTCAAGATAACAAAAGAGTCAAGACCCAATTCGATTTAAATTTGTTTGGGTTAAAAGGAGTTGGATCAAAACGGGTGAGGTAATGGGTCATAACCCAATCCGTCTAATTTTTACTAAGTTTTAATTACTTTATTTGTCCTTTTATATATTTTTAGTACCTAATAAAATTATTTTTTTCATTATTATGGCTATATATAATATATCAAATAAAAAAAAGTCTTTTTAAAATATTTTGACAAGTTTTCTCAAAAATCAATTTGGGCTACATATCAACTCAATTTTTAATGGGTTGAAATGAGTTTGGCTGAAATGGTTGAGCTAATAAATGAGCGGGTTAATAACCAACCCAAATTTAAATTGGTTGAACGGGTAGAACGGGTTGGGTTTGATTTTGCCACCCTTAGCTTATGCTTATAGGCTATATAAAGAATAACATATTACCTTGAAAAGGCATCTGAAAATCCCATAAACTCCTACATATTCATAACAGATCAAGGCATCAAATATTGCCTTTGTCAAAGTCGCCACCCTATATTTCGAACGATCAAATACATCGTAAGGAGGTCTACATCATTCTATATTCGAAAATGTAACGATCGGGTCCGTCGTTACGGGTAGTCCAATCGTGCCAAGTTTTAGAGTTAGAAAACTCCGGGTTTGGGAGTTTGAAACTCTGGGCTAGGCTAGCCTCGACCGGTTTTGGAGCGAGGTAGAATCTAGGGAAATCCGGGTAAAGATGAGTTTAGGTGTCTTGGATTGAGCTAGTTTTACACGTAGCCAAGACATAAAGGAGTCCGGGGGACTTTTTAGAATCGCATTTGGGTAAGTAGAACTCCCGAAATCGCGTTTGACGTGAAGGGGTTGTTTCAGGACATCGGGAGAAACATGTGTGTTGTGAAATGGCCAAAACTGGCAGATTTCCAGACATTCTATCCGTGACGAGCGCGGTCACGCGCGATATCAGCCACCGCTATAGCGGTAAAAATTACCGCTATAGCGGCAGTCAAAGGGCGGTCAACCTACTTAAGACCTCTATAGCGGCAGTCTATCGCTATAGCGGGCCGACGAGTTTTTAATACAGAAACAGCTCCCAAAATATTCAGTTTTTCTCAAGTTCATTTTGGGAGAAGGGCTAGGTGATTCCAGGCATTTTTCTTCCTTTTTCTGTCAAAATTCTTCCCTAAGGTAAGGTTTTCGTTCCCCAATCTTTGTATTACGTTTCCTATGCGGTAGAATTGCTAGGAGGAAATTTGGGGAAAGGTTAGAATAACCTAGGGATGGTGAAATTCGGGGAAGGAAGGGGATTCCAAGCATGTGTGTTCTTGGGTATGGATTAAAGTACATTATTATGATCATAGGTTATTTAATTCCCTGTTTATCCGTAAAAAAAGATAGAACTAGGAAAATTAATGGTAGAAGAGCCCGAGAAAAGGGTGGAATGATCATGGATGGCCTGGGGTTTGGAGATTTGGTATAATCCTGGTAATGTACAAGCTTTGTGTGTTAATTATATATACTGTGTGTTATTTTTAGACCAAGAACGAGAGAGAAATCCGAAACATGGGAAAACTCGGGTCAAATAGAGCTTGGAACATTTCGAGGTAGGTGATGACTTATGATTTTCTGTGAATGTGTATATTCATGTACTCATGTCTAAGTGATTGTATGCATTACATTGCTTAGGGAAATTGTGTGGAATGTCTAGGTTCCTGTTTACAGTCTGTGATTGAACGGTTTTACTTGTTGGTTTTACAAGTTGTGCGTGTCCATATATTGACTATAGTTTGTTGACATTCGGTTGGCTCGGGTACCACGCCTGGTACGAGTATAACACATGGTTGGCACGGGTACCACGCCTGGTACGAGTTTACTTCATTGCATCTTGCATTATTTCATTGACTATTGTATTGCATTGGTTGATATTGGTTCTGTGAGTGAACCGGGTTGTTTTACTGAATGTGATACTTGGTATTGGTTTTGTGAGTGGACCGGGTTGTCTAGTTAAAGGTGTTATTGTTGGTGGTCCTTGAGTGGCCGGGAACTTGTTTAACTGATGTGTTGGTCTTGATTTAGGCCGGGTTGAATCATTACTTGGTATGTGTCTAGAGGGGATTCCAGGGTGAGTCCGGGCTAGACTGAAGGGTATTGTTAATGGATCATGTTCGTGGTATAGAACTGTAAGAGATGAATTTCATACTGGACAAGGTAGGTAGAGACTTGTAGTCTAGGGCATGTATACTTGTTGTATGTTTTCCATATATTTACTTGTATATGTTGTACTGTTATATATATTATTTACTTGGAAACTGGCTGATGATCCTACCAGTACACAGTGGTGGTGTACTGATACTGCACTTGTCTTTCTTTTGGTGAGTACAAGAAATCTACCAGCAACTGAGACGCGACCTCGTATCTAGCACCAGCGATTTCTGACTTTCAAGGGTGAGCTGTTTGTTTCGAGCTACCTTGGGTTATCTTAGAGTTTCAGTCCATTTGTTTCGGACTTAAAACTATTTCATTTTTGTCTTTTGGGGTTGCATCTCCGTATTCTAGAAATTTAGTATTGATGTTTAGTACAATGACTTTCAATTCCTAGGAGAGATTTTCCGCACGATAATAATTATGTTTAGTTATTAAATTGTTTGATTGTTAGTTTACTTTTCGCTTGCTGGTTTTAGGCTGTTAGTCTAGGCAAGGGTTGAACTTTATTAGTTCGCTCATCCGGGGGTTGGGTGGGTGCCATTCACGATGGATTGGGTCGTGACAAATATGGTATTCGAGCCTAGGTTCGTTGATCTCATTGTACCAGATAGGTCTAGTAGAATCTTGCGGAACGGTGCGGAGACGTCCGTACTTTTCCTCGAGAGGCTATGGGGCTTTAGGAAAAACTATCTCTTCCTTCTTTCCTTCGTGCTATAACTCGATTCCAATTGGTATCTGGTGATACAAATTGGTATCTATCCTCGTTCCCTCTTCTGTTCGCAGATGGTCACTACAAGGAATAATGGAGCAAGGCCAGTGATCCCAGCAGCGGGCCCGGCAGTTCGTGACAGAGGTAGGGGAAGGGGCAGGGGACGAGCTGGAGCCGCACCCGCCAGGGGTGGATAACCCCTCCCCCACCCCAGGATCATGTGGGTGAGGATATAGAAGAAGTGGTTGTAGAGGATGGAGGGGCTCAAGAGGAGGCGGCACCGGTTGGGGGTGCAGGCCTTCCTACTATGACACCGGAAGCTTTTAAGCAGGCGTGGGATATTCTGAGTGGGTTGATTGGTGCCAGAACCATACCCGCAGCTTATGCAAATCAGGCCTTGGATACTAAGACAACGACTACTACTACACCAAGGATGGATGCAACTTCGGGCACAAATGATCTCCTCAGGCCAATGCTAGGCCCAGTGATGACTGGTAATGAGCATGAGATGCTGACTAAGTTCCTTAAGCTGAAACCTCCGATGTTTTAGGGTACAGACAAGGAGGTGCCTATGAGTTTATCCTGGATTTCCATGAGAGGTTGCAGAAATTGGGTATTGTACGTCAACATGGGTGGAGTTTGTCACTTTTCAGCTGCAGGGTGATGCCAAGCAGTGGTGGAGGTCTCATGTTGAGTGTCGGTCTTCTATCCTACCTCCACTGACTTGGGAGCAGTTCCACGCGTTGTTTCTAGAGAAGTACGTTCCCCGTACTTTGAGGGACCGGAAGAAGGATGAGTTTCTGAACTTGGAGCAGGGTAGCATGTCGGTCTCAGCTTATGAGGAACGGGTCCGGTTGTTTGTCAAGGGTCTAAATAGTAAACTACAGGTACTGTCGATGCATATGACTTCTTCGGGAAAGGGATTTAATGATGTGGTGGATTATGTGAAGAAGATTGAGGGAGTTAGACAAGCGGGGCAGGCTAAGGCTTTAGCCAAGAAGCCCCAGAATGAGGGAAATTATGGTGGTTCATACTCCAGGGGCCAGCATCAGCAGGCTTATCCGGCCCGTCCTATTCAGTCAGCTCTGCCAGCTACTACAGGTGGTCGTCAGAGAGCTCAGTCTTCAACTCCTAGAGGCCAGGGAGCATCCTATACATCAGCTAGCAGACCTACTCTTGACCGTGGTTGCTTCCATTGTGGTGAGTTGGGCCACTTTAAGAGAGAGTGTCCACATAGACATACAGGTAATAAGGGTCAGCAGCAGACTAGAACAGTGGTTCCGGCAGGCAGAGGCGGTAATGCTAGGGGCCGCCCACATGGTGGGCGAGGTAATTTTCAGGGAGGCCGGGGAGACCAAGGGAACAGCGGCGCAGGTAGGGGTGCGGCGCAGTCGGCCCGGGAAGTCGCCCAGATTGATGATCGGGCTCATTGCTATTCTTTTCCAAGGAGGATTGAGGCGGAAGCCTCAGATGCGGTGATCACATGTGTTATTCTTGTCTGTGATAAAATGGCTTCAGTATTATTTAACCCAGGCTCTACGTATTCTTATGTGTCTGTGAGTTTTACTTTGGGGCGGGGTTTGACTTGTGATATCCTTGATTCCCCTATCTATGTTTCTACCTCAGATGGAGAGTCGGTGGTTGTGACTCATGTATATCGTGACTGTTCGATTATTTTTGTGGGGTTACATATTTGGGTAGATTTGGTAATTCTGGATATTACTGATTTTGATATTATCTTGGGTATGACTTGGCTATCTCCTTATCATGTTGTGTTGAACTGTAACACCAAGACTGTGGCTCTAGAGATTCCGGGTAAGGATAGACTAGAGTGGGAAGGTGTGTACATGCCTAAGCCAGTTAAGATAATATCATTTGTCCGGGCTAGGAAGCTAGTGGAGAGGGGGTGTCTAGCCTTTTTGGCTCATCTTCGGGATGATAGTGTGGAGTCTCCTCCTATTGAGTCAGTTTCAGTGGTTTCTGAATTTTAGAGGTGTTTCCAGCGGACTTGCCTGGTATGCCTCCGGACAGGGACATAGCTTTTTGTATTGATTTGGAGCCAGACACTCGTTCCATTTCCATTCCTCCGTATCGTATGGCTCCGACAGAGTTAATGGAACTTAAGACTTAGCTGCAGGAACTCCTAGATAAGGGATTTATATGTCCCAGTGCTTCACCTTGGGGTGCTCTGGTCTTATTTGTAAAGAAAAAGGATGGTAGTATAAGGATGTGCATAGATTATAGGCAGCTGAACAAGGTGACCATCCGGAATAAGTACCCTCTATCCCGTATAGATGATTTGTTTGACCAGCTTCAGGGTGCATCAGTGTTCTCAAAAATTGACTTAAGATCGGGGTACCATCAGTTAAAGATTAGACCTGAGGATATTTCGAAGACTGCTTTTCGGACTCGGTATGGACATTACGAGTTTCTAGTAATGTCGTTTGGTTTGACCAATGCGCCGGCAGCATTCATGAGTTTGATGAATGGGGTGTTTAAGTCTTACTTGGATTCCTTCGTTATTGTGTTCATCGATGATATTTTGATCTACTCTAAGAGTAGGGAGGAGCATGCTAATCATCTTCGTATTGTGCTGGATATCTTGAGGCACCAAAAACTTTATGCAAAATTCACTAAGTGCGAGTTTTGGTTGACTTCTGTGGCATTCTTAGGGAATGTAGTGTCAGAAAAAGGGGTGATGGTGGATCCCCAGAAAATTGAGGCAGTCAAGAGTTGGGTTCGGGCTAGCTCTGGGTAGCGGTTCCTTCGAGTAAGAAAAAAGTACTCTTTCCCATGTTTGGTGACTTCCCTTCTGTGTAGACTGCCTAGCAGGCTTTCAGTCTTGGTACTCTGGTGGCCGACCAGAAGAAAATCTATCTTCGTGGGTAAGCTATCGAACAATCTACTTACCATCCCTCTGACGGTTAGCCAAGGTTCGAGAATCTATGAAAGGACATCTAAGGCTAAGATTACAAAGTAAAGGAAGGGAAAGGAGTCTATCTATCTGCCTAGCTTTGGTATATTTCCCCCAACGCAATCCACAGAAATTCCATAAACTTTTATGGGGAACGTCGATCTCTCTCTATGGCGTAGATAGATAAACCCTAAGCTAGTCTTGATGGACAAGAAATGCCTGCTCCGCTACTAAACTCACTTGGAGAAAGAATAGACTATGAAGGGGTCAGTCAAGCGGTTCGAGTTTTCGGTCGGTTCTCATTCGCCTTCCCCCCATGATTGAAATAGACGGCTAGGAAGGTACAAAGTGACTCGACTCTAAAGGAGAGGAAAGAGGCATGTACGATGCTTCTTTGGCCAAATACAATATACAAGTGGGACCTGCACTATGAGCAAGCTGTGCGGCGAGCGATAGTACAAGCAAGCTAACACGCGGGCGAGGTTGAAAGGGACTTGTGCAACCTTCGGATTATCCTGTTTTAAATACAAAGCAGTATACAGAAAACCTAAACGTCGTTTCAGTTTCACAAATAAAAGTAGGACTAAGACTAAATGACTCAAAACTAGCATTGAAAGTAGGTCCCTCTTCAGGGTAGTTTCAAAATTCTGGTAAGAAATTCGCACCTGACTGTGATAGCCTGATCGAGGTAAGGAGTTTTGTTGGGCTCGCGGGGTACTACCGGAGGTTTGTTAAGAATTTTGCTTCTATTGCTACTCACCTGACCAGGCTGACACAGAAAGAGGTAGTGTTCGTGTGGTCCGACAAGTGCGAGGAGAGCTTCCAAAAGCTCAAGACACTTTTGACCACATCTCCTATTTTGTCCTTACCGGTTGAAGGTAAAGACTTTATTGTTTACTGTGATGCTTCACATTCTGGTTTAGGTGTTGTGTTGATGCAGGATAAGAATGTGATAGCCTATGCATCCAGGCAGTTGAAGGTGCATGAGAGAAATTACCCGACTCACGATTTAGAGTTGGCAGCGGTGGTTTTTGCATTAAAAATCTGGAGACACTATCTTTATGGTGTCAAGTGTGAGGTATTCACAGATCATCGCACTCTGCAGCACATTTTCACTCAGAAGGATTTGAATCTGAGGCAGAGGAGATGGATGGAGTTATTGAAGGATTATGATATGATAATTCAGTACCATCCGGGTAAGGCTAATGTGGTGGCAGACGCATTGAGCAGAAAAACTGTTAGCATGGGTAGCTTAACTTATTTGGGGGCGTCCAAATGACCATTGGCTAAGGAGATTCGGGCTTTGGAGGCCAAGTTCATGCACTTGGGTGTTTCAGATCAAAGTGGGTTGTTGGCCAGCATTGAGGTCAAGGCCACCTTTATAGAGGAAATAAAGGTGAAACAGTTTCAGGATCCGAAACTGGGTAAATTGCGAGGTAAGGTAATATCCGGGGAGTCCAGAGATGTCATGTTAGACTCTGGTGGAGTGTTGCATTTCAAGGAGAGGATTTGTGTTCCTCGGGTTGACGATATAATTCAGAAAATCTTAACAGAAGCTCATGGTTCGCGGTACTCAATTCATCCAGGTGTGACCAAAATGTACAGGAACTTGAGGCAGCATTACTGGTGGCCCGGGATGAAAAGGGACATAGTAGATTTTGTGTCCAAATGTCAAAACTGCCAGCAGGTAAAGTATGAGCATCAAAGAACTGCATGACTACTTTAGAGAATGCCAATTCCAGAGTGGAAGTGGGAAAGGATATCCATGGATTTCGTGGTAGGTCTTTCCAAGACATTGGGGAAGTATGACTCAATTTGGGTCATTTTTGACAGGCTGAGCAAGTCCGCTCATTTCATTCCGGTCAGGGTAGATTACAATTTGCAGCAACTGGCTAAGATCTACGTGAAGGAGATTGTGAGACTGCATGGGGTACCACTGTCCATCATTTCAGACAGGGGTACGCAGTTTACTTCTAAGTTCTGGGGCAAGTTACATGAAGAGTTGGGTACACAACTCACTTTTAGCACAACCTTCCATCCTCAGACTGATGGTCAGTCGGAGAGGACGATTCAGGTACTGGAGGACATGCTGAGAGCATGTGTGATGGACTTCGGGGGTCATTGAGACCAGTTTCTACCATTGTGCGAATTCTCGTACAATAATAGCTACCACTCCAATATCGATATGGCACCGTCCGAGGCCCTGTATGGAAGGAACTGCAGATCACTGGTTGGGTGGTTTGAGGAAGGTGATGTGAAGCCTCTGGGTGTAGACTTGGTGAAGGAAGCGCATGAAAAGGTAAGAGGAATACAGACCAAGTTGCTGGCTGCTCAAAACAGGCAGAAGGAGTATGTAGATCGCAAGGTCCGGGACATGGACTTTCAGATTGGTGAGCAGGTATTGTTAAAGGTATCACCCATGAAAGGGGTTATGCGGTTTGGTAAGGAGGGCAAGCTTAGCCCTCCGTTCATCGATCCGTTTGAAGTGCTTGAAATTGTGGGGCCAGTGGCTTACAAGTTGTGTCCTTTCTTACCATCTCCAAAGGAGACACTTCTACCTTGAAATGCCTTGAGTGAGAGGAATTCTTCCATTCTTTCAGTCATATGCTTGGAGCAACCACTATCCATGAACCAGCTCTGGCTGCTACCTTTCACTCTCCCCTGCACAAAGAGTCATTTGTTATCCTTGGGAACCTATTTTAGGTTGAATCCCCAGTAATGAAATGGAGGATGAATGAGGCTTTTTCTAGCCTAGCCTGGCAACCTGATTCTCCTGGATGGGGGACCAGGTTGCCTGGTGTTTTCCTTTCTTTAGACAAAGGTTCTGCCCCTTCTAGCAGCAGTTGATCTTGCAGGGCAGGTGTCCTTGTAGCGACCATTTCTACCACAGTGAGTACACAATCAATTGTCTGGATTTGACACATACTTGCTATGAGGATCATAACGAGGATTTTTCTTCTGAAAGCCAAGGCCCTCACCAACATTGGATCTCATGTTTGTCAATTGGTTTAAGACATCAGAGGAGATAGTCCATTTAAGAGTCTTTTCTAAATCAGCCTTAATATGGATCAGGTCCCTCTCAAGTTCTTTATTCCTTTCAAGGGAGAGTGTGAGATCTAGTTTGAACTTGTTCAATTCAGCTTCAAGTTTAAATTGGATCTCACTACTATTTCCCTTTCTTTTAAATCCATTTTAAGAGATGTCTTTCATTTTTTCAACCAATGAATCATTTTCAAACATGACAATTGCAATTTTTTCTTCTAAATCAGAGACTTTGCAAGACCATGTAGTTTTTTAACTTCAAAGACACTTAGACTGTTGTTTTGAAAATACCTTTCTTTAGTGAGGTTATAGTACTCATCAATCAAAACATTAGCTAAGGAGTGTAGCTCAATCTTAGAGTAGTCTTTGAGATTTTTTTGAGCATCACGAAAGCTTACCTCTGGCTCTTCTTCATCTTCAGATTTTGCCATCAGGGCAAACAAAGAGTCAAAACTGGATGATCGATCTTCAATGAACAGCATGGATGCATCCTCTGGGGCTTCCTCATGGTCGGATTCACTGGAGGAGTCCCCCCATGCAGCTAAAGCATACTTTACCACAATTTCAGCCATTTCCTTCCTATTGAGTTTGTCATGGACCGGGTACCTCTTTCATCCCTTCTCATAGTTATTTTTAGCATAGTCTTCGTACTCTTATTTGTGAAAAGGACAGTCTTTGATGTAGTGTCCTAGCTTTCCATACTTGTGACAACAGTTATTCCCGTTGAATTGCTTGCTTGAGTTTTCCTCGGATGAAAAGCCACTATTTCTTCTTATCATCTTTTGAAAACGTCTAGTGATGTATGTCATATCTGATTCATCACCTCTTAAGTCACTTTTAACTGCTTTGAGAGCCAAGCTCTTCTCCTTCTTGGGTTGTTGTCGTTCATGATCCTGTCGTTTCTTGAGCTCATAGGTTTTTAAGTTTTCTATTAGCTCATCCATTGTTAGAGTTTGAAGGTCTTTGGCTTCAGTGATGGCATTCACCTTTCTTTACCTTGAAGTTCTTCTCTATCTGTTTTCTGTCAGTGTCGACATATTCCTTTCTTGTTTTGGAAACAGATTTTGTTTCTTCTCCAACTGTTATTGTCTTTATGGGAACATAGGGACTGTCACAGATAACATCCCACAGTTCACTGTCCTTAGCCATAATGAAATCGTGCATTCTCGTCTTCCACCACCCATAGAACTGTCCATTAAATCTGGGTGGCCTTGTAGTTGACTGACCTTCTTTGAGATTTGGTGGAGCTTTCATTTTGAGTAAGTTTTTTCTAGGTGTTACTCTTTTAGAAAGTCCACGCTCTGATACCAATTGATGGCTTGTATGGGTCCACCGAGGGTCAAGGGACCAGGTCCCTGGACTAGAGTTGCAATGCAGAGTGAGAAAGTGAAATGACACAAAGTAAAGAACACAATACTTTTACGTGAAAACCTCCTTGCTCAAGGGAGTAAAACCACGACCTACCCTAGTAGGATTTCACCAACCAATCTTCACTAAACAGCTGAGCAACTTCGGATTACAGACTTCAGTAACCTTACGGATTAAACTCTTAATCCACTACACTGCAATAACTCTATTACAATGTCAGATGTATTAACTCTACTGCATCACCACAATATTAACTAACTCTAGCTAATACAACTTCAAACAATCAACTAACTCTAGCTGATGGTTTACAATACGAAAGCACAACTACAAAAGACTCAACTAAAAACAATGAACTGTTGATATCATCTTGATCACGATCAGGTCCCTTGTTCAGAAAGCTTTTGTTTCTTCGAAGAGCTTGAGCAGCCTTTGCTTTGAGAGGATGAAACTTAAATTTTGCAAAAACTAGATTTTGGCTAAAGTGTCTCATTGCTTATAAATGAGAGAGACAAAACCTTAACACATTGTTATTGGTCCAGAGGACTTCAAGAACTGCAGAAACACAGTCCTAAAGCTGTAAAAAGTACACATTGCAGTTGTACTATGTTGACTGTGCTTCAAAGTTGCTTAGGGGAACCAGGTCCCTCTGAGTGTTTGTCAATCATCAAAACTTAAAGACCATATTACATCAACAAGTTAAAAAAATTTGAAGGATCGTCTTTGTAATGTGAGTACTTACCAGTATTCTGAAAGGTGTTTTTGGGGTGAGTATCAGGACGAATTTTAGGGTGGGGCATATCAAAAATGTTTTGAAATGCAAATGAAAAGCGTTAATTCATAGGTTATACATCGTAGAATTTGGGTTGTAAATTTTGAGCATAAAAGTGTGAGCCTCGAGCTTAAAAGTGTATGCTCCTAATGTTAAATTTGATTTTTATTGTTCTAATAGTATTTTTGCTATAAATCATATATTTTTGGTATTGGAGTAATGATAATTATACTTTATGTTATTTTATCATGTTGTCGTGGTTTTTTCCTAAATTATAGTTTAGATAATCATGTCTTAAATTGATAGGATAGAGATTTCATAACACTATTTTTCTGAGGCAATTTTATTCATTTTTTGCCATTGCTTAGGGGTCATTTGGTTGGGAATAAGTTATCCCGAGATAATTAATTTTAGGATTAGTTATCTCGAAATTAGCTATCCCACCATGTATATGGAATTATTTATCCCATTATTATGGTATAAATTGTGGGATAAATAATCCCGAGACTAACTACTATCTCCAACCAAACACAAGATAAAATAGTCCTACATTTTATCCCATTATACCTTATACCTCACACCAAACAATCCCTTACACTTTTAATCATTCTCCTTCTTTGAAATACATAAACAATAATTAGTGTAAATATTAATTGATGGTGGGGAAGACTAGTAGATGTGGAGATCGATGATAAAATGGATGATAATTTCATTTTAAAAATTATTCACTTGTTATCATTTTTTATGTTATTACCTTTCTCAAAAAATAATTATAATATCATTTCTATATTATTGGTGATTTATTTGAATCTATATGTAGAATTATTGGAAATTTTACTTTCGATTATTTTTTTAATAATAAAATTATAAATTACAAATATATGAGATATATGCTCCATAAATTCATAGTCTTATGCCCCGTCTTTTGGTATGATAATTCATTCAATTGCGAATTAATATCATAATTAGAAGCCTCAGTTAATAAATAATCGGTCCCTACTATGTCTGATTAATTAATTAATTTTTAAAAAGAAAAGGAGTACTCAGAAAGAAGTAAAATATTTTACTAGTCTTCTAAATGTTTGTTTTAAGAGAATATCTTTTAAATCTGAAAATATTTATGGAGTATTAAAAACGCTTTAAAGATATTTATGGACAAAATTGTTTTACCCATTTATGGAGAAAAATATTTTTGCATATTTATGAAAAAAACGTTTTGTGAGTTAATGGTGAATTAAACAACGCTCTTAATTGCAAATTCAACTTCTGTTGAAAAGTTTGCATAAAAAAGAGGTTGTTGTTCTTCACCAATTAGATACACTTTTTAGATAAAAATCACTTGCACACACAAGTGTTGATTGGAGAATTAGTAAGGAATTAGTAGAAGGCTGTAGCTCGTGTAGCAATTCTGAATTTTATCGTGGTAAAAGAAATCAGTGAAAGTTTCAACAAGTAAGTATCTTTTGATTTTCGTTTTTAGTTTATATTAGTTGTAAATCATGTAAAGTTGTTATCTGTACCATGCTTCCTTTGCGTGTTTAAATTGTAGGCTCTAACAGCTCCTACTTTTTAAAACACTGGTAATTAGTTCTATTTGCTTGAAATTTTTTGTGGGATAAAACATTTAAATCTCATATACGGGATGACAAATGAGAAAAAGACAAATTGAAGGACCAAATAGCCAAAAATATATGCTATCTGTCTGGATTTCCACTCAAAATGCGTCATCCGCAGCATCTTTCTGATCAGCATAAGACCACTCCACAGCCACATTTTGACACCCAAAATGCTTATACATGTCCCGTCACCCTATATTTAAGTAGTTCATTTAAATATGAATTGAATGATATTTTTAGAAAAATAGTATTTATAATTAATTAAAAATATGTAAAAGTTAAAATTGCATACTTTTATTTGAATTTTCAAGTTTGGAGTAAAAAATCAACACAATGTATAATCAAGTAGCTTTAGTTGAGTCGAGAGTCCATCAAGAACAGTTTTACTATCTTTATAAGCAGAGACCACACTAATTTTCTTAAATTTCGCTTATAAAATTATACTAAATATGTTGTTGTTGTAATATATAAATAAACATATTTTAGAAGAAAAAATACACTTTGGAAAAAGCAGAAAAAAAAAAAGATTTATGTCCAGACGGGACCCTATCATATTTAAGTGAGAAAATTGACTAAAAAAGTACTATCTAATTAAGAATTAGGTACAAATACATGTATAATTTTATTAAATAAAAATAAATATTGGGTGCCAAGGAATCTTTTACTCCTTTTTTTTTCATGAAAGAAATCTTCTTTTTTTAACATTTTTTTTGTCTCCCTATTTAATAACGGCGTTTTTTCAAAGCTTGTTCATTTTCGTCAAACAAGTATCCAAAGCACTCCTTCAAGTTCTCCAAATGGCTCAGGTACTGTAAAAACATACTATTATTTATTTGTATGCTCTTTAATTTTGTTCTTTTTAACTTCCCTTTTATAGATTTCTCTAATCAATAGATCGAACTCTTACCGACAAGATAAAAATTCAGGTAGCCAATTAATTGAGCTAATTATTATAATTTGTGTTTTCTGAATCCATCAGATGAAAGTGGTAATGAAGGTGCTGACCATGTCTGATGAAAAGACAAAGCAGAAAGCCATAGAAGCTGCAGCTGATATTTTAGGTAATTAATTAATTAATTTACTGAACAAAAAAAAAAACCTCATCTTCAGTTCTTGAAGATCTAGTTTTTAATTAATCATCAGAAAAAAAATTGAATTTGTGAAAATTAAACAGGGGTAGATTCAATAGCAGCAGATCTAAAAGAGCAAAAACTAACAGTGATAGGAGAGATGGATGCAGTAGCAGTGGTAAAGAAATTGAAAAAAGCTGTTGGTAAAGTTGATATATTATCAGTGGGACCAGCTAAAGAAGAGAAGAAAGAAGAAAAAAAGGAAGAGAAAAAGGAGGAAAAGAAAGAGGAAAAGAAGGAAGAAAAGAAAGAGGAAAAGAAAGAAGAGAAAAAAGAAGAGCAGAAGTGAAAGAGAATTTCCATTTGGTGCCAAACAACTATGAGAAGAAGCTTTTGGGGTCTTCAAATTGTGTTAATTGTACGCAATTGTGAGTATGAATAGGCTTCTTTTTGTCCTTTTAGACAAAATAAAATGTTAGAGAAACTTTCGTCTTGATTCTTGGTTTTATATATAGAATTATATTCCCTTTCTTTTCAACTTTTCTCTTTTAGTATTTTATTTTGAATTTTTTGGCTGGTGGTATAATATTGGAAATATGAACTCCATTTTTATTTGTTCTCTGACTTTATAGGAGAAAATATGGGAATCAATATGTTGGCGTCTACGGGTTTACACCAAATTAATAAATATATATTTGTACATACACTTTTATTGAAGAGAGTCTAGAATTTAAACTTCATGAATTCAATCTTTTAAAGCTCTTTATATATTGAATATATTTATATTTTTAAAATTGTGAATTTCATACTAATATTGCTACAATTTTAATAGGTTAATGTTATGCGTCAATTGTAAAGGATTCAAATGAATCTATTATCGCAATTGTGATTATGTCCATGCACCTTCATCGACAATAACAATATACAAATGCGCGCGTTTTTTAGACAATTGTGGCCTAGTGTAACATCCTTTTCTCTGAATTAGATATCACGTATGTACCATGACTTTCATGAAAAGAATTTTGTTTTACTCATTCAATTGCTTTAATGCGACTCTTCGACGATAAAGGGTAGTTTGATAGCTGATTAAAATTATGCACGTAATTATGTGAGTGTTTTTATTTTATTTTTTTATTTTGCATAAAATTATATATAATTTTTTTCAGAAATTATACTTCCTTCGTCTAATTTTATGTGATATTTTTTTAGTTTGTTCTAAAAAGAATATTATTTTATTATAATTAAAAATATTTTAATTTTAAAATTTTACGTTTATCTTTAACAAAATAATTTATAATCATACAAATATCTAAAAATGATTTATTCTACATCCACTTTCGAGCCGACTGGAAAAGAATTATGCCTTTCTGAAAAAGTGAACTTGCTGAATAACCGAGCCGAGAGACAATCATCACCTTTCTTATGAATTTGATGTTAGACCATATTTTCAATTTTCTTCTTTTTAAATATTGTGTTAAGTTAAATGGTGTCACATAAAATAAAATTAAGAAAGTATATTTATTAAGTGGGTGTTTGGTCGAGAATTTTTCACTATTTTCTGAAAGATTATTTCAGTTTATTCATAAATGATGTTTGACTATAAAAATTCCAAATACGAAAAGTGAAAACACCTAAAAGGTTATTTTCACTTTTTTTTTTCATTTTACTATTTCACTTTTAAACACATTAAATTCTAAATAGTCTTTCCAAAAAAGTATGGCCTGACACAATTTCAACTCCAACTCCAAAAATTTCAAATAGAGTGAAAAGCTTTTTTATTTTCATGGCCAAATGTCCACTAATTATGTTGATTTTTAAATTACAAATCAAATATCGTATTAATATTATAGATGAATAACTTAACTAACTACCAAATATTATATAACTTGTACAAAGTTTAATTCACAAATAAATTATTTCTTTACCAGCTACCAAACAATTCCAAAATTTAAGGTCATTCCTGCATATTATCTGCGCTTGTTTTAAAACATTACTACTACACCATATTGCCTTAATCCCTTGTAAAATATGGGGTACTATTTTGTACCGACTTTAATAACAAGAGTAAATTACATTTCATTTTGTTTTTCTAAATAACTGACACTCCACTAATTGTAATATTAAGAGTTGAATTGAAATAAAAAGTAAGTAGTATAATACTAGCTGACTTCTTATTTTTATTTAAATTTTTAAATATTTAAAAAGAAATCAATTTATCACAACCATTTATGTGTACAAAATCTGATGTTTCCTTTTTCCATCTTGTAGGCCCTTTTGATTTTTGAATAGAAAATTTCCATTTGTATCTTTGAAAAGAGTGTCTAGTGGGCCGGCTGGGCCGGGTTGAAAATATGGAATCGGAAGAATTTGGGGCTGGATTGGTTAGCGGGTTGGTCATATCTGGGCCCAATCAGTCCGATTTCAAAGGGGTTCAAAGTAACCCGTTCAGTTTCGAGTTATACCGGGTCGGGTTACATTAAAAAAATATTTTTTTAAAAAACTTATTTTTTTTTAAAATCTATTAAGAAAATACAAATTACTTATTATTATTTTAAAAATCGGGCCGGATTGAGTCGGGCTGTGTCGGGCCAGGTCAGTTAATCGACGTGACATTATCGGTTACGATCGGTTCCGGGTTCAAAAGTTGAACCGGACGATTTCGATTATAGTAGGCGACCCGGACCAACCCAACCCTTTAACTAAGGGCCGGGTCGGGCTGGGTTTTTACAGGGTTGGACCGATCCGGTTCCGGGTCAACCCGGCCCGATTGACACCCTTAATCTTTGATGGCTTCTCAAGTTTAGCACAATTCTTTTATTAACAGTTAACACAAACTGTGTACTTGCGTAAAGATGACTTATATTATTAGGCTAATTAACTAATTAATACTATCGCCGTTTATTTGTACTTATTATGTTTTATTTAATGAAAGTTAATTTAATTAATTTTTGGAGCTAAATTTAATTAAAATTTTACGATTTAAATTTAGATGTTCGAAAACTATACCAAAAATATTATAAGTTGGAATCATTTTCATATAAACATAATAAGAAAATACATCTTAAAATGTTTGATCAAAATCCATGCCGTATGATTTTCGAGAAGTGAAACGTGACATGACAAGAAGGAGTTGCTCGGATGATAAGCACCCCTTACTTCAAATTCGAAAGTTGTAAGTTCGAGTCACTAAGGGAGCAAAGGGTGGGAGCTCCTAGGGAGGAGTATAAAAAAAATAGTGAAACGTGATGAGTAAAAGTGAACGAAGAGAGTATTATGTATTAGCTCTCAATCTCAATAGTCAATACAATACAAATGTCAAACCTGTTCGACCCATTAAAAAGTTTCGTCCATCCATAATTAATTTGATAATACTGTACACCACCTAAAGTGGAAATTATAACTCAAAAATTACCACCAACTATTTAGGTATGTCAACTAAGTGATCATGAACCTTAAAATAGTGATTACGGACCTCAAATTTCTCTCTGAAAAATAAATAAATATCAGTACCAACTCCTACAACTGCTGACACATTGTTGATGTAGCGACCTCGAAATTAAATTACGGAACGAACTAAAATTTAAGATGAGCTTGCGCAAGACCCAACTTCAAACTACCTGAACACAACTCCTAAGATATATAAAGTTATATGGAAAATTATCTTTCAAATTAAAGATTTTAGAGTCTAATTTTTAACACCTCAAACAGTTCATTTTTGAACATTCCTACCCCCATGTTATCACCATACCTTCGCTCCAATTTTTGCATGAAAAAATATATAATTCGTTCAATTATTGTCATTGTCTTGTCTAGAAAAGAACAATTGCATCAAGTCACAAAGTTGCATGTTTTTCATTATTAATTTCGCCCATAACATTATGGCTTTGTCCTTATTAAGTTACATAACAAACACCACTAAAATAAAACGCCCCATCATTTCACCTTTTCTTTTAGTTAGGGAAAAAACACAAAAGTAAGTGAAAGGGTTCAAAGCACTAAAACCCAGGGTCAATTGCACTTCAACCCTCAATATTATGTGTCGATTACAATTCATCCACCAAAATTCTAAATATTTGCCCAAGGGAAACCAAGCTCGACATTGTTGCTGCATCAACCCAAATAAGTGATCCATATGCTTTAATTAATTTGACACTTCCCTTATACTTTTGTTCTGAAAGGTTCAGAATATTTGACATGAAACAAATATGTTCAGAATGTTTGACGCGAGTATATCTATATTAAACAATTTGACATTTGTGCTGTCATTTGTCAAGCTAACTTTTCAACTAGTAGCTTACGGCGTCTCTACTCATAACCAGTAAAATATAATTGGAAGTTCAATAATATGGCTTTTTTTGCCTCATTTCCTCCTCTAAAAACCAAACTATGAAATTATACAAGAGGGGAGATATACAGTGGGAGTGTGGGACAAAAGGAGTAAAGCACAATAACATAGACAAGAGAAGTCACTAGGTCACCCTTTTCCTAGTTCCATTTATTGCTAATGCTAGGCACTATACTCAGCTTCTGATCCATATGTTCTTAGCTTTATGAAAAGTAGATACATTAATTAAATTTCAGATTTTAAGTAGCCTCTTAGCAAGAAAACCAATTGAAAGGACCCAATACGAGCTAACAACATTGGCCTCTTAGAACGACCAGAAAACAAAGTACACAACACCAACAGATACAGAAAGTTACATGTCCACGAGTACACTCTTCATTGGAATACTTACAAAACAACAGAATAGGAAAAGATACAACTTTTCTAGGAATCAGCAGCAGCAACATACATGATCACTTCTTCGATAAACAAAACAACAAAAGGAGAAGCAGAAAATTAGGCGAAAACGCAAAAGTAAAAGAAGTCGAGGATTCATGGTCATAACTTGTTCAATTGCCTGGGAGCTGAAGATTTGGCAAAAACATTGTTTGATCATTCAACTCTTCCCCCAACAACAGCACCTCCACCCACAGCAGAATCTGTAGACAAAACCCAAAAAGAATAAGAAATGAATGTCAATAGATTATCAAAATGGGCGAAAAAAAACTATAGCAATCAAATGATTGATACATTTGCTTACCATTTGTCTCTGCTTCACCACCTTTCCCAAGCCATGTACTTACAGCACCTTTGACCCTATCCACCACCCCCTGTCCGAAGCCTTGGCCAATTTGTGTTTCCCCAGAAGCTCCATCTTCTTCCTTGTTTATGTCTTCAATAGGTCCTAATCGTCTTTCTACTTCCACTGATTCGGTCACCTTCCCCATTGGCTTTGCCTCCCCTGTTTCCTCTTTTTTCTCCTTATGTCTTGAAAGTGAACCTGAAATCACCTCAGAAAGTGCCTTGTCTTCCTCTCCAGGCTTAAATTTCTCTGCTAAATACTCCTTCATTGACACCCCTTTATCAGTGGCTTTAGTATTCCCTTCATGCTCTGCATCATCTCCTGTAACTCCTGCTGCACTGCCCTGCACTTTCGCCATGACTGTGCTACCAGCACCCGCTACTTTCTCATAAACAGGAGCAAGTTTTTCTGCCACTGTGCTCGCAGCTTTCTGTGCTAATTCAGTTGCTGAGGTTGTTTTTGTTGTATCCTTATCACCTCCTGTTACCTGTGTCTTGCTAGTTTCCTCCTCTGTTCCACCGTACCCAAGTTTGGAGGCAACAACGTTCTTAGCAGCAACTGCCTTATCCGCAATTGCTGATGTTGCGGATGAAATCTTCTCTGTATAGCTACCAGGTTTCCCGGTTAGTGTGTCCTGAGGTAAATCTTCTGGATTGCTTGGATTCATACTCTTCGGAATTGATTTAGTTTCTTCATGATGAACTGAGGGGAAATCAACAGGTGCCTCTTGCGGAGCAAATTGATCATGCGATCCGGTATATTGGCTATGTTCTGTTCCTTGATCAAATTTGATGTTCCCTGCTCTTGGTTCTGTTCTTATTCCTTCGGTCCCTTGTCTTCTTGCTGTTTCTGGAACATCATTCACCCCCATTTTCTCAAATGATTGAACAAGTACTGGACTAACTCCTATCTCCTCATTGTCTGTTACAATCAAAATATATAGCATCAATTTTACCTATACCAGGATTAGTCAACTAGCAATTTGACTATAGAGGTGAGACTTACTGGCGCCTGTTGGATCAGTGACTTTGCTCTGATAGTTGGTGGGATTCGGGTTCATCTCTGGACGGTCTTTAGGGGCGTGAGGATCCTCCTCCAAACTTGTTAGTACTCTATATTTGTGCCCCTGCACTCCTTGATCTTCTAGTTCCCCACGGGCAGCAGTTGGCCTATCCATCTGTTCATAAAAGTGGGAGGCGTGAGGATTCGCCAAACCTGTTGGTGCTCCAATAATATTTTCATGACCCTGCAGTCCTTGATGACGGCCTTGTTCTCCAGGGGCAGTAACATGATCAAAGCCCTTAGTCTCATGAGTTTCGGCAGCAGTAGTAATTGGCGAATGATGATCCTCTAGGCCTGTTGGTGCTCCAATATTTTCATGCCCCTGTAGTCCTTGATGTTCATGTTTTCCAAGGGCAGTAACATGATTAATGCCGCCCTTAGTCTCATGAGTCTCAGCAAAAGGTGGTTTATGCCTCTCTTCGGGGAAATGAGTCCCCTCCAAAGATGGTGGCCTCGCAAATTCGTCTTGCCTCTGCAGAACTGGCTTATGCACTTCGTCATTTTTCATCTTAGAATCATAACGATCCTCCTTTGGGCTAGTTGGATTCTCTAAATTGGACATTGGCACAACGTCCTCTTTTCGAATATCTTTGCTCCTAATAGCATCTAATCCGTCAATTGCAAGAAAAATTCACAAGTCATACGTCAGGAAGCAATTATCAAAGTGGTATTTAATGTGCTAATTAAAATATTGAAAGGGGTGGTGGTGAAACGTACATGGTCCACCATGAACTTCTGCACCTTCGTCCATTTCTTCATCATCAATTTCTTCTTCTTCTTCTTCTTCCTCACCATGGTGCTCGTTCTCGTGCTCGTGTCCAAGACCATGCTTTAGATGATCCTTGATCCTTTTTGCCTTTGCCTTAACCTTCTTTAGCACTGATTGCTTATGATGATGTTCACCTTCATAGTGAACTTGACCATGTCCTTCCCCTTCAATCATAAAAACAAACATAAACATACACATATAAACATATATACACAGTACACTTCCTCTCACTTTTCATTAAGAATTTCTCACCTGAGTGCAATCCCGTATCCTGGGGACGGTGCATTTGTGCCTCCATAATGTCTAATTTCTTTTTGTGCTTTCTGACAGAAGTGTGTCAACTGTACAATTATACTTGAGAAAGAAAGAAAGCAGAGAGGTGTTTTTGAAAAGAGATAAAGGGTGAGAATAGTTTATAGAGGGAGGAATAGAAGTAATTGGCCACCTTTGCATGGCAGTGGCATTCTCTAAGAGAGACACGTTGTTACTAGGAGAAGCACATCTCTGCTATAGGACGCGTGGTACGCCCTTTATGGGATACTACTGTGGACGTGGCCTTCTGTATCTACGAGATTGGCTTTCAGAAAATGAACCGCAAAAAATATGAATGTCGGTCTTCTTATCTGTTGTGAACCGTCAAATTGCAAAACTTGCCACATGTATAACCGAACAAATTCCTGCTCCTCCTATTTCTCTTCTCTTCATTTTTCTCAATTTCTTATTTAAATTGGATAATAATCTATTTGGGCCAAATTTATTTATTTTTAAAAATACTTATTTTTCTTTAAAAGTGTTTATTTAAAAAAAATAACGTGTTTAATCAAACTTTTAAGAAAAAAATAAGTGCTTCTAAAGGATAACATAAGTTATTTTTCAAAAGCTAAAAAAAATAATTTTTTCCTAAAAGCATTTTTGAGAAAAATACACTCATAAATACTTTTAAAAAATTTGACCAAATACTAATTACTGTTCAAAAGTATTTTTTAAATTTATTGACCAAACACAAACTGTTTCTCACCAAAAGTACTTTTTTGAAAAAAGCTTATGAAAAAAACACTTTTCAAAATAAAATTTTAAAAGTTTGGCCAAACAGGCTATAAGAGAGTGTTTGAATTAAATTTTTTTTAAGTAACTTATAAGTTAAAAGCTAAAAGCTAAAAGTAAGTAGTAACCAATTTTTGGCTTTTAATTTTTTTCTTTTGTACTTTTTAAATCTAAAGTAAAGTGCTTTTAAGAACTTTTTATCTTCGACAAACACTTCTAAAAATAAAAAAATACTTAAAAACTAAAAATACTTTTAAAAAAAATCAATTCAAACACCCTCTAATATCATATAATTATCAAAAATAAAATTAGTAGAATACAATACCAGGCATATTTGCATAGAAATTTGGTGAAAACTATTTAGATAATTTTATTATGTAAATATGATGAACCAAGAAACATGAAAGATGACCTGAATAAAGATGAAATAAAGTGACGAAAGATAAAAAAGTTTAAATTACATGATTGTTAAGATATTAATTAAAATAAGACTCAAACATTAAATTACTAAGATTAAATATTCATAAGAGAAATTTTAATCACATGAAAAGATAAATATTCAATATCTTATGGCTTACTTCTTCAAATGGTAAAACTAATTTATTTTAATAAAAGTAGCAGGATAACTTTGGAAGTTGAAATTTTCGATATTAATTACCGTTGACTAATAGTCATTTTCATCACCACAAGTCTAAGCTGAAAATTTTAGTTTTTATTTATTTATAAATTTAATATATATAATATATTTTACACCTTTCCATACAATTTGATACTTTTCAAAATTTATTTTTTTAAATTAAGATTATCCTAATTATTTAATACAGTTACTATAAAATTATATGAAAATCTATGAATTTATTTTAGCGGGAATCAGCTGGATACATTACATCCTTGCCGTCGGCGCCATTTCAATTTTGCAAATACAATCCGTTACATTTCAAAACCTTCAACTCTCTCTCTCTCTCTCTCCCCCAGTATCTCACCGTAATTAGGACATGCGAACTCGATTTCTCGGCACGGATTTCTTCAATTCCGCTCCAATTCCAGCCGGCGATTTCCTCCGCCTTCCTCTTCCGCATCTCCCTACTTCGAACACCTCCAATTTCGAAGACCTCCATTGTTTTGACGGACTTACTACACTTAGTATCGATGTTGAAATCCAGAGATTTCCGATTGAGAAAACTCTCTCTCGGTTCTTCTCATATGTCTTTCCCCACAGGATTGATGTTGACCTTTCCGAGTTCGCAGATCCTCGTCCGTACGCCGGAAAGCCTCACTTTGACGAGCAGAGAAGTTACATTCCCGAGGAAACAAGAGAAATTACAAATTCAGAGGTAAGTGCTGAGCGTAATTCGAACTTTTTTAGGGTTTAAATTTTATTGATTTACTTCATTTTGAAAATATTCACTTATCTGATGCATCTGGTAATGGTTCCGTGGAACGTTATAGTGATGTAAGAGGCTGATAATATAAGGTGCAAAGTTTTTGTGAGAGAATTTAATTGAAAACGTAATGTCGAATTAAAATGCATGCTTATGTTGATTGAGGATCTCTCCGAATTTGCATTGACTTAGCTGTCAATATAAGCTTTCCTTGAGATTGTTTTAGGATTTGTCCACTGGATTTGTCACTAGTGGCTACTAACTACTTCAGTATGCAGCAGCTGAAGTCTAGAATATAAAACTCAATATTTGTCACTTTTAGTTTGAAAATAATTGTATGAGATACTGCATGTTGACATAAATTTGATATGATTATATTAAGATTTTAAGATGTTTCTTCTTCATAGTGTCTAAAGAGATACTGCATTGTTTTCATGTTGCATGATTCGGAACTCATATTCATCCTATAACCTTCCAATTTTCTTAAACGTACAGCCAACTGTTAAGGTTTTTCAAAATTTAAATAAATCTTTAGAAATTTAAGATTTCTGATTCCTGGTAGACTTTTTCATGATGGCTCCATGCGCTTCACGGATGCAGCACTACCTGATTTTGTATTGTAAAATTGGTAACTACTTTCTTTTTATGAGTAAATGTTACGTTGAAATGTAATAAGTTAAAAGCATAAATGTGCTGCATTGTCTTTCAGAAAACTAATGAGGTTTCTGCAACGAAAAGAAAATTAATCTCAACTGAGATAGAGTAGAAGTTGATTGCAAAGAAGTAATACTAGTTTTCTTCTTACCTCATTAAATTATGTCTGTTTTAGGCTGCTTATATACTTATTTATTGCAGGGGACTATGATTTCCTATGGCAAGGGGAAGGACAATCTTGAAATGGTCCAATTTGAAATTCCAGAGCTGGATTCTTCCTCACTTCCATTGGTAAACCATCTCAGAAATCAAGCAGATATAATTTATATGCTACTAGCTAAATTCTCATGTGGAACATCTGCATTTGTCTGTTCTCCTGTTGTCAGCTAGAAGACATCCCTTATTTTGGAAAGGAGAATATGTTGATTCCCTCTGAGATTTCAGATGATGAAAATAAGCTGGTAATATTTGATGAATTACATATTTCTTCTGGCATTCAAGTTTTTTTGATTGCAGGGAAATGCTTTTGGTTTATCTTGCTGACTTTTGTGATGATGGTTAACTACATCGGATAGAAATTACCAACTCCTCCCTTTCTGTCAAGGAAGAAGTCTTTGGTCGGAAATGAAAAACTGGTGGCTCATATTGATGGAAGAAGCTTGGTCATTTTCAATATGATATAACTTTTAGTTACATGCATGGGCTGAAGCTCTCAAGTCTTAAGATAGTCTGTTCTTTCATCTCTCTTATATATTTACGCAGCTGGGGACTCAGATTCTGAAGACAGTGTCCTCTAGCTTTTTTCTTGTCGGCCTCAATCATAAATTGAGAAACTATATCACTAGTTTATTCTTTTCTGTTTTCTGATTCTCTTACTTGGCTATTGAAATCTAAGAATCACCTAATAAGGTTCTTAAACACAATTTTCTGGGATACTTTATGTAACAACCCCAAAACCATTCATGTGTCAATATGTGCCATCCTTCAGTTTCAAACATCTTTCTTTTTCATATAATTCTAAGGGATAATGATGCTTAATGACATAGTGACCTTTTATTGAAGTCATTCATTGTGGAGGACTATGAAGAAATTGTAGTCCATGCCATCATGGTAATTTACTTTTCTCAGACTGCATAAAGGAAAGGGAAGGAAATAACCAATTAAAACACTACTTTCACTTTGTAAATGCTCCTCTAACTGGTTTGGCACATCATTGTTCACTTATTGCAGGATATGCCCGGTCTTGAAGTTAGGCTGCAGCATTCCCTTGACACTCTGCAATCAATTTGTTCAGTGGATGACATCTGTTCTGTGTCTTTTCTGGAGAAAAGCTCTGATTCGATGGAAGATAGTGGTTCCAGTCAGGGGAAAAATCATTCTAGTACAGAAGGCTTTCCTCTTCTTGAAGTGGACGAGGCAGGTTTGGGTATTGTCAGTGACAACTCTATAAAGGAGAAAGTTCTAATCTTTGAAAATATTGAGCTTCAGTGTGAGACACCAGGAAGTGAAGGAATGGGTAACATAAATGAGCTTTTGGATTCCACAAAGTTTGACACATTGCAACACCTGTCAAATGGTAGTTTAGAAATGAACTGCCTTGAAGTTGAGGTTCCGTGCTTGAATTTCTCTTTAGAGATAGATTTGATAAGTATTATTGAACTTGAGAAAAACTCGGTGATCCATCAAGGCATAGAAAATGATGGTCCAATATGGGTAGGAAGCCCAATCATTTTTGATGAATTGCAATTCTTTGATTCAGACCTTTATACTTTTTCCGAATTGCTGGCTGAAGCAAAAGTAGATGTTGAGGATACATGTGACCTGATGTTGAAGGAGGCCGAGAATTTCAGGAACTTTGACGAATTGGTTGTTTCCCATGAGCTCATCCCTGTGGATAATTCTTTCAGATCATTGCCTATGCCAGTAGTTTCTGAGAATGGAAATATAAAGTCATTGCACTTGTGTATTAAGGAAATCTTAGCTGAGTTGGAGCCACAGTCTTCCTCCATGTCTGATGGGTTATACTTAGATTGGCATTTTGTGGAAGAAGAGAAATTCAAGTGTCGAGAAGACTTCTTCAATTTATCGGGAGAGATAGATGCTAACAACATTGACCTTTGCTTGAACTTCATCGACAATGAAATGCTTGTATCAGACTTTCTTTTCTCTAGTGATAGTCCACAAGAACCAAACAGAGTGGAGAGCAAAGAAATGTTGAGTTTACCTTCCAATGCCGTTCCTGTTTCTCCCATGCCTTATAACATAGAAGTGTCAACTAAGTTGCTGAAGGATGGAAAGTTCTCAACTGAAGGAGTATCATCCCACTGTAGTTCTAAAAAGGCATCTTTGTTAGGTGACTCCTGGTCAGAGTTTAATGATCTTGAATTTTTCTTAAATCCAAAAGAGTATGGTAAAGACAAAGACTATAAACCAGCTGACAGTTCCGTTGATACTAATGCCATGGGCCAGAGCAAGTTTCTCTCTTCTGCTACCACATTAGTGCAACCTCAGCAATGGAATATCAAGGTGCATCAAATATTGTTATCTTCTGATTTTCTACTTCTGATTGATGATCTTAGGAAAGTCCTTCAAGTTATCTTTGAAAGACGGAGAGAGTTAATTGAGACTCAGGATCCATCTCAAGCTGTGGACGATATTTCTATTCTCCGCCTTTCAAAGAAAAAGCTCATCAACTTGATTAAGAAAAGAAGCGTGTGCAAGACTTCTTTGTTCCAGGATGGTGATAGCACAATGTCATTGGTCACATTGTGCGCAATCAAACAGATGGTTTGGTACCTGTGCTACTATGGTCTGCATACAACCTATCTATACATAGAAAAGTTGTACAGAAGCTTGCAGGAATTGAATTCTAAACTTGACTTCCTCTACAACTTCATAAAAGATGTGCATCAGAAGGGTGAAAAAGATATACATAAGCTACATCCATCACTTTCTGTTATTAAGGATATACTGCAGGCGTGTATGAGCAAGGGTAGTTCAAAAATATTGATTGTGGCTGAGCCAGTGTTCTGGTGGTCATTGAAGAAACTATTAACTTCCATGAATATTGCATTTAGTCAACCACACAATGGACAAGAGAATGATTTTTATAAATTAGAAGATGCCAGCATGCAAATGATCTCACATTGCTATTTAGTAACCCAACAGTAAGTGGTAGTACCTACAGAAACTATGCTTGGATATTGGCCTGTTTCATAGTATGGTTGATCAAGCTTACAGTGGTTTCTTGGCCATATCCTTGTGTTTAGGGTGTAGTCTTTGCTGTTATTTCCAATTGTGTTCAGGACAAACACTAAAATTTTGACAGGTGGCCTGCTTAGTCCTTAGTAATACATAGCAGAAGTTATCTGTTTTTAACCAGGCTGAAAACTTACTAGTAAATTTTGACCTTTTCAGACTCCAAGCTTGACGTTTTGGTAGTCTATTGTAATTGCTGTTTCATTTCTGATTAAGTTTAATTGGGTGATCTATAAAATTCTGGTGTTAAGGTGCTTCTAGGAGAAAAGTATTCTAAACTTAAAGATAGGTAGTCTTTTTTAGCTGCAAAGCTACTTTTGATCGGAACTAAGATATTAATCTCATAAGATAGATTGGCTGTGTAAATGGTATTAATGCTTCACAACAATAACCTATAGATGTGATATTAATGGTCTTACGCTTCTCTGCAAGAGAGGAAAAAACGAAAAATATCTACAGATATCTGGGAGAATTGAATATTTTTTCTTTTCATGAATTTGAAATTTTGAATGGGTGCTTACTGCTTAAGAATCAGATATTCTTCTGATTTCCCTAGAATGCTGAGGTAGTACCACTGGAAAAGAACATTTACTTCACAGTCAACCCTTGAGTTTGAACTGTTGTGATCCTTATAAAGTGTTGAATATCTAATGGTCTTGGTTGATGAATTTAGTTTTTTTTTTCTCTTATCTCTTTTCTATCAGACCTTTGCTCTCTAACATGCTTGAATGAAGCTAGTTATTTGCTCTAGTTTTAACTTCAACCAAAATCTTAAATTGGCCAATGGGGAATTCACAGCTAAAATCTGAAGTTCACCATAAAAGTATCATGGAAGACAACATATAGTTTGGCTACATTGAGACGGTTCAAATTTGTTTATTCTTATTCTTGTTTACCACAATGCTGTTGACAAGTTCCCTAAATTTAAAATGAGATTTAAAGAAATGAACTGATACTCCATTTTTTTTCCTCAGGCATCTGTTCCCCTCATTTCCATTTGACAAATTTGAGATTATCTTGGAATATGGAGGTCCGCAAGGATCATCTAAAGTATCTTCCATCTCGCCAAAGTCAGATAGAGTTCCTCCTCTTCATTTCCTTAAGGTGGAGCTGGAGGACCCAAGTGTTGCGAAAGCACTTTGTGATGGCGTTGACATGCCCAACACAGATGAACCTAGTATGGCAAGTCTCTGTCTTTCGCTTGACCACCGATCTGTCTATCAGTTTGACATATATCACATAGTTTTGTATTTCCTTCCAAGGAATGCATGACACCAAATTGTTTTTGTAAATGGAATGAAAAGTTTGAATACTGTCAAAATTTTCAATATTGTTATTGTTTGCTAGCGTTTCTTGAGTCACACTATACGGTTCAATTTGCATTGAAGTGTTAACAACCATGATATCCAAACTCGAGAGATGTGATGGTTGTTAATTCTTTGAGTTAGAATATGGTCGGTTATTTGTCTTGCAGGTATGAGTTTGTACTTTTCAGTACTTGGGTTTCTTCCCTTTCTCATTCTTTTGGTGCTCTGTCTGCCTTTTCTTGCTTGGTTGAAATACTTCTTCAACACAGTTGACTTGCTTCCCTGTTTGGGTCCCCCGTGTGGGGGATTTACCTCACTGTGGCCTGATGTATTTCCATTTATACATGGTACTGAGGTTTTCTCCATCCAAGCCATATTCTGTTATATGCTGGTAAATTATCAACAGTAGGAGTATCAGTTTTTATCTTCTGGTAAAATCACCTAAAACCTTAACTTTGATAACTGCATGAAGAGAAGAGAATTGTTAGCGTTCAATACTTTATGCTGTCAATCAGACTAGAAGTAGATAGTTCAAATATGCAGCAACAGATTCCTCTTGTTTATTCCTAGAGGCTTCAAAATTTGGAACTTCTTCTGACATGCTCGTTTTCTAGGGAGGAGGTCCTCACTCTTTCTCTGCTCTCAATGAGATTGACGTTACATTTGAAGAACTGCTGAATTTCCTTCCGGTGGAAAAAAACTTGAAGGGTGGACGCATGGAGGAATTACTGGGAAATGAAGCTTGCTCTGCTGCAGCTCAACATGCAGTGTTCAGTTTAAGATCTGAGCAAAACCGTGGAAGCGCAGATGGCTGTCCAGAGACAATCATTATAGTTAACACGCACAACTTTGATAAGGAAATGGTAATTTCAAGGAGAAGTACATACCAAAAGATTCTCGCGTTCGAGAAGAAAGGAGTACAGGTCGTAGAGCGTGATTTACGTCAGCCTGTTGATATTATAGTCAGTGCATCAGCTTGCCTTGCCTGGTATGACTGCAAAAACATTGCAAAGAAAGCTACTGCCCCCGACGAGGCTTTCTCTTGCTTGCCTCTGTGTGTTGAGAATATCGCAGCAAGTATTTTGACGTCTCTCAGTTTTGCTTTCAGCGTCTGCATCCTGGTAATTAGCTTGTTTTTGTTTTCAAACTGTTCACACCTAAGCAGTGTTGTGCTAGATGTAAGGTATGCATTACAGTTATTTCAAAAAGAGCACTGGAAAACCAAAAAAAGTAACTGACTTCTGATATCTGAATGATTTTCCACCCTGTAAGCTAGGAAAGATACAGATCGCTGCAAACCCAAGTGTTTGAGATTAGAAAAGGATTGTTAAAAACTTGAGTATACCTTTTCTATTTTGACTTTTCCATATATTTGTTAACATTCATGCTTGTCTAAGTTCATTCTATGTAGCTTTCTGGGGTCGTAAAAAGTTTGCAGTCCACTTGGAGAAAAATCTAGATAACATTTTTCATGCCCTGCTTTGTGTTCAGTTAATTGCAGTTGCAGCAATTGTTAGATCAGGATTAAAATGTCACTATTGACTATTGAGAGACAGAGATAGTTGAGAATACTAATTTAAACAGTATAAGGTGATTCCTACAAATTATAATATTCCACTTACATACACTTCAATGAGTTAAAATGAAATACCTTACATTCCCTTCAAGAGAAAGACACACTCCCTAATTGCTTATATCGTCCTTTTTCTTCCACCAATGCTACTTGCCACAATTCGCCATGTACCAGAGAGTCTGATTCCAGCTATGTCATTAATGATTTTTGCTTTGCTTTATCTTGACACCCTCAACCATCATTTCGTCATAGTGTTATTTTATCTCTAGCTTACTTTTAACTCCTTCAAATTTCAAAGTATTGAATATTCTTCAAGATGGTCATTTGGTAGTAAGTACAATCGAAAGCATGCAAGTATGCAATTACTGGAAGTAGCATCATTGAAGGAGTAAGAGAAATTATGACAATCTGATGATAGAGGGTAGGCTGGTATCAATTTGATATTGGAAATTGCAAGAGTTATGTATCTATTAGGTCCTTCTTCTGGTGGACCTATTTTAGAACTTCCTGGAGGTTGAGAAACTATCATGAACTTATCAGCTAAAAAAGGAATTCAAATATTAATTCTCAGACTTGTTTCTTTACACTTCCAATCTCTTGGTTCTTGTTCCTTAGCTCCAGATGTTCACAATTGCATTGCAGATCTGATGCCAATGATCAACTTGAGATAGGCCTTCTCTTTGGTCGTGGTGAACAGTTTGAAAACTGAGTACTATCACCATGTGCATGTAATATCTCTCAACCGCAAGTTACCTTGTTTACACACATGATGATATAAGCCCAAGATGATGATCTTCATTACATGGTTATTCTTGAATATATTGGATTACTTCAAAGAAGTAACAGTGACTGGAAACGGAAATAAGATCACTTATTTATAGTTTTAGAATGAACCAAGATAGTCTAGCATGAGCACTGCTTACACATAATGTTTTGTTTGTTATATTTAGTATTTATTGGCCATCTTCTTTAGGTGTTTGAGGGAGAAAGCGACTTTATATCAGGAATTATGGAGTCATCTGATGAGCTCTATGCTGCTGCTGCTAGCTTGGGCATGGATATACAGATCTTTTATTCATATTCTTCTGAGATGACTGATGAGATCATATTATCGTGTATCGAACTTTCGTCGAGGACAAGCAGAGGGCTCTATTCTAAGATGCCTGAGTCACAAACGCTGGCAGAATCCTTCCTTACTGCATTTCCTTCAATCAATTCACTCTCAGCTCATGCAATATTGTCTTCAGTGGGCTTGCTTATTGAGTTTCTGGGATGGACATGTGAACACAGAATTCATGCAGTTCAGAAATATCAGGTTCCTGATGAAAGCATCATATTACTGAGTGCTTTGAGCAGATTTGGGGAGCGGGAGGATTCTAAATCGGGAATGACAGATTGCTCCTCTTCAGTTTCTTCTGCTCCAGACTCTGAAAGTCTTCATTTCAAAAGAACCTACGGGGGGACGAAACGAAAAACCACCTGGGATATTGAGAATTCAAATATGCCTAAAAGTGAATTATTTGATCTTGATCCACCAAGAACATTTTCTGAAGGCAGACTGCATCATCCCAGAGCATCTGGCCTGCGTGATTCTTTGATTTCAGAAGATATTAACTTGTTTGATGAATTTGGGAAGTCTAGCTTATCATTTGACAATGAACCGTGTGTTCACAGACAGTCATTAGACAGCTATGTGACAAAAGATATTTTAAAAGTAACTGATCTCTGTGACTATCAGATGAGAAAAAATCCACAGATGGGAGGTGGTGAGTTAAATAAATTCAAGGCTTCACAAATTGATATGTGTTTGCATCCAAGAGAGAGAGTTGATGTGGGTATGGTGAACAAATTGGGTAGACAAAACAACTATTCAGGAAATTTTAAAGAGGATGTCACAGGTGAGGTTATTGACATTGATGATACTGTCGCATCTGGCAAAGCTTTTCATAATGTGAAATACAAGTCCTTTTCTAGCCAGGTGCATGCAATGGAGACTCCTACAACAGGAGTTCCTACAGCTGCTAAAAAACTCTTTTTTGGTGAAAGTGATCTCCAAGAATTTCTAACCACTGTGGAAATTGACTCTAGCCCAGATGCCTGCACTTCTGTGAGAGACCTTGGGCAAGGATCAAGGCAAGGAATGGGACAGCATTTAAATGCAGGTTTCAATCAGAAGGAGATTCAATTTAAGCACCAGAAATGGGTCCCAGAAGAGGGTATATCCCAGAAAGTAAAATGTTTGAGTGATCTGACAAAGCAAGGAAAAAATACAGCCTGTTATGGCGAAACACCACTCTCAAACGCACTTCAATCCACTCCATTGCAGCAAGGTTCACCCTGGACAATTGAATTTCTGAACAGAATCAGGGAAAAGAGTCGGTCACGTCAGCAATCTCTCCCATGTGACTTATCAGCTCCTTGTTACGATTACCCTGGTAAACCATCAAAAGTTACAAAGAGAAAGAGTCCATCTACTCTGGAACTTTACAAGTACCAAGGAAACAGTTTCCAAGAGGCAGCAACCAGGAGAAAGAGGCGTATGAAATGCATGCAGCTACCAGCATTCACTAGCGAGAAGGCTTCAGATCGTTCTATTCCATCATGGACACCCATTGATAAGAGAGCAAAACGGGTATGCCTGAAATGATTCTCTGGTTTTTTTTAGCTGAATTCAACCATTCTGTTCAAATAGTTTGTTCTTTCCTCATTCGACAATTATTCACAGTATGGCTAACTGTAGGAGCTATCCTTTGCAACAAATGGAAATGGAGGGCAAACTAAACTGGTATGGAGTGACAAGAACTCTCATACATTGGGCAGACGATATTAACTCTCACATATGAGGTATATTAGGCCAATACAACTGAGCTCTCAGTAAGTGTCAGATCATAGAATTTTTTGGAATCTTTACATTCCTAGGACATTAAATATTAATCAAATTGCATGATCATTTACAATATATGTAGCATTATTCTGCATTTCTGGTGTCGAAAAAATGTTGTTCACCATGTACCAAACCTCCTTTTCCCCCCTAGTGGTATTCTTCTTCTTTAGCATCTCTTCTCTGTGAGTTCAGCCAATTATGGAAGTAAAGTGGCAATCAACAATATCAAGATATGTAAGACTTTTTTTGGCCTTTCTTCTAGAAGTTTCTTTATTTGAGAAGCAAGCACATGTTAAACATGTTATGACTAAAGAATCCTGATGATGATACTTGTACAGGGGCAGATCTAGGGGGTTGTCAGGGTGTTCACCCGAATCCCCTTGGCAAAAAATTATGTAACTTTTTATTTTTATTTTTTATGTACATATAGATTTTGAATCCCTTGAACACAAGACTAGAGATTGACTCAGTAGTTTAGAGTGTTTAAAATTCACCTTGAGGTTCCAAGTTCAAACTCCATGCACTCTATTTTTATTTTTCGAACCCCCTTAGTGAAAATCCTGGATCCGCCACTGTACTTGTAACCAAAGAACTGATAGATAAATAGTTTACTGCTAATGTTATAATTGGGGGCACACAAGGCTTCTCATTTTTTCTGAGATTTTTTGGTTTACCTAAGCTAAACCTGGAACTTAAAAAATACAAAGAATGACCTCATTATGAATAATTCTCCCTTCTTTGCCTTTGGGGAGAGTTGATTAGAAAGGACATGGAGCATCTTCAGCTTTCTGAGGGCATGACCTTAGATAGGGGGTTATGGAGGTCGCGGATTAGGTGTAGACGGTCAGTTTGTAGTTCAGTGTTGTCTCACTTCCCTATCTGATAGGCTAGGTGGTAGTTTGGAGCACCGCATTTGTTTCCCCTTCTTACCACTAGTATTAGTATCATTATCATAGTCCCTTGTCCATCGATTTCTGTTACTATTTGTTGTTTTTTGTACTTCGATTATCGTACTCTTTAGCTCACTTCCCTGTCAGATGGGCTAGGTGGTAGTTTGGAGCACCGCATCTGCTTCCCCTTCTTACCACTAGTATTAGTAGCATTATCGTAGTCCCTTGTCCTTCAATTTTTGTTACTATTTATTGTTTCTTGTACTTCGGTTATCGCACTCTTTAGCTGTTGTTACTGTTCCTTCCTTTCAAAATGATTTATAATGCTTTCCATATTATTTGTCATGGCCTATTTTCTTTCGTAATTGCTTTTCCTAAAACTGCTTTATTTGCTTTTCTTGAGCCGAGGGTCTATTGGAAACAACCTCTCTACCTCCACAAGGTAGGGGTAAGGCTGGTCTGCATACACTCTACCCTCTCCAGACCCCAAACCATGCATGATCACGGTGAAGGACCAAGTTTTAAGCTTGAATAACTTGCTTCCAGACTCATACTAGTTCTTCTCTGTCTATCCCGAAATAATATCTGCTATGTACAGGAAAATTGACATGCTTTTACATTTCTGTAATGTGAATAATTTGTGAACATTTATCAACTGATCTTCGAATAATTTGTGAACATTTATCAACTGATCTTCAGATACTATGTAAAATCTTACAGAAGGAACGAAACCTGGATATACTGCTCGGAAATAATCTAGTAAGTAGACTAATTGTGTTGGCCAAAAATGAATGGAAGATAATGATCACAAGAGATTCTAACAGGTTTCTTGTCTATGATCTGGAAGTTGAAAGTTTGAGGAATTGAAGCAACTCATTATTGCCGGGGAATCTGCTTTTTTAGACCTTATTCTCCACTGCTTCATTTACCTTCTACAGAAGGTTGACTTGCGCAAATTTAATGAGTGAATCATATACCAGTTGAAAAACTGCTACCTCTTTCCATTTTTTAAATTGCGTAAAGCCATGACAAGTTGTTGCCTTTCACCTTCTACCTCTGCAAATTTAAGACTTATTTCTGAATATCTCTCTTGCATTTCCTTCAATTCATGCTCCATGTGTTTGTTTCTCTCAGTCAATAAAGCTACTTGACCTTGTAATTCTTCTGAATCATGTATATTTTGGGATTGGCCATTGATCGTTTCAGCCACTCTCCCTGAATCAACTTCTCTTCTGCAGAAGGAATATAAAATTAAGTTTTGTGTCTTTTTATCCTTCCACATAACTGCAGTTTCTCACTGTAGATAAATTTGTTTGAATAGATGCATAGCAATGGTTCAGTAATGTCCTAGTAGTTTACCTTGTCATATTAGCAATTTTTCTGGATCCATTCTGCACAATTCTTCCTTCTCTAAAGCCATTCCCTTGATGATGAATGTTCTCCCCCATACATCTTCTTCCTCCAGCAACAATACTACCTTGAGTTGCTTCTGCAGGTGGTTCATCCTCCTGTGTGTCAAGACCAGTAGTTCCTTTAGAAATATAGTGATGCTTTATGAAGGCTTTTTGTGAGTCTTTTACTAACCAGAGTCAAAAACCCGAATGAGAATACAGGATTCTAAAGTGTAGAAAACTTGACAGCAAATGTCAACAAGTTGGTGTTCAGTGGAATCAACTCCTTATGTCTGTGAATATGTTACTCAAAATCTAAGTCAACGATTTAGTGGTTTTTAGTGGACTCTCTTTGTTCCATATGAATTGACAATTTTACTTGCATGAAGATGAAATATATTTGGCTTTCATGCTATATTTATAGTTGTAGAAGAAAGTATTAAGGTACTAAGAATTGTTAAGTTCGTGTTGAAGCTCTCCAGGAACCTTGACTTCATACTTTAATACGAACCTGTTCCGTGAATTTGGACTCATGGAGCATGCAAAACGCCTGTAGATTATCAGTATTTGTATTAAGTACATCAAAAGCCGAGTATCTAAAAAGGAAGTGTATCATAAAAATTGGACAGAATTTCCAATCAACCTGATGAATGCTTATACTACCTAGAAAGGATAACCTGTTTGTGAAAGTCATCATTATGATTCTGTCATATTTGTTGAAATTTACTTTAGTTATTGCAGTAACTTTTAGCCAAATAAGTTGTTTAGATTTTAGGATGAATTTGACTCATTTTTTACCCTCAGGGCTATTTTTAACCCATTTTCAACCCGTGCTTATTTTCAACGCACATGCTATTTCTAACCTATTTTGGAAAATGGCAAGCAACAGTCTCTCTTTCAATGCCCCACAAATTTTCACCGACGAAAACTATCAGTTTTGGTTGGTGAGAAAAAAATTATATTTTGAAACCTATGATTTATGGAATGTTGTAATAGAAGATCAATCCTTACGACAACTCCTTGCAAATCCTATCATTAATGTCCAGATGAAAGCACTTTCAAAAGAGTTTTCGAACAAGACACGAGTATTGAGGGTGATTTTTCAGCACAAAATCAAAAGAAGAAAAAGAACGAAGAAGAGAAAGATCCAAATCAAAAAAATGTGCAAGTTCAAAAATCAGCACCAACTGCCAAAGCAGAAATTGAGGAGGAGCAGTTTTTTAAATTGCATTGCAGTAACTAAAGCAAAAGAGTGTTGAAATTACTTTAGTTACTGCAGTACTTTTAGCCAAATAAGTTGTTTAGATTTTAGGATGAATTTGAATTTTAAATTTATGTTAGGTTTTTGAGATATTTTAGGTTTTTGAATTTTGAATCATGCAAATTTTTGTTTTAAGTTCTATTTAAAACCCTTCTATGCTTAATAGAGTGATTGAGAGACATTTTCAACCTATTTTTTGCTGCCCCATTTTTTAAAAAAACCAACAATATTCTCTGAATTTAATTCACCTCTAGGCATTGAATATTATTGTTGAAGAAAGGGATACACCTAGAACATTAAGTGAAATAGTTTCTTCTCTTTTCAGGTCTTCTATAATGAAATGAGTAATCCCATAATGTTTTAATTGTCAAACTTGTTTATAAATGCAAAGTACCTGTTCCTGTAATTTGAGCACCAGCTTCATCAGGTTCTCGTTCTCCAACTTTAGTTGATTTGTACTGCATCTCATTTCGTCATTCTGTAGGTGTAGCTTCTCTACTTCTGATTGTAAGGTCTCTTCAATTTTCTTCTTTTGATCCACTTCAGTCCTCAAGGGAATTAATTCCTCCAGAAACATTTCTGCTTCCCTCCTCACTGAAGCCAACTCCCTCTCCAGTTCCTTTTGCATGGTCAGTTTTTGTTCTACTTCCATTTCAGCAGTCGATTTTTCCATTTGTTCCGCATCATATTTGACTTCTTCTCTCTGCTCCATTTGTTTGCAGTGCGCTGACCCTGCTAGATTTAGCCTTCCTATCTCCATTGATGAAGCTTTCAGCTCAAGAACTTCTCTTTCATAATGATCTTTTGTTGAATTAAGTTCTTCTTCAGATTTCTGCAGTAATTCCTCGAACATTTTGTTCTCCTCACGCAGAACATTTGCTTCCATCATTGCATTATTGGCCAGTTCTTCTTTCTCATCAATCTTCAATGTCATTTCATCTGATAGCCTTTTTAATTCTTCCTGAAGTTTCTGAGCTGCCTTAGCATTACTCCACCTTGCCCTTCTCAATGCTTCCTCTGCTTTTATCGCCCTCTGCTCCTGCTTAACTTTGGCCTGGGTGACTGCTTCCAGATGTTCTTCAAATTCCTGTGACTGCGTTTCCAGTTCTTTCTCCAGCATTGAAACATGTGTTTCAAGTTCGTTTATTGTATCCAATGATTTTGAGTACTGTGACGTTTGTGTTTTCGTTTCTTCCTCTAGTCTCTCCACCTGGAGTTTAAAGTGCTTTACAGTGGCTAAAGATTCTGAGTGTTCTTGTTGCGTTTTCAGCATTTGCAGCTCACACTGCTCTAGGTTATGATTAATGTCATCATTTTCCTTTTCCAACACTTGGCAATGCCTTTCAAGCTGGTCCCTCTGTGCTTTCATTTCATTGTTGTCTTGCTTGTAGACCTCTATTTCATTTTCCAACACTTGGCAATGGCTTTCAAGCTGGTCTATCAGTGCTTTCATTTCGTTGCTGTCTTTCTTGTAGACCTCTATTTCATTTTCCAACACTTGGCAATGGCTTTCAAGCTGGTCCATCTGTTCTTTCATTTCATTTTTATCTTTCTTATAGACCTCTATTTCAGTCTGTAGTTTTTCAATTGTCTGCTTCAGTGCTTGAGATACATCAGCAATTTTAAGCTCCTTAGCTTTTCTATCTTCATTCTGACCAATTTTGAGATGGGTTCTCTCAGCAACGGCCTCTAGCAAATCCTTATTGGACCTAGCCTTTTCGGTAAGATACAAAATGTCCTTATCTTTCTGGTCCAACATTTTGTTGAGGTCTCTTACTGTAAGAATCAATTCAGAATTTGAGTCTTCCGTCTTTTGCAGCTTCAGCATCAATTTGCTATTAAAGTTCTTCTCTTTCTGAAGTTTATGCCTAATTTCTTCCAATAGAGCTGTCGATTTTTTGTCATCTGCTCCTGTATTATCTGAAATTACTGCATCCACCTCATCTGTACATCTCAGCTTAAGTTTCTCACATTCGATTTTAAGGACATCTCTCTCCTCCTTTAGATTGGAAATTTGTCTCGACTGTTCCTGTGCCCTTTTGGTCTCTTTCACAATTTGCTTTCTGAGTGTCTGTAGTTCTATTTCTGACAATTCTGCCTGACGTTCGAGCATTATGATCTTATTTTTCACGGACTCAAAACTGTTATTTGAAGTTTCTTGGGCAGTGTCTCTCAGAAGGTCCTCCTCTGATTTGTGTGTTGTATCAGTTACACTCCCATCTAAGTCAGAGCCAAGCGAGCAATCTGTGGAAGATCTCTGATGTAGATGTCTTTCAAGCGGGTTAAGTGCATTTTGTGCGGTGAACTGTTTCACAAGACTGTTTTTTGGTTGAGGATCCCGTGGGACACTATTTTGCTTGGAATAATGAAATGTTTCATTCAACTCTTCATCCTGTGGACGATATACAAAAAAGGTTAGTTGCAATTTGCAGCTACAAGATACAAATAGTTTATCTGAAGCATGAACATGTTTAAAGTGTTATTCTATCTGACTAGGACAACACCGACAAGATGTATCGAAACTGAGAGATTACGCGCCACATTTGACTCGATCCAAATTGTTTTTTTTTATTGCCTTTGTCATCTGCATTTTAGCATCTCTCAAATGAGTCATGAAATTTTCTATTTGGAAATATGTGAAGTTAAAGTATATATAAGGATAGGGATTTGAAAATGATTCTAGCTGATGAAAAGAAGACATAATATAGAAAACCATCATTGAAATAATATAATATGAGTGTATCAATAAATGATATAGTTGTTAGAGATTTACAACATTCCCATTTTTGTTGTATAAAAGTTCCCAAAGTGTTTATAATGGTTTTGGCAAAACCCATCACATAAGACTTTATTCAGATTCTTTTACGTGTATTGGAAAACTTAAACCAGTCCTCTTTCTTGTAACCAATGTTCACTCCACAAGTGAACCTCAAACCAGTTACACATGTTGGAGGATGTAAGGGATATTTCACAACAGTTTGTATAAAGGTTCCAATTCGATTTGTATTGCCTCCAGATCATTTATAAAGAGCAAAAGTTAAGAACTATATCAGAAATTGTGTTACTGTTATTTGAGAAGTGAATCTTTACGGTGATAGCCATGCCAAAAGGTTTTTAATCAAAGTAAATACTTTTATTCCAAACTCTGAGGGCTTGACTGAATCATTCAGCTGTAAATAGGGAAGCTCAATTCCCAAACTTCGTTGTTCCATTTGTCTTCTTCCCAATAGTATTTCTTAGAGTGGGTTAGAGTCCCACATTGGTTGGGGTATGGACTGGTGGTTTGCTTATATGGACTTGGGGAATCCTCTTCACATAAGCTAGCTTTTGGGATTGAGTTAGGTCCAAGTGTCATATTTTTACAGTATTTAAATAGGAATTGCTTTAAATTCTTTTCATTTTTCCTCCTTAGTCCAAACTATTTGAGTATGTCTTTCCTCCAGACTCAAACTTTAAGTTCCACAAACTAGCGCCAAAATGGGGATATTTCAGTACATGATAATACTGTATGCAGTGAAATGAAGAAATGCAAAAGTATATAAATATGAGACCTTACTTCAGTAGATGTACAATGTCCGTTTCCATAATGTCCATTGCTTCCTAGTTCCGTTTCAAAGCTTTGATCTAGAGATTCAGTCCTTGAAATTTCACTATCTTCAGTATGCCTGAAATTATTTTGTTAAAACTCTACTTTAGTATCCAAACTTGTAGATAACTGAAGCCAGATTGCTAACAAGTTTATCGTGGCATTGTATGCTAAATTACCTGGTTTCCTGAGCTCCTTGCATATTCTGTACTGCGACCTGTTTCATATGTATATCTTAGAATAACATAGTTAAACATAAAAGGATTTTGTTTACTTTATTAGTAACAAGAAATAGACTTCGAGTCCACTTCAACCTCAAAAGCTAGTTCATGAGGGCGGAGGATTGCCTAAGACCTATGTTGCTCGGATTCTTAAAAAATGTTAGCGGGTGCGTGCCAGATTCTCCAAAAATAGTGTATTTTTGGAGAATTCGACACATGTACGGCATCGAAAGTGAAGAGTCCTCGCAACTTAGCCTAAGACCATATAAAGAGACCACAACTCATTCCCTCAACCAATGTTGGACTTAACCTCCCCCACATGCTCTGAACTCAATTGGAGCATGGATTACCGGGCCTAATATTGAGAAACACAATAATAGGGATTGATGGGTTTGGCTCTGATACTATGTTAGAAATGGACATTGAACCTAGCTCAACTCAAAAAGCTATTTCATGAGGGGAGGTTGCTCAAAACCATAACCCATTCTCATCAACCAAACTTAACAGTTAGCAAACATTATGGCAAAGTTCCTATTCTAAGACCACCTATTTTTTGTTTCCTTTCCCATTTGAGGTGTTGAGTAAGGAAGTTGTAAACCTTGTTCAGCAGTTATGTCACATGTCCTCCTCCATGGGAGAGTTTATATGTAATGTATGTATGTATGTATGTATGTATGTGTGTGTGTGTGTGGAGAGAGGAGAGAAATGACATACATGCAAAACCGCGCCAGTCTCCAATGGCATTAGGGGTAGGGATACTACTAAGGTTTCAGTTGCCTCTACCAAATCTGCAAAATCAAGACCAACTTCTCCCAGAAAACCTGATTTTGATGATCCCTGAGATGACATCATGTCTATGAGTAGTGAGCTAATGTTCCAACTGAAAGGTGGTCAGAGCATACATGGAGTTGCAATTCTGTTACTTACAGATGCCACAGCGAAGTAGTAAATGTTCTGTTTAAATTTTCCTGTTTTTGTATCCCTGACTAATTTCACTGTCTCGTAAATAGGATTTTCCCATGAACAGGTCCCTTCGACAATTGCTGCTTTTCCTAGTCTCACTGTCGGCTTTCCAGCGTCTGCTGGAACTAATGAAATCATCAGTTTTTTCGCTTTTAGCTGAGGCACCTGAAATCATCATGGTTGAGAGATTCCTAAGCTCAGTGAGATTAAATTCCCAAATATACTTCATTAGTTTATATTGAATCAAAACTTTTACGAGACTGCAATCATCCAGAATACTCTGTATTGGTTGCTAGATGCAGTTAACAGCATTTGAGAAGAAACTGAACAAAGCAATTTTCCACCATCCTGTTAGCTTACCTGTGTTACCTGAAACTGCATTTGAAATACAGCTTTGATCTTCTCCTTTTTCCATTTTGAAGACTTGAACATGATTGCTGAATCAGAAGATTAATTTGTTTGGCCTTTCTTTGGGATCTGAGAAAGCTGACTGCTTCACTTTACTCTGTATTTTGTGTTTCTGATTTGAGAATAGAAAATATTGCTGTCCTCTTGGCTCTAGTTGAAGGATGCATATGCTTTGCTTGGTGTACAAGTTGAAAGAAGAAAGGAAATGAATATAATACAATATGCAATGTGAATATCAGATAACAGCAGGTAAATGTGTCCTACTTTTTTGAGTGCATAAAGGAAGCAATACCTTTATTTTAGTCCAAGTAAAGAGATCATAAGTGCTCTGCTATGACACAGCAATACTTTTATTGCACAAGCTTGTCTTCCTTTTCTTTATGTGGGACTGACTGATCCCTATCCAGACTGTCATTTGAGTAGAATAATTTTTTTCCCATGAAGGTCAAACTACTTTTCGTCATAATTTTCAATGTTAAGAAGTAACCTAATTTTTTATCCAAATGATGCAAACTTTTAGTTGTAAAGGGACCTGCATTAATAACTATAGAATTTGAGATCTTTACTCAATAGTGAGTAGACATTTTCCCTTTGTTCTGCTGTCATTAGTAAGTTGAGATGCCAGTTTTGTTTCTCAAATAGGCGGTAGTTTTCATTCTAATTTAAGCTTTTCTTGTTAAGCTGAAAAGCTCAGATATAGTTTATAGTTATTGGGTTTCTTTCTGACATTTACAAATGTTTTTTAAGTTACAGATGACCAGAAAAAAGAGTATAGGTAGGTAAAATATAATGCTATCACTCAGCTGGTTTGGGTTTTTCCAGATGTGCCCCCAAGACCCAACAAAGACGTTGTTTGGACTATAATCCTGTTGACTTCTTAGTCTATACCATTCTTTGTGTTAATTGCATATAACAACGGTATTCTTATTGTTGGTTCTTGCATCCTTGCTATTGTGATCTGTATATCCGTTTTTTCACGTGATGTAACGTGGCATCCCTACCTCAACCATCCCCCCCCCCCCCCCTCCCAAAGAGAAATTATCTTTTCTTTTTTCACAATGGTGAAGACAAGTTTAAAGTTTTAGAATATGATATACATCCTCGAAAATGTAAAGAATCTTCATATGTTGATTGTGATTTTTTTAAGCAACTTTTTTATCGAACAATTTTGGAGTGTATCAGTCATATTATATATATAGTGAACCAGTGTTATTTTTAAATACATGATACAAATAAATCGTGATACATAAATCAAATACATGAAACATGATACACTATCTGTTTTCCAAAAAATAGAGAAAATTTCGTAAAAGAGATTTTCTCATAACTTAATAAGCCTTATAAATCAAATACCTGATACAAGTATCAGATTCCACCATTGTTAGACAATACTTGAAAGCTTGACAAGAACGCTAAATATTGATACCAAATCGCTAAATGTATTTAATTGAAATAAGAATCAGTTGAAGATATATATGTAGATACACTAAATGTATTTGATTAAAATCTTTACCTGATATGATAATCACGAACCCACTATTTTAGGAAGATGAAAATTTATTTTGAATCGGTAATAATTGAAAATAAAATCGTGATTTATTAGTGGATATAAGGGGAGAGATTTAAGGATAGTGAAAAGTGTGTGAAATAAAGAATTGAAGGATACACTTCACCACTTTTTAGGAGTGAAATAAGGAAATGGATCCAACAATACGAATTTGCTATGAAATTAATAATGTAGCTTTGTTGGGTAATTATTTTAAATTATTGTTGTAGAAGATAAATATAGGCCTTATATTTGCCTAATTAAGTAGTTTTTTTGATTGATTGATTCTTGAAAATAAGCATAGAAATATTGATATAAGTCCATTTCTACTTTCATTTTCTGGCAATTTGATTGTCTCTCGTTTGGCACAAATGACCTACGAAGAAAATGAATTCTAAATCAAAATGTTTACGAGTCTGTGTGATGGACGATGATCCAGCGCAATTACGTAGAGCACTTTTATATCTGTGCTGGTAAAAAGAAAAGAAAGCCATGTACCTCTCAGCAGCAAAAAGGAAGGTACTCTTTCTATTGTAACGTGTCATATATTTTCTGTTTATAACTACTATCCATCTTACACGTTTATTAATGTTGACAACTATTTTGTTGGTTAAAAATGTGTGGACGTTGGTAGATGTAAATGTTACAGTATTAAATGGGCAAAGCTTTAATTGCGGAATGATGATATTAATGTCCAGCACGTGCTGAGGCAGTGCCAACAAAGGACACAGCTATTCATGTGAGTTGTTGCATTATTAATTGAAAACCGATCACACTGAGGGGGTCCTGTTTTTCCATATAAAAATATCCTTATCCTATCCTCCCCACGTCTCTCTTTTCAGGGACATGTAAAATTTAAGCTATGTAAGACTTTAATTCAAAATTATGCGACAAGAGAAAGTTGCTCGGATGGTAAGCATTCTTTACTTTCAACTTAAAGATTGTGAGTTTGAGACACTAAGAGAGCAAAAGAATTGGGAACTCCTACGAAAGGATTTAAATAAAATAAAATCAAAATTATGTGATGTTAACTAGGTGAATCATCATTGGTGAAGAGAATAGTTGCGGACTGAAACGAAATTTGGTAATGTCTAAATTCTAAAAGAAGCATTGCTTCCAAAGAGAAAAACGGATATTTTTTAGTTTTCTGAAAGAATAGAAGTACATCGAACCCGTGAGAAGTTTTACTATGAACGAATTGCATTCATTGAGGAAACACAGTTCAATCAAATTTGCAAATATTTTTTTGAAAAGTTACTTTTTTCTATGTAAAAAATAATCGTATAAATTAGGAGCGGTAAAATCAGCTCATAAAATCATGACCAGTATAACTCGTTCAGTTTTGGGCAGGTTAATGACTCGATTGTTTTATGGGTTTCTTGCGTAAATGTACTGTTGGCCAAAAACTTTTTCAGCTAAACGGTTGCATATATATGTAATGTATCTAGATTGTATAAATAGTGTATAATTATGTATATATGAAGCATAACCATGTACCAGAGATGTATATACATTCATATATACTGTTATACAATATTTATACATTGTAGCAGGTCATCTTCCTCAACTAGCTTCTTTCAATCCTGATTAGCTAATCTCCTCTAAATAGTTTCAAATTTTAGATATGAGCTCTGTTATACTCCATTTTAACTGGGTCAAAATAGTGTACAACATATTGATGATTCCTAAGTTATTTAACTAACTTAAGGAGTCGCCACCTAATTATTACGGTGAATTAGGACACCTAGATTGATTAAAGCAATTGTCTAAAATTAACTCCATTTTAAGGTCTACTATCATGAGATTCTAGGTAAGGGTTCAACTAATCTAAAGAGAAGGTATTAGGCACTCTTTAAAATCCGTTAAAAACAGTTAACCGGCCAAACTTAGGTTGATTAATTAGAAACTTATAAATCATATAAATGTGCAAAAGAAAAACTTTAAAATATACTAGCCTTAAAAGAGTATATGCGATGTAATAATGTAAAAAAGTTAAAGTAGGTGATTTTAGAAAAGTAAGCATTAAGTTGATAGTTTAAAAAAGGTAATTGATTTTAAAAAGGTAGAAAATATTTTAATGGAGCATAAAGGAGCTGTTCTTACGTCTTTGCTACAAGAGATCTTTTTCATTTTTTAAAACATCTTTTTAAGCTAAAAAAATCTTGCACAAGTTCAAGTTAGTTTTGAACATTTTATAACAAAACGCTTTTAGTGAAAGGATTTACCAATTTCTAAACAAACTTAATAGACCTAATATGCATCTAGGTACAACTATTTCATTTTTAAAAAAGAAATGCCGTCCCACAAACCCAAAATAACTAATCTGTTAATGGCATGAAAAGACAGAGCAATTTAAGTATCATATAATACAAAGTCAAAATATCACCAAGAAAACAAACACAATAAAGTAACGATTCCAAAGAGAATAGAAAGGGAGTAATTTCCAGATTTCCTTGCTCGTCTTTGCCATTTCTATTCGGATAAGCTTCGAGGAAGCGAGAGGCACTAACGAAGATGCATATACCCGTTTCAAGTTTTGCGGTGACATCGAGTCTTAAAGTAGGACTCTTCGACTCCGGTCGTGTACATGTAAAAAGAAAAGAATGAAAGATTAGTATAATGGTGTGATTCTTTATGTGATAAAAAAAAGAATAAGTAAACAAAGTAGAATTCGTCATTCAGTTCACAACGACCTGTAAGTTCAAGAAAGTATACGACAAAAGGACATAAAGGCTTGAAAGATTAATCAAGTTTCATACCATCAAGATCTCACAATGAACCATGTGTTGAACAAACTTATATTCAATATGTTAATAAACAAACAAATGTTTCTTTACTGGAAGTCATTTTATCTAGTCTTGGGGAAAAGATAAATTTAAGCCATACATTATTGAAGTGTTCAAGTAAGCTAAACATACTTTAATACATTCATGCTAGGTGGCTCATACGAACATGATTTAATTAAGATAGAATGCGGTTAGAGAAATATTATTAGCGTAAGAATTTGTTATAAAGTATCTGGAAACAAATTAAATGACTAAGATGTGATTTCTATTACGACATCTATACTTAAACTTCAGTTAAGGGCATGACAGTCATAATATTCAAACACTATTAACTTTTAAAGGTTAAAACAATAGCTAAACACATAATCCTTAAAACAATAGCTAAACACATAATCCAATCACAAAATATTTGAATAACATAACTCTAAAACATGAAATTTCTATACAAACACATAATTGTATCGAAAGACAATCGTGATAAGATCTGAGTTTACCTTTTGTGGTGCAGTGAACTAGGGGATTGTAAGCCTCGAATCTACTCTTTTGTCACGAACAGATTCGAAAGCTTATGAAATGCCTCTGTTGTCGTCCAACAGGAGCAAAGAGAGACAATGGCTTTTTTTTGGAAAGTTGTAAATCAACAGTAAAGTTGGAGGAGAAAGTGGGTAGCTAAAGCAAAAACTTAAATTGTGTGTGTATTGTTCTTGTAAGTATCCCCCGCTCCCTTTTTGACTGAGAGTTGGATGTCTTTATAGGCAAAAAATAGGATTTACCCCTCTTCAAATTGGTGGGAAATTGAAGAGTTTTGAATTTTGAATTTGGTCAAGGAAATCTGAATATTGAACGTTGGAGAATGCTTTTTGCAGTGGAAGCTAACAAAACTCACTAATTCTTGCAGAGATTGAATCAGTAGAGAGATAAAAGTAGAAAGAAGATGATGGGGGAAGGAGATCGGGTGAAAGAGAGTGCTTAAGATATTGTGAGATACAAAGCTATGAGAAAGATGCAAGATCTTCCTAAAATAATGTGACAAGTTCTGCTTGATGATGATGAAGAATTGAGACCTTTCATTAGAATAAAAATTGGAGAAGAACCGATGTGGAAAAGAATGAAATCAGGTTTAGGATTAAATTGGGTTAGATGGATTTGGGCCGATGGGTCATTTTGTCGGGCTGACCTAAAGATTGGGCTGCAACAATGGGTAACCAAATTAAATTTAAATTGGTCTAAAGACTTTAGGTGAATTTGGCTAATGGTCTTTTTTTTAAAAAAATTAATTCTTTTGAGCTTCTAATTTAATAATTAGTAAAATATATATTATGTCATAAAAGTTAATAATAATGTAAGAAGTTAAAAATACGTATAACTAATTCAATAAGTATGAAATTTGAAATAAAGTAACGACGATCGATTTAAAAAGATAATAACAAAGTAATAGTGATAATATACTCGTAATCTTTAAAAATGATAATAAAAGAATAATAATAATAAATAATAAAATCTAAAGTAGTAGGAATAATAGGTAATAACGGTAATAAATAAAAATAATAGTGAAATGTAAGATATTTAATTTATTTAAAAGTTTAGAAGCCAAAGGAAATAAATTAGAAAAAGGAAGGACAAAATTGGGTGTCAACAAGCTCCTCTCGATGTTTCAAGTCTTTTGATATATTATTATTCGAAATGATTCACGTTTGCGGCAGGTCAAATTTTAAAATTTGAGCTTCGAAGCTCTTTAATGGTGGATTTCAACGGACATCAACTCAAATCTTCCTCTAAAAACTTAAATTTTAGATATGAGCTTCTTTCGATTCTTTAATTCTTTTGATATATTATTCACTCGGAATGATTCATATTTGTAATAGGTTAAATTTTAAAATTTGAGCTTCAAAATTTTTCGATGGATAAATTTGAACTTTCATTTGACTTGTTTATTTTATTACTAAATAAAATGGTTAGTATTTCATTTGATTCTTTCTATTTTGATGGGAGAATAACATTGAAAAGAAAGAAAAGAAAATTTATGCATAGCAAATTCTTTTTCAAACGGAGGAAGACAGATGGAGAAAAAAAGAAAATAAGGGTACATGGTTATATCTAGTAATAAAATAATAGTTGGACTGTTTTAAGTAACAAAGATGATCGAATAGTCATTTTGCTTAATTATCTCCATTTTATCAATTTAATATATTTTGACCCGCTTAATTTAACTCATAAAAATTGGACTAATATACCGTTTAAATTGATTTATGAGAAACTTTATCTAAATTACTATAATATTCAATAAAAATATTCCTTTGTACATGTCCAAAAAAATCACTCTTTCATTTTTATCTTCACGTTATTAAGTATTAATTTTTTTTATTCTACCTAAATTTTCATTCTTTAAAACTAGAAGATTGTTCTTCAAAGAAAATTTATGTAAAACGAAATAATTAGAGGGAATAAGAAGGAAAAGATGAGGGAAATTGAAAAACTTCACTGGTAGCAAGGGTGGAGAAAACGCTAGGCAGGTGGGGGGGGGGGGGGTAGATAAAAGAAACAGGAAGGATTGGGTAGGTTTGGGGTAGGGGGTGTATAAATGGATTTTTGATTATTTTTTATTTTTTTGCTATTTTTTTCTTGTCAAATGTCCCTATTTGATTCGTTATTTTGCCAACTCATACGCGTGTGTATTACACACACTCTACTTTTTGACTAGTTGTTAGAAAAGCATTTAATAGGTATATATTTATTAAAATTGAAGAGTTTAATAGGAACAAAGCCAGGTTAAAATGTCTAAGTGAATAATGCGGATAACTTTAAGTAGCCGCTTATGACTTAAGCCTAAATACAAATACATAAGAATGTATTGTTTTAGCTGCTAAAAGTACATAAATACAAATACATAAACATACATATCCAAAAATTGATGAAATATATTCAAAATACAAATTCAATTGCATTAAACACACCTCTTTTTTCTATTTCTCTCGCTCTTTATATTTTTGTATTTTCACGTCTTTCTCTCCCTCTTTGTATTTTGTATTTGTACACCCCCCCCCCACCACCACCACCGTCCTCGCCCCTCTCTCTCTTATATATAGAATGATATAAGTGAAATTTGAAATACAAATATAAGAACCTGTAGAAAATCAAGACCATGTATACATAAATATGAATTCACTAATACATATACATTTCAATTGTACGGAATCGTGTATACAAAAACCTATATATTCTATATTAGATAGAATATTATAATTTATATCACAAGATTCTAGTTTTCAATACCTACCATATATTTTTTTGCAACATTTATCAACTTAATAAACACAAAATTTAAAAAAATATGGAAAAAAGGAAAAAACTAAAAAAATGAAAAACAAAAAATAAGGAAAAAAAAGTCAGGCTCAACAAATTTCCTTAAAAAGCGCTTTGGGAGATCAATCAAGCCAATAATCTCTCATATATTCAATTTTTCTTGTTTTATGCCTATTATATCTAGGATAATTTTCTCTTTAAAAAAAATAATAAATCAGTAATTTTTATTCATAACTTAAAATTGTAAAATTAATTAATACTTGTTAAAGAAAAAGCTTATGTGTTTGTGTATGAACTGTGTATAATCCTATCAAATGTAGATGTAATTTATTTATTGATTTAATGCAATTTCTTGTTATGTGTTGAAACATATGCAATTTCTTGTTATGTGTTGAAATATTCAAGGGAATCTAGTGATATATCATTTTAAAATACACTAAGATAGTATTATAAAGTAGTAACAGACTGTGTATATATTTTGTTGTCACACTGTATGAAAAATGATTTCTAGTTATGTTTATTGAAAGATTCATGGAAATCAAGTGATATACAATTTTCAGATATGTATATAAATTTTGATTTCATTTATATGATAAATGATTTCAGGTTATTGAAACAGAAATGAGAATCAAGTGATATACAATTTTGAAAAAGGAGTGAAAATATTTGGTGGAAGAAAATGGAGAAAAAATCTTTAAATTAGAGAGAACTGAGGGATTGGAAAGAAAACATTAAAGATTTTCAATGTATTTTAAGAGAGAGATTCAAATGTGTGATTTAGTGAGACCCATTGAGAATTTATTGGACAATTAATAACTAATTGAAATTATCTTTATTATAGATAACTTATTCTTATTTAAACAAAATAATATCAAATTAAATTAAAATAATTAAAAATAAAATAATCTGTGCCTTTTAAATTCTGGTATAGATCGTAATTAAAAAGTTAGTTTAGTAATTAAGAAAAAATGATGTATTTAGTGTAATAAAGAGTCTTAAATATATATCTAGGATAATTTAAGACATTTGGAGCATATATACAAACAATACAAATTCAAAGATACAAAATGTATTTCAGTTATATATACTCCTTGCACAATCATTCAAATACAAATGATACATTTGTATTCCGATACATTTGAATTTGTATCAAGCAAATACAAACGATGCATTTGTGTTTGATTTTCCATAGATACAAAAAAAAATGGCCACGATAAAGCACCAAAAACAAATTTGGTTTCCCCATAAATACAAATAAAAAATCCTAAACTTCAAAAATGTGCATGAAATCTTATCTATTTTTCTTTCTCTTTCTTCATCAATTTCAGCGATTCATGGTTACTTCTACTTCATCTATCCCCTGCAATGGCTGATTCAATTTTACCTTTGATTTTTGATTTTCTAACGACCAACCAAAACTGAACTTATAGATTCCTTCTTCCTCTTTTCAAAGTAATTCGTGTTGAAGATGGAAGAATGAAATGTTCTATAAATTTATTAGAGATATACTAAGAGATACTATTTTGATAAAGAAGGCGTGAAAATTGTGCAGAGATACAAGTACAATTGTATCAAGAAGAGTAATGGGTCCCACGAGAAAAAAATACCAATAAAATCAAACCCATTTTGTGATATTGTAATTAAAATATACTATTGATGGTGGAGTGTAATTAGGCATGGATGTTTGATATGTTATGTTATTTTTTCTTTTAAAAATACATTTTTATAATTTGATATGTTATAATAGTCACAGTATAAGAGAAAAATTTATTAGGTACTCAAACAAATGGTAAGAAAACAAATAAAAAGTTTAAAACTTAATAAGAATTGAACGGGTTGGATTATGACCCTGTCCATTTCAACCCTATTGATATGTCCAAATTCAACTCAACTCGCCATTTAAACCCCTGGTATAAACTCAAAAGCTGAGTTTGCAAATTACGCATGCTCAAAAATGACAAATAGTCGTAGGACACCCGCTATTCTAAGAATAACTGAAATTTACAAAGTTTTAATTTGGAATACATAACAGACACTCAAACTTGATCTTAATTGACAAGTAAGCACTCCAACTTTTAGAATGCACATTTAGACACCCCAACTCGTATTCACTGTGTCAGTTGAATACTAGATCCCTTCAAAATTTATGTGTCACGTCAGCGTAAGATATCCATGAGACATAGTGAAAACGAATTTGAGTGTTTATTTATCAGATGAGACCAAATTGAGGTGCCTAAATGTGCACTTTCAAAACTGAAATACCTACTTGCCAGTTGAAGCCATATTTAACCATCTCAAAATCAAACTACAGACCTTCCTCAGGTCTAAAGTTTGCTATCATGTGAATGCAGTTGAAACTTTTGACCTTTAAGAGAAATTAGGCTCTGACATATTCACATAACTAACTTCAAATTAAAAGGTTTGAAGTTTTAATTTTGACAATTCAAACTACAGATTTCTAAGCATGAAGTTTTGATTGTGACAATTTAAAACTTCATATTGGAAGGTCTGATGAAGGAAGAGGAACAGAAGCACTTTGAAATTTGTGAAATATTGTTCAACTTTAAATAATTTTTGAAATATAGCTAAATTAAGTAACATATCTAAAAACGATTATATAATGTTATTTCTACCTCAAAAGAAAGGGGGAAACACATTTATACCATCTACAACAGGTCTAAAAATTACATAACGTACCAAATATTCATGTCTAATTATGCTCCATATCAACAATTTAAATTCAATTACAGTTTGCAGGAGATGGTTTAAAACAATTAGTATTTGTATTTGTATGTCTTTCTCTCAATCAACACTCAATTGTATTCGCATTTGTATGCCGAGATTCCACAAAATATACAAAATAGATTTGTATTTGTATGCTGAGATTTATTGATTTGTATTTGTATGCCGAGATTACTATAACGAATTTATATTTGTATGTCGATATTTTATGGGATTGTATTTGTATGTCGAGATTATTCTATTTGTATTTGTATGCGAGACATATAACATCCAATAACTAATTACATTGTATATCAAATTTAGCCAAATTTATGTTGTTGTTGTAATATCGCTTAAAAGAAATTCCCCAAATTTCATACATATTATGGAAATATGTAAAATTTGGTATGGAGCGATTTTTCCTAATGGGCCCTATATGACACGAATCTGAATTAGTCGGACTCCAATACGAATGTGGAATGAGAAACCCCGAAAAACAGACAACTCTCTCTCAAACACAGTGTGAATGGTGATTCATCTCCACTATTACTCCATTTTCTCCAACAAACAACTTCCCCAATTTCATAAAGAATTTCATCTAAAATTTTCTATCATTTTAAAGATTTTCTCTATTAGGTTGTGATAACTATCGGTGTTCCACCAAACTAATAATATACCTATCAGTATTTCATCAAAACTAATTATATATTCACCAATGCTCCAGCCAAACTAATTATATACCTACCATGTTCCAACCAAATAATTTGGTATAACCACAATATTCAATCAAAAAATAATTAGTCTATCTACTAGTATACCCGTTACAGAATTCCAACCAAGCAAGCAATATAAGCAACGTATTCATCCTTGTTTTTTTCATTAGGATTAGGAGAACAAAATCTCAAAATTTTCATTGTTGAAATTTTTGAGTTCATTTATTTAAAGTTGAATCTAGAAATTGTGAGTCCTATTAACTTTTAGATTACAAACCTATATCATTGTTGGATTTGGAACTCAAAAATCGTGGTAAAAAACGGATTTTGCAAGATTTGGATGGTGAAAATCATATCAGAAAGGTAATTCACTATTGCTGAATAAGTTTAAAGAAGTGAGTTTGAATTTAAAATTTATTTTTTGTTAAAAATTTGGAGTAGGTGTTATTTAGACTTATTGGAAATAGTCTAAAAAAGTTGTCTACAAAATTTAAAGTCGTTTGGTGGAGATTTGGACTTATTTTGAACAAAAATGCAACTAAAAATCACACCCAAAAAAAAATGTCAATGTAAATAGCAACATTTATACTCTTTTATACAAGATTGATATACTTTTTTATAAGTTTGATACACTTTTATATATTATTATACAAAATAGATACATTGCTTATATAAGTATTGTATAATAAATAAATATATATAATCATTGTTTCGAAAGAAAGTTGATTATACAAATATAAACTGAAAATATAGCTAAATAGGATGCAATGTGTTGTGTTGGGCTATATATTTTTAAAATATTCAATATCAATTAGGTAAATACAATGATATTTATAAAATTTTGAGGAGGTAAATAAACTTATTATGGTTGGTGGATAAAAAGTAAGTAATTCAATATTTTTTTATTTTTTTATTTTTTTCTCCTCCCATCCCTAGGAGGATCAATAGTCCGTCCACTTCCCCTTCAACGTGATTCGATACTCTCAACATACAAGTTTAAGTTGATGATGAAGATGCTTAACCACTTGAGCAAGCATCTATTGTTGTAAGTAATTCAATATTATTTGTGTTAAAGTGATGTTTTAAGGGTCGTTTGGTAGAGTGCATCAGAAAAAATAATACATGCATTAGCTTTGTGTATTACTAATACCTTATTTGGTACATTTTTTTCAACATATGCACGCATTACTTATAGTTATACATTCTATTTGGTATTAAGGTGTGTATAACTAATACATGGAAATCCATGGTATTAGTAATGCAATGGATTCTAATGCATGCATTAGTATGGTTAAAGACACAATTGCCCCTCAAAATCTTTTCCACCATACTTGTGGAGGGTATTTTTGTAAACAAATATTTCTTTTATAAAAATTATACAATGCATGTTATTTTTAATACACCAAACCAAACACTACATAAGAAAAATCTTATCATAACTAATATTAATATTGTTAATACAAATATTATTAATACACAATATTTTGCACTATTCTTATACACCCTATCAAACGACCCCTCAGGGGTTTTATCTATAGATATATCTCCAAAAACAAACCCATCCTTAATCTGCACCAAAGGCCATAAAATGTAGGGAGGATTGGGCCAGTGTTCATTTTGATAGAAGATGTAGAGCATGTATAGTGGAAACAATCCAAGTTATGCAAAGACCAATTAGTATCCACAAAGCCTGTCATTGACATCTTCTGTTCAAAGTTACATATTTTTAATTAAATATTTTATTTAGTAAATTAAGACTAAAAAATGACATTAACTAGTCATCCCCTTAAATTTCTTCATTTTTTTCTCTTTGATTTTATCTGTGACTGTCTCCTCCGTTTTTCTCTTTTTCGTTTTATCTCCTTAAATTTCGCTAACTAAAATCAATATTCTATCAAAATATACCCCAGATATTTTTGATACAATTTCATTGATTGAATATGATAATGGATATCAATTTCAGCTTAAAATATATGATATACGTTATATGTACACGAGCATATTATATTTCAAAATAAATGGATACGCTATACATATTGATCTACATTAATGTGTATGCTTATTTATTTCAGCTACATAGTATATGATTTGTGCAAAATAATAATAATAATAATAATAATAATTGTTATTAATGTTTAAAAGCAAGGCTAATTAATAATCAAACAGAAATTAGAAATATCACGAACTACTACACAATGGTAATCTTGTGAGTTCTGATGATGCTGTAAAATAATTCTCTATTCTAAGATATACAAATCGAAATAAAACTTTATAAAGGACCGTATAAATTTCTTTTCCAATCTTGATTATTTAACCAAATTGATTGATGGGGAAAAAATAGAGTGAAGAGATTTGAGACAACAAGGAAATAGAGAGATACAGGAATAAAATTTAAGAGATTTGGAGAAAGTAATTGAATTGAATTTTCTAAGAAGAGAAAAGGAATATGAAAATTTAAAAGTTATGAGTATTATTTAAAAAAAAGTTCGACTATCATATACAAATTTTACAACCTGAACTAATTAGTGTCAATTTTCGAAACTTAAGCTATGTTATGCCATTTAACATTCTAACTTATCATATGGTATCGAATTCTCTAATTATTATTAGTAGGACGTGGTAGTTTGTAAATAAAAAATGTAGGAATCGTGATTGATGGAAGCAGATTGGTGTGTGATAATGGTGTCAATAATTACTTCAACTACTATATCCTCTCATTTCGTTCTTCATCTTCCTTTGGTACTCTCCATTCGACTCTATGGTTTTATGCGGCGGCGAAGCTAGAATTTTCAATAAAGAAGTTCGAAAAATAAAAAGTAAACACACGAAGAGATCGAAAAAAGTTCAAGATTTACTATATATACGTAAAACATAATTTTAATCATATACAAATGATATAATTGTTATGTTTTTTGGAGATTTTGGAGAGAGATGCAAACAATAAAATAGAAAATATGAATGAAAACTTTCTCATATTAATTTCATTAATAATAAGCCTTTATATAGGCACATAAACAAAGTAGTAGACTCCTCTTACATCTAAAGTACTAGACTCTTATTAAAACTAATAAACTGAATATTCAACTAAATCAATAATTAGACTCCTCAAATAACTAAACAACTAATTATTCTAGAAACTATGTAGCAGTAACAGATGCAATATCCAACACTCCTCCTTGCTTCTGTTGCTGCAATCTAGTAAAGTTCGTCCTCCTGAGTTTCTTCGTCCATTAGTAGTGCTTGTGAGTTGTTTTGATCTTTGAACTTGCACACTTTTGTAACATGACCTGTTTGTTTGCAATTTTCACATATTGCGTCAGATCTCCACCAACAAAATTTTTCTAAGTGTGTTTTCTTCTTGCAATATTTGCAAGGAAGATAATCAATTTTTTCTTTTTGGTGTTTTACATAAAAAATACTTTCATCAACTTTATCTTGTCTGAAAGCTCTTCTTTGCTCTTGTGCTTGAAGAGCACTTATTAATTCTGCAAGAGATATGGTAGAGAGATCTTTAGACTCTTCTAGCGCAGATATTTTTGACTCAAATCTCTCTGGAATAGTCACAAGAATTTTTTCAACTATTCTATTATCTTTAAAATCCTCGCCAAGCAACCTGATTCTTTTGACAATCAAAGAGATCTTGTCAGAATACTTAGTGATGGTCTCACCCTCTTGCATTCTAAGAGATTCAAAATCTCTTTTCAAATTCAAGATCTGATTTTGTTTGCCTCGTTCACTTCCTTGATACTCCTTTTCGAGTTTGTCCCAAGCTTCTTTCGCTGTCTCACATGCAATTATTTTAGAGATGATAGAATCTCTAACTGAATTTTGGATCACAATTTTGGCTTTGCATCTTCTGGTTTTCTCTTCTGATAGAGTTTTGATTTGGGCAGAAGTAGGATTTTCAGGGAGTGGTTGTAAAGATCCTTCCGTTACAACTTCCCACAAATCATAAGCTTCAAGATAAGACTTCATCTTCACTGCCCAAATTTGATAATTTTCACCGGTGAAAATTTGTGGAGTAGTCAAAGAAATACCATTGCTTGCCATGGTTGATGAAAAATAGGTTAAAAGTGGTATGGATTAAAAATTGGTTAAAATTGATATTGGTTGAAAACAGCCCTGAGCGTTAAAAGTAAGCACGGGTTAAAATAGGTTGAAAATGAGTATGGATTAAAAATAGTTGAAAGTTTTTTTCTCAACAAAGGCACAAGATCATGAAGGCGCTGATACCACTGTTATGTTTTTTGGAGATTTTGGAGAGAGATGCAAACAATAAAATAGAAAATATGAATGAAAACTTTCTCATATTAATTTCATTAATAATAAGCCTTTATATAGGCACATAAACAAAGTAGTAGACTCCTCCTATATCTAAAGTACTAAACTCTTATTAAAACTAATAAACTGAATATTCAACTAAATCAATAATTAGACTCCTCAAATAACTAAACAACTAATTATTCTAGAAACTATGTAGCAGTAACAGATGCAATATCCAACAATAATTTTCTATCGAAGAGGGTTCAGATGAACCTCTTGAGACTTCGCTAGCTCCGCCCTGGGTTCTATGTTTATTAATAGTTAATACTCAATGATATTTTCTTTGTCCAAGTAATATATTCTTTCATCCGATAATTTATCCTCCCGTATGCCTTATATACTTAATACTTTCTTCGTTTAAAAAAATGACATATTTTAATTTGCATGAAATTTAAAAAAGTAAAAAAGACTTTTAAATCGTGCAAACTTAAATTAAAGATATGTCAAATATATCAAAATGTCATTTGTTTGGGTCAAAATGGGTTGGGTCAAAACGGGTTAGATAATGGGTTAGTAACGGGTCATAACCAACCCGCCCAATTTTTACTAAATTTTAATTACTTTATTTGTTATTTTATAAGTTTTTAGTACCTAATAAAACTATTTTTTTTCTTTATTATAATTATATATAACATACAAAATCAAAAAAAAAGTTTTTTAAAAATATTTTGACAAGATTTCTCAAAAGTCAATTTGGATTACATATTAGAGAAACTTTCAGAAATAGCAAACTTGAGCCCATAAATAAGGAGGAGATAACAGAAAGTTGCTAATTAAAGGCGATAGCAACTTTTAAGCTAAAATAAGTGCTTTATTTGTCGAGTCAATCTTCCTGGAGAAGACTTGAAAAGGATTTCCCGAGCATGGTTGAGATCAATATGAAAATAAGAATGCCGAATTCACATTCTTTGGAAACGAAAGACCCCAGGCCTGCGAGTATTATAATCTTATAAGAAGATTACTAGAGGAGAGTGATCAGAGGATACTGACGGCAAATGGTCAACTCTGGTGGAAGCAAAACGATTTTTATATAGAAGCGGGCAGTCCCCATTCAAAAGGATTCTATCTAGTTTAACTCTAACTCACCGGTAGGACAGATAACGTTTGTGGTTTGAGTTCTCTTATAGAAGTGGAAATCCGACCTATATTTATTTCAATGTCATTTTTTTTTTGTTTTTAACGCGTCTGTTTATTAGTCAAATACAAATACAAATTGAGGGTGAAGCGTAATTTTAGTTGACTGTTGCCATTTAAAAAGAAATGATCATTAATGAGTATAATTATCTCCTTAAAAGAATTATTTAAAAGGAAATAATCATTAATGAGTATAATTCTCTCCTTAAAAAGATCATTTAAAAGGAAAGGATCATTAATGAGTATAATTCTCTCTTTAAAAGGATCATTTAAATTTAAAAGGAAAGTATCATTAATGAGTATAATTCTCTTCTTAAAAGAATCGTTTAAAAGGAAAGGATCATTAATAAGTATAATTTTCTCCTTATATCACATGCATGATCTGTATTTTTTAGATTCCATTTTCAAATTTGAATTTGTATATAGTTTGTATACTTTCAATTCAAATCCATAAATACGTATGAAGATTAAACTGTAAATTCAATAATACATATGTATATATAAATTCGATTTGTATGTGTATGACTCTATGAATACATATGAAGTATATGTATTTATTTTCGCATTGCATACAATCAAGAATACATAATATATTTGTGTTTCATTATCTAAATACATATACCAAAATAATCAAAAAATACAAATCATTTATATTTGTGTTCGCATTGCATACAGTTAAGAACACAAAATACATTTGTGATTCATTGTTCAAATACATATATCAGAACAGCCAAAAAATATAAATTCTCTGTATTTGTATTATAATTGTGTATAAAATATATCTTGTATTAAAAATACATTTGTGGGATTATAAATATAAGAAGATAAATACATTTTTCGTATTGAAAAAGTATAAAAATCTGTATTTGTGTTCAATGAAAAATACATATACAATAATTTGTATGCAAAATTCATATTTGTCATATACATATACAAAATTAAAATACATATTCAAGCAATATATATATAAATGGTGGCTACCTGAAATTGTGAAAGATACGAATCATAGTATGAAAATATTTAAAATCGTGAAGAAATCAATTTAGTAGTAATGGCAAGAATTTTGGGATTGTGAGGGAGATTTCATTGAAAAAGAAAGTGGATGTTGAATTGGGCGTGATATTAGGAAGAGGTTGATACTCTTCTAATTGTATTTAGATTTATGGATGGGCTCAGTCAAAATATTACTCCCTCCGTCCCATTTTATATGGCATACTTTTCTTTTTAGTCCGTCCTAAAAAGAATGTCACCTTTCTATAATTAGAATATTTTTAACTTTGAAGTTCCTCTTTTACCCTTAATGAAATGATTTACAACCACACAAATATTCAAGGATTATTTGGACCGCAAGTTTTAAAAGTCTTCTTCTTTTTCTTAAACACCGTGCCAAGTCAAAGTATGCCACATAAAATGAGACAGAGAGAGTATTATTTTTGTTGTGGATAGTAATTTTTTTAAAGTGTTATGGATTGTAATTAAGGGCTTAGGTTTGTTATGCCCTGTAATTTTCTCTACATATTAACCCAATTTTTAATGGATTGAAATGGGTTGGGTTGAGCTAACAAATGGGCGGGTCAATAACCAACTCAAACCTAAATGGGTTGGGTCGGGTTGAGCGGGTTGGGTTTGATTTTGCCACCCTTATCTTAAATATGTCGTGGAAAGTTAGAATTAAAGAGTTGTTAAAAAAAGAATTATTTTTTTTGAAACGAATTAAAAGAAAAATAGATTATTATTTTTTAAACGGAAGGAGTAATATTTATCAAATAAAAAGATACACTAATTTAAGGAACAAAGAGATGAATTTTTTTTTACATAGTGTAATTAAAAGAAAATTTTAGAACTAAGCATCCATCCACCTACCACCCAACGTGTTCCTTTTTTCTACTCCATAGATTACACCTAATTCGAAAAGCGAATTTACTATATTGCCATTTGGACTTATCATTATCTGTCACGTGTGAATCCTGGAAATATTAAAGGGCGATATTCGCAGTCGCAGCAGTGAACACGAATCCCGAAACACCACGGAACACGTGGGCTGTTGTTTGCACCTATCCAGATTTGCCACGTGTCGATGATCCACATTTAACGGAGAGATAATCGTTATCTTCCGACGGCTTAAACATTATCACTGGCAAGAAATTACAGTTGGAAAACAGAATAAGTTACTGACAATTAAATTTCTAAAATGAATAGTAGTGGTACTTTTTAAAAGACTAGAAGCTGTTGTCGGACCCAATTATTAATACTTGAAAATTTATTATATATTTAATTTAGATATGCATATATTATTTTATTTAGATCAATGAAATTCATGTAAGAATATTTTAAGTTGTTAATTATGTAATTTATAATACTTTTAATATAATTTTTTTTGTGATTTATAATACTTCTAATGTAATTTTTTAGTGTGATTTATAATAACTTTTAATGTAATTTTCAAATATATAATGAGTTATTAATTATTGTGATTTATAATACTTTTAATGTAAGATAAACAAATTAAAACGGAGAAGAGTATAAAATTTTTCATATAAGAATATTTTAAGTTGTTAATTATTGTGATTTATAATACTTTTAATGTAATAATGTAATTTTTAAATATATAATTAGTTAATTATTGTAATTTATAATATTTTAAAATAAAATAAATAAATTAAAACAGAGAAGAGTATAAGATTTTTTGAAACGGGATCCACCGAAGCAGGCATGTCATTACTGGTACTTCATATATAGGAGAAAGAAAAAACGCTTTTGGTTGTTCAAAAATTTGACCAAATAAGTTATAAATTTGTTTATAATTTGAGTTTGATTTCAAATACTATGTCGTTATTGCTGAAGAACTTGCTCATAATTGCCTCTCAAAACTAATAGACCTCCAACATCTTATTTTTACTCATTTATAATATATTTTATTAATGAAATACCACCTTTAAAGATAATAATCTTAATCCCAAAGTGTTTTTATAAAAAAAAGTTAACCAAAGAAATTGCACAAACATAAAATAATTAAAGGAGCTCAATAATATCTAATTTCTCATCATATTTTTATTTTTCCATTATTAAATATTCTTACTCTCTTGAAGTTTAACAATAATTAGGCAGAACACAATTTTTTTTAAAAGAATCAAACAAATCTCATGGTAAAATAAATATAACCCACTATCAAATTGAATATTTTCAATCAATGAAAAATAATTGAAAGTAATGAAGAAATAGGAAGAAGTTATTGTACACACTTCAAAGAAAGTTTTAATCTTGCTGAAGAAAGTGTTTGTTCCCATGCCAAAAACAAAATAAATTCTAGTAAAATATTAATTTTATTTTTCTTGAGCTAGATTTATACTCATAATTGCAATTATGTAGATAACATTATTTATCTTTACAATGACAAAACGCAAACAGAAAAGACTTATTATTCATCTGTTGAGCAAAATAAAATATTTTGAAAAAATAATTCTATGCTCTTAATGTGATTTTGAAGGGAAAAAAAGGTTTACATGTTCTTTTTCCTTTTTTTTTTAATGTTTGTTCTTCCTCTTGTCATTTTAGAAAATAGATGTTAAATAAGCCTTTAACTCTAATATAATAAAGGTTTATTGAAAAAAGGTGAATTCGTTAGGTCTAGGAGTAGATTTGAGAAAGTTTTTTTTTTAACAATAAGGACATATTTGGATAAAATTCGAATGAAGAAAAAATTTGTTCTATTTTTCAAAATTAAGAGGCAAATTTGAGCCAATCAACTAATGATAATGCCATATTTAAAACTAAATTCAAACAGAGCACAAATTTGTACTCTCATGTCTTAAGTTATTTGTCGTGATTTATAAAAATAATTATCTCAAATTATTATTATTTAAAGATTTTAAAATAAAAATAATTATTTCTTCTATTTTATCCTTAATAATATAATTATTTTATGTTATAAGACTACAAATATCTCAAAAAATAATAAAATAAATATTTAATAGAGAAAAATTATATCTTAAGACATAAATTAAAATAAAATAGTAATTGAAAAAATCTCTTAATTAATATTTTCTTACAACTTATTTGGATAGTTATTACCTATTGTATTGTGTCGTTTCTTTTATTTTTATGTATGGTTAATAATCGAACTAAATCGAACCCAAATCAATAAATATATATTAAGTTTGGTTTAATTTGAATTTAATAATTTAAAAATTGATCGTATTGATTTAGTTTTAAATTTGAGCAATAACCGAGGTGAACACCGTGGTAACAACCATTCAAACAGACAAAAGAAAACCGCTAGTACTATTTCAAGGGACCAATCTTAAATAAATTAGCCTAAAGCCAGTTAAGAGAAATAGGATAATACAAGTCTTCATTTTCTCCTTCGCACTGTACTTATCATCAAAGTAAAAGAGAAGAAGAAGAAGATCGGAGATGGCAACTGGGCTGAAGGCACTGCCTTTCTCATTTGGGGCACACTTTCTTGCTTTAGTTGCTGCTGTTATGGTTTTGGTTTGGTCTATTCACTTTAGGGGTGGTTTGGCTTGGGAAGCTGAGGACAAAAATCTCATTTTTAATGTAAGCCCCCCCTTCCTCTTCATCTTTTTCCTTTCTTCTTTTGTTGAATGTTGATGGGGTTGTTCAAGTTTATCTCTTGCCCCCTTTTTCTTGGAATTGAATTTGTCATGGTTATAATATGGAATCTTCTTGTCTTTCTGTTTCTTGTGTTTTTGTTTTTGTTGGCAATTTTTATCATTCTGTGGGTGTAATCAAGATTTGATGTGCAAAGCGATAACCCCTTTGTAAGTATGAGTCATAATATGTTCGGCTGCAATAATTTTTATACTGATACTTGTCAACTCGATTTGAGAGCTGAGACAATTTTTTTTTTTTTTTTTTTTGATGAAGTGCTTCGTCCTGGTTTTAACTGGCTAATAACAACTGAATCTGATTAATTTCGTCCTTTTACTGTTGGAGTCCCACATCGTTTGTGGGATGGAAATTTGGTCTGGTCTTGTGCAATCCTCTCCTCGTTAGCTAGCTTTTGGGATTGAGTTAGGCCCAAGATCCATTCTTTAACATGGTAACAGAGTCGAGTCCATCCTAATTCATTGTTTCCAGTGTTGGGCCCCCGTATTATACTGTCCACGCTCCAGATGTCCAGTCCTAGGCGTACGGTGGTGTTGGAGTCCCACATCATTTGTGGGATGGGAATTTGGTCTGGTCTTGTGAAATTCTCCTCTCATAACCTAGCTTTTGGGTTGAGTTAGACCCAACTCCCAAGATCCATTCTTTTAATATTTACACATTCACGAGCATTACAACTTGAAATTCTTGGCTACCTACCTATATCTATATGGTTAGGTAGTTGCCTTTCTGTTTTGTGTTCATACAATTCATTGTCAAGGAGAAAGTTATCTCTAAAATATGAAGCACTGGATTAAACAAGTGAAGTGTCTGATCCATCATTATACTGTACTTGATCATTTGTTATGGAAATTAGAGAGTCTATAATTTTCAGAAATCGTTAATAAAGATCCAAAATGTAGGAAAATCAGAGAGTTTATTATTCCCGTGTTAGACATACCTAACACTCAATGCTCTTGGGGAAACTTTGTGACTGCAGAAGCTAGAATACAAGAGAATAAGGATTATCTAACCTGTATCCCTCCTACGATTGTGGTGGATAATTGTAGTTTCACGGTATTTTTAGATGAAATTTAACAATGATGGTATTGAATTACTTCCACAAAGAAAATTAGGTTATGAGTCTTTCGTGTTACGGATTCAGCTGGTACAATCTCAACTATCACTTCTAGATTTCTTCTAGCAAAGTATATAGCAGTTTTGCCTACTTTAAGTAGTACTGATACTGCTTCTTAAAGCGTCATCTTTTCCTGTTATGGTATTTGCATGAATGTATTATCTTATCTTTTCTCTATGTTCTTGTTTTTCAGATTCACCCGGTACTGATGCTTATTGGCTTCATTATTCTTGGGGGAGAAGGTAATTGAGATGTTTATAGACATCCTTCCCTTTTTTTCTTTTTCTTCTTTATTATGCCATCTGATTATTAATGCCTTGTCAATCCAAAATTTACAGCCATCATGAGTTACAAATCTTTCCCCCTAGAGAAGCAGGTGAAGAAAAAAATACATCTAATTTTACATGCTATCGCCCTCATTCTTGGAATAATTGGAATCTATACCGCATTCAAAAATCACAACGAAAGCAACATCCCCAACATGTACAGTTTACATTCCTGGATTGGGATTGGTGTTATTACTCTTTATGGCATTCAGGTAAACATCCCATCATGAGTAATCCATATACCTGCTAACGTGACTACATATGTTTTCATCTCCTTGTTATTTTTTTGTGGGATCAGATTGTCTATCAAATTCTTGTTATTTTTTTGTGGGATCAGATTGTCTATCAAATACCTTAGACCGTGCTCCATTTTAATCCTTTTATCTAATTGAAGAGTGAAGGATTAATAGTTTGAGGCTCGTGAATTGTCATGAGATGAAGTTCCAAGTAGGTTCTTTCATGTATATCTGATCCAAACGGTGTTACTTCTTGGTAGAACAATTTCATAATTGTTCCTGTTTATTTTATATTTCTTGATCTTTACCATACATAAATAAATGATACTGTAGCTGTTTACGATGAGGAAACACACTACTTAGATGTCAACCTTCAAAACTTTGTGGCTTAGCCCACATCTAAGGCACTTTCAAGTCGAGTGGGCTAACTTGCACAATGTCCATTTCTTCTTGCTTGAATCTCCTGATATATCTTATTTAATCCTTTATATGTCTTAACGTACCCACTGGTGAACGGGTGTGCATATGTATGGTTACTTTGGAGGGTTTTTTCAAATATACTAAAAAATAGCAAAAACACTTTATATACTCATAGGGGCACTTACAAACATCTGTATCGAGTATGTACCTTAACCAGTCTTTATCTGTTTAATACAAAATTTAATGATCATGAGTTGTTTCTCATTACTCGATGACAAATAATTTGCAGTGGGTTTATGGCTTTGTGGTATTCTTCTACCCTGGGGGTAGTTCTGAACTCAGACGTGATTCACTTCCCTGGCATGCGCTTTTCGGAATGTTTGTATATGTCGTGGCTGTTGGCAATGCCTGTCTAGGATTCCTTGAAAAGCTCACATTCCTGGAAGTTAATGGTTTGGCTAAATATGGTTCCGAGGCCTTCCTAGTTAACTTTACTGCCATTGCTACGGTTCTGTATGGGGTGTTTGTGTTTCTGACCATTCTTTCTCAGGCTCCCACTGTGGATGATCATAGTTACTCTGCTATCTCTTGAGTTCCAGTAAGCTATTGTTGCACATCGCGTTCTATTGAATGTGAACAAGCAGAGACTCTTACTGGTGCCTCTCTACCTTTCATACTTTGATCATCTTGTTTTAATTTCTTCGATCATGTACCTCGTTGTATAGTAAAGTGTAAGACTCAGTTCTTTGTACTATTGTAATCATGATTAGCACAATCTTGATGTGTATGTTATTATATGGGAGCTAAGATTTGTATATAGATGATGATTGTGGTGGGAGGCCTTGAAAGCTTCTTTTCTGTCCAAATTCATTTTCTTAATTGTCTGCATGACTGGATTACTTTAACTATTCGAACTTCAAACTCTTATCTCAACATATCTGTATGAGAGCAGTTTGATAAATTGTTGAATTTTCAATTTGCAATCTCTAAAAGTCTATGGCAATTACAGGTTAGAAGTATAGCTTATTCAAAGGGGAAAATGTTAAATAAACCAAAAAAATATCTGCTAACTGACGGGACGCTATATTGAATGTGACATTAGTGGAACCAAATAATTTTTGGTCTGGGACAAGTTTTCCATCTTTGTCTACAATCTAATTCTCTTTCTTCTATTATCTTCTCATATTCTTCCGTCATAACCAAATTATGGAGCATGCCAAACTACCTAAACCTTCAAAAGAAGAGACCATATGGTTCTTCTGTTATGCTCATTTTTAGTTGATTTTCAATTGACAAAATGTTGGCTGCAAAAACTGCTAATAATTGAGAGCTATTCAACATGTCTCATTTTAATAAATAATCTAGTTCAATCATTCCATAAAAGATAAAAATCAAAGTCTCGAACCATCATATGGTCAAAGTTAAAAGGTGGTTTCCAAATATTTACCGGATAAATTACCTAAAGAATTAAACACCCCTATCATATTTACTATTTCTTCCATCAATTTATTTTAATTACTCAATATACCACATTTTATTAGAAACTCCCTTCTTTATATCAGATACATCATCCCTTATTTAATGGAATAAAATCTCAAATTCAAATCACCCAAATCATAGTTAATCTATCTCCCTCTCTTCCTTTTCTTCTCTTCTCCCTCTGCTAAAAATAAAACCACCCCGCCTCCACCACCGCAACCCCATTGAAAATCTCAAAGTTCCTCTTACTAGTTCCTCCTTGTTTCTTGTTTTCGTTGAATAAGGCAAACACAAAAACATCAATGCAATCTTTTGAGTTCATGGGGTTACCTTTATTTGACTGAGCACGTTTAACTGAGCACTTTATTTGATTGAGCACGTTCCATTTCTTTTGGGCAATGGAAGTCATAATAGGAAGGAGGGTGGTGGCAAATGTGGAAGATGAAGGTGGAAAAGAAGAAGCAAGAACAGCCATGCTATGTAGCGTGAACACTTTGATTTTGCGATGGTGAATATCATAGGGTGGCAAGAAGGAGGGTGAATGTACTTGTGTACCCATGTATCATAGTCAACTAATTCATATTGAATATAAAATTTAGTGTTTGTTCATGTACATACAAATGTATCTCTGTTAGATTTGTGTTTCTTCTTCTTCTTCTTCTTCTTCTTCTTCTTCTTCTTCTTCTTCTTCTTCTTCTTCTTCTTCTTCTTCTTCTTCTTCTTCTTCTTCTTCTTCTTCTTCTTCTTCTTTTAAGCATGTATCTATGCACATATACATGTATCAAAAGTTTCAATGGGGCAACTTGATACTAGATACATGTATTTTGGATATTTATATTGAATACACTAGATTAAGTTGATTATGGATACATGTATTTTTGGATATAATATATAAAATTGATACTGGATACATTAATTCATTATTATATTGGATACATCAAATTAATACCGAATTTACTATATTTAGGATATAATGTATGAAATTGATACTGGATACATCAAAGTAATACTAGATACATATAAACATATAAACATATATATGAAATTAATATTAGATACATACAAATAAATACATGAAATTTATACTAGATACATATAAACATATATACCAGATTACAAGATCGGGTGTCGACGGTAATTCGCACGACCAGATCTAGCAACTCAGCATCCTTAAGCTAGTGGTAGTCCGCACTGCATAAGAATTGAAATATACAAGAATTTTCATATAGCTTCTCAGACTGCATGGTGAAACTTTTACCCGAGCAAAGGGTCTGTCAAGGATCTAATACATACTTCTTATTGAGCCCATGTGTCTGATGGTTCTAACCGGGAAAGGACGCCCTTTTTTCTCCTCAATAACGGGCTTAGGTCCACGGCTGACTAGACGTAGCCACTAAGGCAAAGCCAATAAGAGTAGTGCTAGATCCAACTGTACCTCGATCTCAGAACCAAGTCGAGAAACCATAACAAGATTCCTTTCTATTTTAATAAAGCTTAGATCGTTCATGGTCTATATAGGAGATAAGTTAGTTATTCAACATAGATATGAGATCTTTTAGCCGGACATAGTCCAGGCTGGGAGAGACACAACTAAAAGAAACCTAAACAAAGAAAAATAAAAATATACCTTATACTGATGGCCGTCTGCAAGGCCTAAGATATGATGAACTGAAATAATTCTTGAAATCAATATACAAGAGATTTACAATAAGAGAGATTTACAAGAAGAGAGAGATTTTCTATGGGGTCCATGATATCTTTACTGTTTGTCTTTACCATATTTTTTCTCCATGGCTTTGATTTGTTGCAGAAAATCTTCTGTATTCTGAATATCATCGGTAGACAATATTTTGTCTGTTTCAATAGGCTGAGATTCTCCGATATCATCGTTGCTTGTCTCACTCCGCATGGAAGTGTCTGATTTATCAATTTGGTTAATCATCAGAAGTAAATTTCTTTTAACTTTTTCTAAATAATCATTAATCATTTCTTCTTTATCTCCGTCTTGAAAAGAGATTTTTCTGGCGATAATCCTGACCGAACTATTGTCTATAATTCTCTTTTGAGGGGCTTGAGTGTATTCTTAGATTCTTAGTTTAATAGAATTCATAAGCTCTTGGTCATGTAAAACTTTTATTTTGGGATCTGTTTTCATCAATTTGTTCCAAAAATTATTATAAAAAGTCCTGTATAGGCAGAGAATATTTTTTCTTCAGTGAACCCTAATTCAGGAGTCCATTTACAAATCTATGAAATAGAGAATTCAATAAAGAAGTAGATCTGATCAATTTTTTCTAAATTGCAAATATGATCTGCATGATATAATCTGTTCAAATCTGATGACACTTTGGTCCATTCCTTCTATAACGTCAGGAATTGATCGGACAAGATCCAGATTGTGAGACCGTGGTATGACCACCAATTTAAAAACCAATTTGGGATTGGTTCAGCAAATATCTTTGCACACACCTTTATGAACCAAGTGTGTTTATGTCTATCATTATTGTAGTATAACACTTTATCAAATGCCTGAATATAATCCTAGTATGTAAAGTTCATACGAGATTTGTTAAGGCTTATCTGCCTTTCTTTCATAGTAGAGATTCCCCAATCTTCAACAGATATAATCTGTTTAATAATGATTTTAGAGAAGTTATAAACATTCTCATCCGTGTTATAACCGAAAAAGTGCTAAAATTCTGCACTTCCTGTACTTGTCAGAATTGTCTCATAATAAGAACGAGTTTTGTATGACTCACCCGGATAGTATAACCCATTAATTAAATACCTTTAGAGTATCTTCCATGGCTCATCTTTTTTCTGGAGCTCAGAGTTTTCTACGAGAAATATCATTTCTGTTTTTAGTAACTTTTCATAGGACTTGATATTATCATTGTCATATTTGGCGATTGAAGTAAAAGTATTACTTTGCTTTTGGGCAGCCTGGGCGGCCAAATATGTATGTAAATGACCGTATAACGGGCTATCTTCTGGAATATCTTTCAGATGAATAGATGAAGATTCACCCTTTTGAGAAATCTTCTCATTTACTAAACTCTTTCTTCCAATTTGTATAACTGGGAGTTTGATGAAGATCCGTATGACGATCCTAGAGAATAAGATTGGGATGATCTCCCTGGAGTTGATCTCCCCTTCCTCTGCCTCTACCTCAAATCCATGGAGGATCCATCCTGCATACATAGCAATCTATGATCATATTAATCTTTCAGAATTATAATAATCTGTCAGATCATCTCTGACAATCTCTGAGTAATCATGGATTGAGAAATCTTTCTTTACGATGTTATCAATAATTTCATCAATTATAACTTTTCAAGTCTCTATTTAATGTAATTACCTTTAAAATGGTAATCAAAATATTTTCATTGAAAAAGACTTCGTAAAAAATTATTTTATTGAAGGTATTCCGGGGATAAGAAATCCGGTAAAGAATATTATCAACTCCTTTTTTTATAATGAATTTCAAAATCAAAAGGGGCTAATTGAGTCTGACACCTTGCGAATATTAATTTAGAAGCATCATGCTTAAAATCTTTGTTAAACATATACTTAACAGATTGAGCGTCCGTTTTTATCAAAAACTTTTGATTGTATAAATCATCCTGAAATTTTAAAACACATTTAACAATGGTTAGCATTTCATGGGCCACGGTGACATATTTTTTCTGGGCTTCAGTCCATTTGTCAGAGTGAAATCTTATTAAATACTCATTTTTATCATTGAGATTTATTTGTTTTAATATCCACCATAATCAATATTAGACGCATCTGTCTCAATAATTTTTTGCCAAGTAGGGTTAGCAAGAGTTAAACAAGGCAAAGATTGAACACGAAGTTTAATATTTTGTACCAAAGTGGTATGACTATCAGTCCAAGGTGATTTATAATTCTTTTCAGCCTATCATATAAAGGGGCTAAATCACGAGATAGATTCTTATAGAATGGGGATATATAATTTAATGTAACTGAGTCCTATCAGTGATAACATCAGGAAATTTTGATGCAAATTCAATAAATCTTTGAATTGGAGTAACCTTTCCTTGACAAATATGATGTCCTAGAAATGGGACATTAGTTTGGAACAAACTCATTTTTGATTTTGAGATAACCAAACCATTCTGAATGACAATTTTTTTAAATATATCAAGATGCTTTATATGCATTTCAAATGTTTTGGAAAAAATCAAAATATCATCAATATAAACAATGATAAAATTCAAATATGGATTAAAAATATCATTCATAACCTTCTGAAATTCAGATGGGGCATTTTTCAAACCAAAAGGCATGACATTCCATTCATATTGCCCAAATGAAACATTAAAAGCAGTTCTATAAGTATGTTCTTTAAATATTTGTATCTGCCAATAACCTGATTTTAAATCAAATTTAGAAAATATATTGGCATCATATAATCTTGATAATAAATCTTTTTTATTGGGGATAGGATACCTTATCCATTTTAAATATTTGTTCAAAGGTTTATAATTACTAACCAATCTAGGAGCACCTCACTCCTTTTCTGCAGCATTATTAACATAGAATGCAGTGCATGACCAAGGAGATTTAGAAGGTTTGATCAAACTCTTTTACAATAAATTATCAAAAAAAATTTGTAAAATTTTACTAACTCAGTGTTCATTTGACAGGGACGCGATTTAGTAGGAATATTATGTTCCAAAAAATCATCTTCATACGGAAGGGCGATAATATACTTTTTTCGATTTCAAAAAACACTGGAGTGATCTGCACAGATATCAATGGCAATTTGTTGGGAAATCAATTTACTTTTTTTCTTTATTTTTGCAGAATTTAGAGAATCAAATATATTTAGACCAAATAATTCTAGTTGCAAATAATCTACATGGCTTTGCTTCATATCAATTAACACATTAATATCTCTAGTTACTGGATCTGTAACAAAAGTATAATTTATTTCATTATCCTTATAAGTGGCAGAGAATCTTTTTGAGTCTATGCTGGTAAAAGGATAAATTGCATTTATGAACGGGATTTCAAGTATAATTGGAGGGAATAACTGATTTTTAACCAGAAAAAAGAAATGAAGAATGCAGACTTTATTCTGGAAAATATTCGTATTAGGCAATTTATACTTTATATCTAAAGCATGTCCTAATGCAGATTTAACCATATGAGAAGTTTTTTGTAGGCATTAAGCCTTCCTGAATACAGCTAACATCAACACCACTATCAATCATGGCAATGTTAGTGATCGAAAAATTTTTATCGATTAAAATAGTACATTTAACATACCATTTATGGGCAGTAATAATTTGCATCATTCCTAAAAACATATCATTTTTAGGGTCAAGATTAAAAGGATCTTCCTTATTTTCAGAAATACCTTTGTCATTAGAAGACATATGATTGTCTTTGGTAGACACAAAATTATTTATCTCTATCTGAGTAATTCTATGATCACAAATCAACTGATTCTGTTTAAGAGATTTAATCTCTCTTTTTAAATTCTCAATTTCTTTTTTTAAATCATCAAAAGAAGAATCTCTTTCGGTAAAAGTATTTTTCACCATAAGACGGTTATCAACCTCCTTTAAAGAATATGGTGCAAAGTATTCAAAATCATTCTTATTATTCTCAAAAGGTTTTGAAGAATTTGAAGTAGCCTCATTTACAGTAGCTAGATTGATAATCTTTTCGCGAAGCTTATTATCAGTAACTTCTTTCAGAAGCTCAATCACATTATCAGAGGTGATCGTGTTAATATTGAAATCCTGAAATTGCGATTGTAGTTTATAAATTTCATCATCATCACAATTGTAATTATTACTTTGGCAAGTGGCGCAAGCGCTATCAGTATTTTTATCACTATCAGATAAATCAAGCAGTTCAATATCAGAATCAAAATGAGAGTAATAATCATCTTCAGAACCTGAGGTGTATAACAAACCATAAACTTTATTATAAGTCTCACTATCTAGTTCTAAAGTTTTCAACTTATTCAACTTACAATTGGATGCTATATGGCTCAGTTTTCCACATGTATAACACTTGATTTTGGATAGATCCCTTCCAGATCGATCTTTGGTAAATCTAGTAGACTTTCGGAAGCCTTTTCTAGCTTCACGTTCTTGCCCTACATCTAGATCTCCTTTTCTTGTGGGATCCTTCGTAGAGGACTTATAATACTTGCTCTTGTTCTTGCTATTAGCAGAAGGCTCGGGTAAATCGAATTTGGTACAAAAGTCTCCTAGCTGAGATCTTTCTTTAAGCTTATCCATCTTAAGCTGTCTGGACAAAAGTAATTCATTACACAAGTTTAATCACTCTTGCGTGCAAGCCCCTATAAGCTTACCATAAGTATAATCCTTATAAGGAATTTCTCCGTGACTACCCCTTAGAGTTTTTCTAACTTTTTCAGCAAATAAGGAGGGAAGGCCATCTATGAACTTAGCTTTTCAATGTTCAAACTTATTTTCGGGTAATTCCATCGCCCGACTCATAAAGGTATCTTTATACCACCTAAAATTAGATAAGGTCTGACATCTTAGACCATTAAGGAGGGTATGAACAGTCTCATACTGATTGATAAATCTACCATTAAAATGTTCTAATATGGTGAGAACAAGGGTATAAACAACATCTTCTCTATTTTTTATTAGAGCTATGCCTAAGTTATCAACACCATCATCAGTAGCCACAACATTTATGATTGAAGTTTTCTCATCAATACTCAAATAGTTATCCCACCAGCCTCGAAGTTGGCTAGTAAAATCAGCAATAATCATTTTACAAATAGTTCTATCTGTATTTTTAACACTTTTACAGATAGTTGCATACATAAGCATTCTATGAACCAAAATTGTTAATTGTCTATCAGTCAAACCATCAAGATTCCATTCATAAATTTCGAAACCACTATAAGAAGTATTCGTTTGATTCCAATCTCGTTCTTCTATCAAAACATCTTGAGGAGTAGGACGAGGATAATAATAAGTCTGTATGCTGGGTTTATTAGCATATCTATTATTTTTTCTAGGATAACCTCTGAGTTTATTAAACTCTAAAGAAACTTGATTTTTATAATCAATAGTTGTTTCTATTTTATCCAAAAAATATTTCGATAAATCTATTGGTTTTATATTTAAACCAGAAAACTTTTTATCAAGAAGTTCTTCTAAATCATTTAAGGATTTAAATTTAAAATCCTGAATCTCAGGCGGTCTTTGAATATGAGTAGGGACAACCGAGCGTCAATTTTACTAGCCGAAGTAGAGGCAACATTTGTTTTAGCCATATCAACTTTTATACCTTTTATCAAGATAGTCAATTCATCAAGTTTTTTATCAAGAGAACTAATATGTTAACCCAAAACTTTAACATATAAACTCAGATAATTATTTTGAGTAATAAGTTTATTAATATCAGCAATGCTGACTGAAGCAATATCTTCATCAATGAATTTTTGACATGCAGTAAAAGTAATACATGTATTATTAGGCAATATAAAAGGTGATTGAGGAGGGTAGATGGCCTTTATAAGGCTACCACTACCATCTTTATAAGTTCTTTCAATAACTTTTACATAAAAAGGCAAATAAGTGGTTATAAACCAAGGAACAAAATACGTAATTTGATTATGCAAAACACAAGTTTCATAAAACTCTTGAGAGATATTATTCATATCCTCTTTACTATAAGTATCAAAAAATCATGTTTTAAACCGGTTCCATTTTTCATCAAAAAATTCTTTTTGGATATGTTTTCTTGCCAGAGAACCTGGGCTAAAATCAAGAAGTTGTGGAATCATTAAGAATCGTTTGGGTCAAAATCAATTTCGGATACAGAAGGAATATCCTTATCAGAATTAGCATCATTTACCTGAACTATATTTGTTCGGGAGTCAATTTTAACCTTTTCTACCATTGAGTTACTATTAGTTGCAAGAAGTTTTATTCGCATGCTACGCACGGGTTCAATGTGTTGATATTCAAAAAATTTAAAATATTTTTAATTTTATCATTTATAATTAAGAAACTTCATGTTTAATTGATAAATTCTTATTTTATTTAGATCAATGACATATAGGAATTTAAGGTGGGTTGTGTCCTTAATAATTTAAATATTGATATTAATCAATTAAATATACTTTCTAAAAATTTGTTGCTGGGCATTCATGGGCCCACAATGCTGAACTGGCATATAGGAGGGCTAGGCAGAAAGGTCTTCTCGATTCCTTGTTGGCTTGACAAATTTCATTTTAAATGAAAGAAATATGATTGTGATATAGCCAACCCTATCCTTCTACGGAGATAAGGTTGAAATGTCAAAAATGTTTGAAAGTTTGAGTTCAAATCTATAAAAAATCTTGCTTCAAAAAAAATAAAGAAAAAGTTATAAGAATTCTTAAATATTTGTAAGAATAAAGGAATTCTTTTAACTGTTCTAGAAAAATTGGATAAACTTCAAATGCTAGTCAAATGTAGTTTTTGAATAGTTTTTCATTTTTGCAATAACCAGAAAATTTTCTTTGAGGTTGAGATAATACAAATAATTAAAAAATGAAACTTGATAATTAGTTTAATTATTATTTACTTCTCGCAAGTTGCCAATATGTTGTTTGATTGAAAAGCTAGTCAAAAGTGGAGTAATTAATAAATATTTGAAAGCTCCTTTAAGGAGACGTGCACAGAGACCAACTAGAGACTCATAGCAGATATAAGTTGTAAAGTCTGCTTTAAAGCTTCTTAATTATTTGAAGACTCCACCCTCTTATGGATCCAGCATACACAACTTTAAAGCAACTATATTAGTTGGTCACTATTCTTTTTATACGCACGTTAAGAAATCATAAAAAACAAGTCTTAATTATGTGGTTAAGATAGTCCAGTTAGTACTATTCAGTATTCATGCATCATCAAAATTGACATTTTTCGCTTATGAACAATTTTAATATCTTTATTTAGTTTGTTTTTCTATTGTATAAAAAAAAGTTTGATATATTGCTGGGGTCTTGGAGAGAAAGAAGTAGAAGTTAAAACACATTAATGATAGGTTGGCAGCGGAAGCACAAATGATATATAGCCATTTGGCCAGCAAAGAAGCAACAATCGATCTCTGTGTGTAGGAAAATTGACAACACCACAACATATGTTTTATTATGCTAAACTGCTTTAATTTATGAAAACTTAGGTAAATGTACCCTTGGATCATCTAATTTATCGATCAACATGATCGTCAATCGAAGTATACAATATTACCAGAAACATGGAATTAGCTACGAGATAATTTCTAACTAATTTGTTGCTAAATAGCTCCTAGCTAATTGGATTTTTTGTAATTCGTAGCTAAATGGGATTAGCATGATTTTTTTGCTGTTTAACTATGAAATTTTATCTGTCGCTAATTCTTTGTTTATATATTTTGTCTGCATATACCGTGTATATGTATGTATAAAAGCATTGTACTGTTAAAATTGTTCAGCCAAGCAATGAGGCTTTCTTAACACCACAAGCTATATAGTATATAGTTTTGTTTGTGCCTTTGTCTTGGTGTTATTGCCAACGGACAAAAACTTATGAGCTTCACAGTTCAGGCAAAAATGCTTGAACTTCAAGTAAAAATAACTGAAGTTCAGGCGAAGATGACTGAATTCTACTACATATGCGTAAAGTTCAGACAAAATAGTTAAACTTTATTCGTATGTGCCTAAAGTTCATGCAAAACAATAGAGTTGATTTCTTTGATGGTCACCCAACTAATGCGTCTTTACAAAAAATCTCTAGCCAATCTTCCTGCAAGAGATTCTTTCTTAATATCAAGCCTATTGGGACTATAACTATTATCTCAGAAAGTCATTTTGAGAAGGGGATTATCACGTGTAAAATCGAATCCTGACCAATAAAATAAAAGTTTAGACAGTGAACCAACTGAGCTACTTACTAGATTCCTCCTGAACTAAATTTTTTCTTTTGATTTGATAAGTTTTTTATAGGTGAATTTTGAGCCACATAGACTGTCCAAATTGAGCCAACTTTTTAGATGAGTTAATTCGAATTATGCCTAAATTGACCTGCCAATAAATATATGTGCAGCTCATTTCGTCCAAAACTTAAAGACGATTATATTTTTATGAGCTCTAAATGTTTTTATTTTTTTGTTTTAATTTGTTTGATCTATATATTTTTTAGTCCGTTTAAAAAAGAATGATACTTTCCTTTTTTAACAACTCTTTAATTTCAACTTTTCACATGACATGTTTAAGGCCACAAGATTGAAAGACATTTTAATACATTTGACATATTTTTAATTTAATACTCTAAAATTAAAAAAAAAAAAATTATTTTTTTTAAATATCGTGCCAAGTTAAAGCATGTAAATCAATTTAAAAAGGAGGGAGTATTACTTTCCTCTCTTGCACATTGCCGTATTGTTAAGGTGATAATAATTGTCTTCTCTTTTTCGCGTTCTCATGTAATGTCGGCAAGTGACCTCCTTCCTGTATTTTTTTGTTCTGTTTTAATTTGGTATAGAATTTTAAAAAATAAAAAATTTAAATTTTATGATTTTAAAATAAAAATATCAAATGTATCAAAATGTTATTTAATTATGTGGTCTTGAATATGTCAGAAAATTGAAATTAAAGAGTTACCAAAAAAAAATATATACATATTTTTTGAGATGAATTAAAAAGAAAAGTAGGACAAATAAATTAAAACGAAGAAAATGTATATCTAATTGATTCTTAATTCTTTGAGTGCTCCAATAAAGTGACAAAACAAGATTATGAATATCCCTTTAACAAGCACTAATCTAAATGTCAAAGTGTACCAGATTAATGATATCCCACAACGGGGGGATGCGATTATTTTTATCTCTTTATATTATTTTGAACAATTATCATTTGAGCTAAGTTTTGAAGTAGAATTAGATTTGATGTTTATTTATTTAATCATGTTGATCTATTCAAATTCATTGTTTCACTCGATATTTTGTCCCGTATTATATTGTTCACATTTCAATTGTCAAGATTAGGCATGCAGGAGTATTGAATATCCTACATCGATGGAAATATGGTCCTTTAGTCTGGGTGTTAGATATCTAGCTCACATCGATAAAGATATAATTCTCACTTATCGAGATGACTTTTGAAATTGAGTCAGACACAAAATTATTTTTTATCAAACTAGTGTAGAGATTTGTTATAGTGAAGGCTTGTTGGTTGGTGAGTTATGTATAGTATACATATTCTTGAGGAGGCAATCAATTAATAGTTCCATGTGGAACAAGTCGTGCTTAACACACTCTTCCAATCAACTCCTCAAATTCTTATCATTTACTCCCTCCGATCCATTTTATTTGTCATATTTTATTTTACATATTTATTAAAAAAATATTAATTAAAAAATAATATGACTAAATTATTTTTATTTATTACTTTTTTTGCTTGTATCACATTAATATATATTTACAATTAAAAATAAAGATAAAGACAAACAACTATTCATAACTTGAATTTTTAAAATAATAATTACTTTTAACCATCTATTTTTATATCGCAAAAAAAAACGAACAATTTCTAGTAGCACAAGCTATCAAAGGGCCCTACCATGACAATTTAATTTCTATCTAATATCTGTTGAATATTGCGTATCTTACTAATATCGTACCATCTTCAATTACTTTAGACTTTTTTTTTTTCTTATTAATTTTGGACCGAACACCTTGGACATTCGGCCGAGATTATTTTACAAGATTTTATAAATGGACAAAATACAAATTGTTCTTTTGACAGGACCAGAAAGCGAATTTTAATCCCCATATATAATGAAAAAGAAGAATGGTGCTAAAAATATTAGAATTTCGAATCCATAAACTTTAATTTAAACTCTGGCTCCGTCTCTGACTCGTACCAAACGACCCCTAATAGTGTATAGAATTTTGTTAGTATAGTTCAATCTACTATAACAGGCTAATCATTATTTTAACAATTACCAAGTACCCATATTTATCATAATAATCTATCTGCAATTAAATTATAAGTGACCTAATTATATAAAATCTAGAATATTGCTAGTATATCACCAGAGGCGAAGCCATAATTTTAATTTTATGGGTTCTGAATTTTATAACAACGATTTCAAGTGTTAATAACTGAGTTCTAAGCTTAATATTTGTACATATTGAATGAATTTCTTTTAATAAAAATACACTATTTGAAGAAAAATTACTCGATTCGATTGAACCCGTACCCGAGCTTCTAGCTCTACCAGTATATGTAACCTAGATCTTTTTTGTGATGAAACAGTCATGGGAAGACAAAAATAACGTTGGACCTAAGGACCACACAAATTTTTGCTAGTAAATCAAAAGTAACATGATGATTAAAGAGGATTATTTTGTCCCAAAATACTTTAGTCCAACGGCTCTATGATGATTACCATATTTTAGCTAAGTTAGTGAAAGGTACCACAAAGGATATGATGCACCATATGAAGATGAAATTGCTTCTTTCTGAATCACATATCTTGATTTCGAGTTTTGAATATGAAAAAATTTCACCAAACTAGTGGTGCTTCAATTATGTATGGGACACCAGATGAAAAACAAACAAAAAAATTAGATATCGAACTCCGAATAAAAAGCGAAAAGAAAGTTAGTGAAAGGTGGAATGGCATGTGACAGCTCACCATTGGCCATTGAGTTTCCCCTTTGCAAGACTGTACAAATTGATAAGCCAGCTAAGCCAAAGTAGTCCCATCTGTCTATGGTCCATTTATATATAGTATGTCCAATCAATTAAGGCGACAGTTACCTTCCTCCAACTACTAAATATCTTCTCCAAAAAAGATTTCAAGAATTCTCTGTTTTCTTGATTCTCTTTGTAGCCATGGCAGCAGAATTGGAAGCCAAGAAAGTGGAAATTGTGGACCCTTCCCCCCCTGCCCCTGCACCAGAACCAGAGACTGTTGAAGCTCCTAAAGAAGTTGTGGCTGATGAGAAACCCATAGTTGCACCAGCTCTGCCTCCTCCTGAAGAAGAAAAAGAAAAAACAGATGACTCCAAAGCACTAGTTGTCGTCGAAAATAGTATAATCTCTCATCTCTTTGCGCTTATGATTTTTTATGTGTTTGGGTGTTTTAAGCTGAATTTTATGTTTCCTCTCAGGAAAAAAGTTTCTTTTGTATGATTGAAAAAGTTTATACATGTCAGCAGTAAATAAAAAGAATTTTTTTTTCTTGTTGTTGTTGAAGCAATTGATATCTCTTTCTACTTCTGTTTCAGAAGTAAAAAAGAAAGAAAAAGAGAATCTTGGGAAATGATTTATTCTATGTTGTGAAAATTTTGCTTGTGTGTTTTATCTGTTGTTTTTTTAAAAAAAAGAAAAAGAAAAATTGGGGTAGTGGATTACAAGGTAGGGAATCAAATCCTCATCAACAAGGTGAAAGTTCAGATAGCCAACCGAGTATTTGATATTAGAAGTTGTTTTACACCACAAAATAAGTTCTATGTTAGCTCAGTCGCAATTTCCTTTTTTACCAGTCTGTACTCTTTCTCAAGAACTAGAACTCCTATTGGTCTGTACAAATTTTCTTTAGGATTTTGAATAAGCAGTATAACTTCAGTTTGGATGGTTCTTCAGTTACAATCTTCCCATGTTGAAGAAAGATCCTGAAAATTTTCTTAGTCAAGCTGGACTTGTGGTTTTGTCCTCTTTAGTTTGAATTTTTGAGTGTTCTTCAAAATTTTGTCCAATTTCACTTCTCTTGCGGTCCCTAGCTTAGATTGTTCATGGTCTCTCTAACTTTATGCTACTTGGGTGTTATTCTCAGAAGCTCCAGAACCTGCTGATGAGAAAAAAGAGGGATCTATTGACAGAGGTACATAAGGATTATTCTTTTCTCTTTTGGTTGTTTTTGGTTCATTTACTGCTTAAAGGTCATAAATTAATCTGGATATATAATCCTCAGATACTGTGCTTGCACGAGTTGCAACAGAGAAGAGAATATCACTCATCAAAGCATGGGAGGAAAGTGAGAAATCAAAAGCCGAAAACAAGTATGTACTCAATCTGCTATTTCTCATACATGCTGTGATGCTGATGTACTGAGGACTAATATAGCATGAATCTGTTTAGCTTGTGAAGGAGCGATAACTGTATGAATCATGTTGACTGCAAATAACACACTAGTTATTCCAAATTAAACAACAAATAAGCAAAAGAAGTTTCAGTATAGTAGCAATTTGACTTTGTCTTGCTCAGAATTAAAATCTTGTTGATTACAGAAGTATCGATTGCTCTTTATGAGACATCTCTCTCAAGGAAATTGATAGTTTATCCTCAGTTGCTTCACGTGGTTATGTCATTTGCACATTTTATCATTCCTTTTTTCCCATAGCTTGAGAGAGTAATTAGTTTTTTCTTCATACGCAAATTACTAAACGACAGTATGTGCCAATTGCTGATTATGGATTCAGATGGCGGTGACAATGTATTCATTTGCTTCATTACAAACCTTCTTCAATCGGGAAACGTTGCCTTAGTTTTTGCAGGTGTTATGTATTACTGATTATGGTAACTTAAATTTGTTGACAGGGCTCAGAAGAAGGTATCTGCAATTGGTGCATGGGAGAACAGCAAAAAAGCAAACCTGGAGGCTGAGCTCAAAAAGATGGAGGTGAGTGCCCATCCTTCAATTTTGCTATATTCAGTTATATGACATACACTGTTTGATTGTGATTTTGATGATAAAGATCAATGCTTTTGTTGATTTTACTACTAATCTCGATAACAGCATAAGGACACCCATTCTCTATTTGTGAGAACTTCTTGTATTCTTAACTGAGGAATATTTTCTCAAGAAGTGTCCATTTTATTAATCTTCCATATCTTGTTGGGAGCAGGAACAATTGGAGAAAAAGAAGGCAGAATATACTGAGAAAATGAAAAACAAAATTGCTCTACTCCACAAGGAAGCAGAAGAAAAGAGAGCGATGATTGAAGCTAAACGTGGAGAAGATCTTCTCAAGGCAGAGGAGCTGGCAGCAAAATACCGTGCCACTGGAACTGCTCCAAAGAAAATCCTTGGATTGTTTTGAAGCAGCCAGCACCAAGCCTGCATCGATAGTGATTGGGAGTTGCATTTTGTAAAGTTTGTGCAAGTGGAATTTTTTATTTCTTGTTAGATTACATTGTGTGATTATGTATTTTAGAACCATTTATTGTTTATTGTTACGTGTGCATAGTGATGTATTTCCAGTGTATATAGCACCTGGACAAAATTAACTTTGTGGGATTGTATGAAAAAAAATGTTGGAGGAAATCTTCATGTTAGTACACTACTCTTGCAGAAAGCCTCTTTATTTAGCAAGACAGCTGAGGTTGTCATTGCGGTGCCAATTACTACAGAAACTTGCAAGTGCAGTATCTTATTTCACTATAAGGCAACTAATGCAGTGCTGTGTGCAGAGAAGTCCGAGACCTCCAGGGTCTCGATTACTTGCCTCTTTGCGTCTCTACAAAATCTAGCTTTTATCAACTTACAAGTCCTACTTGTTTCTCCTGTACATGTTTCTAATCCTCCAATTGCCGCGTACAAAAAAAAAGAATGATGGAGGTCTTGTTAAGACTTGCATGACACGATACAGATCAGTCTAAACTAGTGCATTAGATCTTATAAAGAACTTAAGTGTTTAACAATTACAGGTTCCAACTCTACCTTTATGGTTAGGATTGCATATTCTATGGCATTTTGTAAGCTATTATCAACCGGTGCAAGGAATAACTAAGTTAGTACTTTGCTTCAATTTATAGCCTATGCAAGGAGTAATTTGTCTTGATGATCATGTCAAACAGCCAAAAACAAGAACAAAGGAGGCCAGAGCTATGCAGAAAGCAGTGACAGAGCCCAAACCTTTAATGGATTAAGAAAAGAAGCAAGTTAGTGGCAATCATATAAAGAGAGAAAAAAGAAGAAGATAATGCTCTATTTGCTGAATCCTTGGATAGCTTAGCATAGCTGCAAAGCAATTAGTTTGAGCCTTATAAGATAGTTCAAATCAACTTGATAGTTTCAAACTCTATATAGCTTGTTTGATATAATAATAAAAGAAAATGAAAGCAAACTATGTTCAATACTCTGAGCATAGTGATGTCCTTGATCCTTGCAAACTCGGGGCAATATTTTTCCATATACCTCGCTGATCCAACTACGACTTGAAAAGAAATGAGACGCGATCACCTTCAGGTTAAGTCTTGTAGAATTCCTGTATCAGCAGAACATGAGAACATAGAGGAATCATTCAAAGCATGTAACTCTGAGGTATCTGATTTAACAGTCATATCTGTTGTTGGCTCTTCAAAACTTTCATTGTCAGCAGTGTTAGAAGAACTGAGAGGCTTCGAAGGTTCAGTTGAAGTGTGGATAGTGACACAGAAACCGATTCTGCATGCGATGAATGGGGACTGGAATATATACCAAATCAAGCTTTTGTGTAAACGGGAACTTTCTGACTATCCTGAGCAGGGGCAGAGCTAACTTGGAGGAAGGGGCTTCAATTGAATCCCTAACACTATACAAATAGGATAAAAATTAGTCTTTTGAGACTAATATTTCATCAGATGTGAGTTCCAGGAATTCTTCATTTCATCAATCCTGATAAATGGGAGGCTATGGCAGCAAACCTGAAAATTTTTAATGCTCGACCAATGAAAATGAAGAAAGAGGGCAAGGAAAACATTGCATACAGAGTTTATAAATATTCTAAGAAATAATACTAGGTAGTATTATGGCCAAAAGTTGAACTAACAGTATATATAAGTCAGGAATGGAAGGAAAGCAATGCATATATGCTCTGGTTTAGAGGAAATTTCTATGGAAACTTCCACTTTTGAACTCTCTCTAGCTAGTTTGTACAATTTTATACAACATCTTATGGATCGGAGAAAAATCCATAACTTTCAATACATTCTCCGAAAGCGCCTTTATTTGGCAATCAGGATATGGACATATTTGATAACTTACTGATAGAAGAGCTAGAATAACAATCTTGAAAATCAAAGTTCGAATCTTATCAAATGCGACACAGGCCGAGTAAATCGATCTTTTCATCTGCGTATCTGGTACTTGTGTTGATGAGAGATAGAAGGTAACGAATAATTTGTCCATTACGTTTTTACTGGTGTTGGTACACCACACATATCAACATTTTTTATGTACACTAGAAGTAATACTCTTCAAGTCTTAAAAGAGGAGATGGCTAGAAAGCAAAGGGGAAAAAGGGGGAAGTTACTCGTAGTTAATTTTTAAGTAACATTATGGTATAAAAATTCTTTTATAATGTCGATGCATGATCAAAAGCAAGAAAGTACTCCTCTCATTATATTACTGCTTTAAATTTTTCCGAAAAAAGCAAGAATATTTCCAGAAAGTTTTTCACAAGGTGGTTCAGCTAGCTGTGTCTTCAATGTTCAAAGAAATTATGTAATTTACAATATTTTTAATGAAAGAAAGTACATCTGACTTGATAATGTAGATCATCAGTAACATGTTTTAGCACGGATCGTCCTTATTTTAGGGCGATCTTTAATTTTTGTCTCTCAAATTAGTGGTCTTTAATTTTTATTCTTATTATTCATTTAATGAAAATTTATGGGCAAAAATACCCTTAATTATAATCTAATTTCGTAAGGTAAAAGTTTTATTCGGTATAAATTATGTAGTATCTTACTCACAAGACATAACATTAGAGAACTTTTGCCTTATCCGGCAAAAGTTATGTACGAATAAGTTATACCTAAGACACAAGAGACATAATTTTGTGGGTTCTGAAATTAAACTTACGCCTCTAACGGTACAAGATTTATAGGAACTAAGTTATGTCTTGTAAATCATAACTTGTGAATTATCAACTTTTATTTATGGCATAATATTCTGAAACTGAATTTATGCCTCTATCGACATAAATTCTGTAGCAACTAAGTTATGGCTTGTAAGATATAATTTGTGAATTTTGAACTTAATTTATGTCGTATATATTAAGCGACATAATTTGTTTTGTCTTGTAAAAAATAAATTGTGTTATATTATGAATAGAAATATAAAACTTTTGCTTTGCAAATTTCGTTTTGTTTTTTCAATGTTAGAAATATTTTTGATCATTTTTTGTTACTTAAAGTGATGAATGACAAAAATTAAAAATCACTAATTTAAAGATAAAAATAAAAATTAAAAAAATCTTAATAATTTAATTGATTAACTACTTTAACTTTTTTTTTGGACAACCACCTTAACTTTCATTCACGATGAGATTTCGATTCTCCACAATTTCCCCTTCCCCTAATTTCTGAGCATTCGTGCGAATTAGCCCATTAGAAATACTTGGCCCCCAAGAATGCTCCTATCAGGCCCACCATAGCCGAATAAGTTGCGACGCGTTTCACCGGCCCGAGCTCTTTTTGATTTGGATTAATTTGCCAAGAAATTACATAGAGTGTCCCCAAAATGAGTGGTCTTCAATTTTTGCTTCTCATAAGAAAAGTCTTTAAGTAATACCCTTCCTTCCTTTTTATGTATAGAACAAATACATTTTTACCCCTCTACACCACAACTCTTCATGTTCATTTGTCTCTCAACTTTTAATTTTCATTTTTTCCTTTTTCTTTTATCTTTTTAATTTTTTTTCTTTTTTCTCAACCTTTATTTTTTTTGTTCTTTTTTTTCTCAACTTTTATTTTTTTTCTCTTTTTTTCCTTTTTTTTAATTTTTTTTTTCCTTTTCTCTTTTTTTCTTTTTTCTTAACCTCTATTATTTTTTGCTAATGAACAAAAAGTTGGGTAATCCGCAAAGGGAATCTTCTTTATTTGAAATCGAAGTAAATTTAAGGACATGCTTTGTTATTTGGAAGTCCTTTGGAACAAGTCTTGCTCGTGGGCATAACTTGTTGTTTGAAAATTTTTGAGCTAAGTCTTGTCTCTAAGGCAAGAGTTATAGAGCATCTCATAAATTAAGACACAATGAAGTAGTGTTAACTCTTGCCCATGAGGCATAACTTATTTTTTGGGAGGACCTTGGGCTAAGTCTTGTCTCTAAGGCAAACGTTATAGAGCATCTCATGATCAAGACACAATGTGCTAGTGTCAACTCTTGCCCATGAGGCGTAACTTGTTGTTTGAAAGTCTTTGAGCTAAGTTTTGCCTTTAAGGTAAGAGTTACAGAGCATCGCATAAATCAAGACACATTGTGGTAGTGTCAACTCTTGCTCATGTGACGTAACTTGTTATTTGGAAGTCCTTGGGCTAAGTCTTGCCTCTTAGGCAAGCGTTATAGAGCATCTCATAAATCAAGCACAATGTGGTAGTGTCAACTCTTGCCCATGGGTGTAACTTATTGTTTGAAAGTCCTTGATGAGGTAGTGTCAAGCCTTGCTCCTGGGGCATAACTTGTTGTTTGAAAATTGTTGAGCTAAGTCTTGCCTCTAAGACAAGAGTTATAGAGTATCTCATAAATCAAGACAAAATGAAGTAGTGTGAACTCTTGCCCATGGGGTGTAACTTGTATTTTTTGAGAGGTCCTTGAGCTAAGTCTTGCCTCTGAGGCAACTGTTATAAAACATCTCATAAATCAAGACACAATGTACTAGTGTCAAGTCTTGCTCATGGGGCATAATTTGTTGTTTGGAAGTTCTTAGGCTAAGTCTTGCCTCTAACACAAGAGTTATAGAACATCTCATAAAACAAATAAAAGTCGAGAAAAATAATTAAAAAAAAGAGAAAAGAAAAAATTTAAAATCAAAGAAAAAAAAATAGAAGTTGAGAGAAAAAAAAATAAAAATTGAG